>JARHVA010004572.1:1312500-1512882 GCA_037957365.1 Torreya grandis
ATTTAATATTAATTAAATATAATTTGAGAATAACCTATATTTGATCATGGTTAATCCCTATATACATTAAGTTTGGTTTACGTAGATGTAACTACCTGAAGATGAATGTACCTTTGCAACTCTCCTTGTTTGTGTGCCTTGATAGTAGAGTTTGTATAGTGATAGTCAAGACTCTCCCTTGGTGAGCCCTAGGATGGTAACCTTATTATGGAGTAATTGGTGCCTTAGTTCGCTTGTGTGTGTTGACAATAAATATATGTTTGGATGTTTTTATGATCTATTATATCAATAAATTATTATTAAATTAAAATACATGTTCATGGCATCATATTAATGTGACTTGTCCCTCTTCCTTGATAAGTACAATAAGTAAATGGTATCAAAAACCATTTTTTATCTTAATCTCACTCTAATTTGTTTATATTATGCTTCCTAGGGAAGCCTTGTGATGGAAAGTAAATGAATTAAATAATCACATACTAATTGTGTGTGTCACACTTCAGTTGGATGTTGACTAAATCACAATAGTTAAACCACTAAGTAATTCGTCATTGAATTAAGTTAAAAAAAAGCATGGGTTTTACGATAATTTTTTGGGCATGATAATGTGGCCAATAAAAAAAAGCAAGCAAGAAGAAAGGAGGGAGGGATCGTTACTAACCTACAACTTTCCTTAGTATTGTGTGTGTAGTGGGGAATGCAGCCTCATTATATAATGTGATGTCATCACAAAGAAGCTCACACACAGTTTTGGAATGGGAGATAATAGTCAAAGGCAATGGCCACAAGCAATAAACTAGCACAATGAAACAAAGGAAGAGGCTAGAAGAATGACACGTGTACATGAACAAGAAATCAGGTGCAATCAAAGAGGAAAATGGAAACTCAAAACATCCATGTGAGGAACAGGAGAAGGAAACCAAAGGACACAAAAATATGAATGTGAATCATGAAGAAGGTAACTTCAAAATTCAAATAAGAATAAATAAGGAACATAAGAAAACTAGAATAAATTGGGAGCAAAGGAAGGTTAAAGTGGGGAGGAACACAAAAACATGCTAAAGAAGAAACAAGGTTTTCCAAAAGCCAATTGCAAAAAAAGGAGGAAAATGAACTAAATCCAAGCAAATAGATAAAATTAAGGAAGCAACAACAAAGGAAAAAAATGAAACTATATATGATAAAATAGGTTGTTCAAGTGCAAGCATATGGGGCAACGCTAACTAATAATATTGGGTGAATTATCATTAAACTATATATAAGTGGAATTAGTCCTATCCATATGAGCAAGAACTGGACGTAAGGGTACCAATGAATATAAGAAATAGAATATGTTCTCATCATCAACATAATCACAATCATTATAGGGATCATCAATGTAATTATAATCATTATTAGTGCAAGCAATTGTGCTAGCTTTGTATACTCATACAAAGTAACACACTCCTTTATCCAAATGTTATCTTGACAAATTGGATCATTTGTAGGTGTTTTATATTTTATAAGCACGAGAGGTCGTGATAAGAATACTTTGGTACGTGGATTGATATGTAATTTACGTTTAAGTGAATAGATGTGAGATTTTAAGTTTAATAGTTTTTTTGGTAGTTATTTAGGTAATATTTCATCAACTCTTGGTGGAGGTTCATATGGATGGCAAACACTAAACCCAAAAAACAAAAATAAAGAAAATACATTATTTTTTGAAAGAACGTGTAATTCACTTTGCATAGTTTTCTTCTTTTGCCTTGGTTTGTGTTGTCGTTCATTTGGCAAAGGTAATCAACTATCAGGGCCCAACTCTAAAACCAAACTTTTTGATCAAAGACATCATCACTAAGTTTCTCCACAGAATCCCTTGTCAAGGGATCTAAACCATTTTTTGTTGAATTGTCATGGGCCAAAGCAAACTCATCTACCCCTTGGCAAATAACTTCCTCACTTGACCCATCATTTCTTGTCCATTCGTTTTTATTTTCAAGTTACCTACAATGGTTTGGAACTCTCTCATACAACTTCAACTCCTTTATTTGCTTGCATTTCCCTTTATTTTGATGATGATTCGAGTGCAGTCAGAGTATTTTAACCTAATTATTTAAATTTGTTTGATATAATGAAAGCCATTTTTCCTTTATTTATAACTTGAATGTTATTGATTATTTAGAGTATGTTTTTTAATTCTTACTTGCTATGTGATGAAAACATGTTGCTAAAAATATTTGAACAATTAATAAAAAATGATCATATTCATAACATTTATTACATTTAAAAGAGATTTAATTATAATTTAAATCTTATAAACAAAACCATCCTGATAAAATTAATTAATTAGCTTCAAACAATATGCAAGTCTATTTCTATACAAATTTGAGCATAAGCAAAACTCACCTCTTTGGCTCAATGCTATCAATGTAGTGACCAATAAATAGTAACGAAACATAAAACATAAAAAGGTGGTGGAAAGTTTCAGCCTAACAAAAACCACTTTTTAAGAACCACTTTGAGTATGTTTTCTGCACCGACCAATGATATTCTTTGTATTTTTTTCATATTGTTAAATCTCTTTTATTTGTAAGTTTGTTTTCATACCACCTACACAACATATATTATATTTTATCTATTGAAATATATCACATATTTTAAATAAAATAAAATTTCAAATTTTAAAACAAGTCAATAAATTTTTTTTAAAAAAAAAACACCCGACCTCCTCCTACAAAATATAGGCAGGCCACTCCTGAATATCAGATTTTCATCCTCCTTTGATGAAAACTACTTTCCCTCAAAACAATCACAGGGTTTCTCTTAGACTGGATGAAACCCTCATTATCCTTATCAGAATTCACCATTTGTTTTTGTTGAAGGTTTGCTTTCCCTGATGATGGGCATTCCCTCGATCACATGGCCATAATCATGTCATTTTCTCCATCTGAAGGGTATGCGTTCATAATCCAAATCCTGGGTGCAGGTAATCCTTTAGCCGCTAACTACGATATTTTTTGTACACATTTCCATTTACTATTGATCGAGTTTCATACGTATTTATATTCACAGTTCACAAAAGAAGACCCATGGTTTGCTTGTGTTTGTATGCATATTCAGAAGCATGTCTGAGGCGGTCTATAACCCATTAAGAACGTGATATTTTTATTCTACTAGCTCAGGCTGAGAAAGGAAAAAATGGGTTATTATTATGAAGGCAAATGTACCACATAAGATAAGTCCTTTGGAGCTCCAAAACTCAGGTGTGTTTTTATTTTGCTACTCATCTTTTTACTTAAATGTACACAAGTTACAGCAGTTGCATAGATGTCCCTAGTGTCCACTTTCTCAATTTAGGATGAAATTGAGTGGGGAAGAACCGTGTCCAAGTGAGAAACAGAGGAGTGCATTGGGATGACTATGTATTAGGGTTTATTGCAGCAGTGCTTTATTAAAAGAATGTTTTGCAAAGGTTTATGGTATTTATTTAGGGTTTAGGGTACAAGAAGCACAATCAAGAGAAAACAGATGAGAACACCAGGATGATTTTGCATTATGGTTTATTTTACTCACATTTAACTAAAAGAAACCCTTATTAGGGTTAATGCTATTTAATTAGGGTTTAGAGTTTATTCAAGGTTCAATGAAGTTCAAGGCCCCCCCTTTTTACGCCATCTTGTAACTTGATGTCTGGAAACTATGCATTGTTAATTGATACAAGAAACTTATGGCAAATGCCCATTTTCTTGTTTTCCTTGGGTAGTTTTACTTTCCCATGTTTTTCTCGGATAGTTTTGTTTCTGCTAACCTCATCCTCTTAGAAGTGCATTCTAACAATTTCTCTAATTAATTTAGTTAAATTAATTGTTCTTAGTTTTTTGACCTCTTTGCCACGAATACACTTATAAAGGCATAAATTATATTGCTCAATGCATCTTTTTCTAGGCTTTTCTTTAAGTGTATTACCCTGAAGACTACTGTATTGTCTGATCCATTAAAAACTCCCACATTCCTTGGTTGAAGAAGAGCTGGCCCTACTGTTAATTTTCCAGTCTCACTGCACTTACTAATTTATCTTCTTTCTGTTGTATATGTTGTAAAATGTGTTCTGTTTTCTGCCTAAATATGAAATGCTAATGTTATCCATGATAATTTTGTTGTTTTTGGAACCTAAGCTTTCTCATTGATAATATGGAACTAACTTTGGAAGCCTTTTAATGATGAATTTGGCTTTGAATATTTCTGTTGCTTGCTTATTCATAAAAATGTGTTTGCCCCCCTCCAAATTTTGTATCTCATTATTTGCTAGTTTGGCTGTTTGATTACCAATGGTCTGTTTATTCATTAGCTATGAAAATATTATAGTTTTATAAAAGAAGTTTTAGAATGGGAGAGAATGCAAGTACTCAATTCCATCTCTTCCATGATTGATTATCATGTCCATTTAGCTTATAAAGGAATGATGCATTTTTTAATATAGTTGATGCATTAGCAAGTTTAACTGGAGTCGTATGGATGGCTGGTCCTCAGTTTTAGATGCAGCCATAGTTCTGCTCCAATATTAATGTTTTGACTTCTGATGACTGCACTGTACGAGCTCTGCCGTGCAGACAGATACGGGTCATACATCCATGTTGTTAAATTTAATAGTCCATTTTTGACAGATTCAATGAATGATGAATACATACTTAATATTTATAATGGAGGTTTCTAGGTAAGTATCATTTATCAAATATCAAGGGGCACTTTTTTTTCGCATCACTAAAATTGTATATGGTCCTTTGTTTTCTGTTTGAGAAGATTGTGTATATGTCAACCGTTGCTGGTGTTAATACTGTTTGTTTTCAAAATGGGGATAGAAGAGAGATCCGTAATACAATTGTTATTTGTGATGCCTGAATTGCTTCTTCACAAACTCCCTGAGGGCCTATTCTCAAAATACCCTAGAGGTCACATTGTTAGGTCATTTTCTGTTTTTAACTAAGACCAAATAATGGTAGTTGTTGAATCCACCCTTTCTCATGTTAAATAATGTAATATTTCCATTGAATGGGATTTGTGTTTTATCTAGTTGAAGTTATTGAGTAAATTTTGAAAGGATTTACCTCGATTCCTATTTATTAGAGAAATTTTAAGGCAGAGTGCTCTCACAAGAGCAACCTAAGTTCGAATTTGCAAATGTGTTAAAAGGAGCTTGCCCAATTATACATAATTGGGCTTGTTCCATCCCCTGTTAAGAAAAGGGACATGTATTGAAAAGAAAAAGTGATTAGTGTAGTTCCATGGACACAAGATATTCCTCATAGAAGATGCAATTAAGTCAACATAACAACCCCATGTTGCCGGTACACATTGGTGATGCTGCTGGTCCTGATTTTGATGACAAAAATTATACTTGTGATTAAGGATGCAGTGCTGCCAATTGAAGTAATATGTCCCTTACGAAAGTCGTTAGTTTATCTTTACTCGTGACTTTGGGATGCCTAGGGGTTTTGAAACTTGGTTTTAGACTATTATTGGATTTAAAGTAGACTATTGTTTCAACAATATGGTTTAGAGAGTCCTTTTGTAATAGGTAAAGTTCTATATTTTGGCCCTAGCTTGGGACATATTTTGCAAGTTTTTTCACTCAATATCAAAAAAGAATGTTCCTACCACTGTTTAATTCTAGAGTAAAACCTTGATGACATTAATGTTAACATATGACAAAGATGACTTTCAATGCCCTTTAAGCCAAAGTGATATGTAGGATCTATTAAGGTATGCTTGTTTAGAAGATTGTTTCTATCGCTTTTTAGTTTTAGAATAGATTCCCCCAAGCTTTGTTTGATAGTCATAGAACTAGGATTTTATGTGCTAGGTTATGATCGCAAACATCCATGTAATTATGTTCAATATCATTATATAGTGGATAGTGTAAATGTAATCATCTTTGATCATCTATAACACTTTCATAATTCGTAAGTTAACATACATCACATAGGTAACAACCACAAGTATGGGAGAGCCCACAACACTTTCAAAGGGTGTGCAAGACATGACATGAAACAACAAAAATTAATATCAAAGAGAAGGAAGATGATAAACATCAGCATTGGGACTTGTGCAATGGATCTGTGAAGGTGGGGGGTAAGTAAATTATCTATGCGGGTGTTGCTCATTAAAATATCGAGTTATAACTTATTTACAATCCTATGGTCATATGGAATAAAAATTCTTTGTCACTCTGCTCCAAATTTTTCTATGCGGGTGGTGCTCATTAAAATATTGAGTTATAACTTATTTACAATCTTTGTCATTCTGCTCCAAATTTCTTAGGACTCTACATTCCACATAACCATTAAGTGCCACTTGGTTCCTCTCTAAATATAGCCATTAAGTGCCACTTGGTTCCTCTTTGAATGTAACCATCAACTGCCACTTGGAAAAATTCCTCTCTAAAATTTATCAATGTTTATTAAGTTATTGGAAATTCCCAACCCCTTTGTCCAACAGACCCACAAACTTCCACAAGAAAATGGCACCTTGTAATTGTAAGGGCAAGATACCTGTTTTTTTAATTCTGAAATTTCATGGACCCCCCAAAAATAGAAGCAATAGCTCCTTCAGTGAAACTGCTATCTCACACCCTAAAACCTACTTCCAAGTAACAAAGTTTATTTGCTGGTAATGCCTTTTAAAGTGTAAACCATCTTTTTCTTATACTTTTTTCCATAAAAGCACTTACAACAACATTCATGAAACTCACTACCTCTAATAACTTCTAATTCCCTCTTACTTTTTCAAAGTCGATTTCACCCAGTGACACACATTCTTTCACCCGATGACATGCATTCTTTCAGATTTACTTTTACTTTCATCTTCCAAATTATATATACTTCGTCAATTTGAATTCCATTTACTTATTTTTTCACAATAGCTTGGTAGATATTATTGGTATGTTGAGCCTTGAGGCAAGTTTCGGTGGCATGGAAGTTAACAATAGAGCAGTAGCTGTAGCGCACACATGAGCCATAAGCCAGGTTTACTCAATGTTTTTTTGTTATTTGCAGGACTTCTTTTCTATTTGGTACTTAGTTTGTGGTAGAATTCACTGCAATTTTCATGTCTCTGATTTGAACCATCTTCTATGTTTTATAAAAATGTGATATATTACGTCAATCTTTAGACTTGCCACTTCAATTTACATTTATTGTTTCAAGTTTCAACTTTAAGTCTTGTGAAAATCAATTCGTAAATGTGATCTGATGATTTCATTTTATTGTAATTTTTGTTTAGCTTTGAATTATCAGACAATTTCAAATGATGAGATTGAGAAGTTAGAAGTAGAATTCACTGCATTTAAGTTTTACAATTTTTAATTGCGTGATAATGTAAAATGACTCTTCTTTCCTGAATTTATTCACATTATTTAGTCAGAAGAATAAATAAAATATTTTTATTATTTTATTTTTCAATGCACACGTCCACCACCAGTTCCCAAAGTTCCCTAAAATTTTCCAGATGTTCTGGTAAATGTTGCCTCTTGTTCCCATTGGTCCTGAACATCATGTAACACTATTTTATCCACTTTCAATAGTTTATCATTTCTCTTGGATATTTGAACTTGGGGCTCTGTTGTGGAAGCCTTGACGCTTTACACTTGTCTTTTTCCTATTGAAAAGGAACTTAGCATTTTTTTTTGCTCGATTAAGAGGGTTAAGGGTGTCCCTCACCCGTTTTATTAAACAAAACCAGCTATTACATAAGACCAAAAAAGGCCCAAGACAGCCACTGACAATCAAAGACCAAGCCTGGCCGGACAGAGCAAAAGTGAAACCAAGACCAACAGAGACCCAAAAAAACTGGCAGAAGCCAAGACAAACCGACAAAAAAAAAGTAACCCAAGGCCGAAACCATCACCACCACACTGTCCAAACTCTAGGAAAGTCAGAACCATCATGGTGATTAGGCTTGACTGCCATCCCCAACACCCACCGGAGGCGCCACCATCTCACTGCTGCCCATCCAACCATCCCTACACAGGATCCCCAGGTCCACCACACTCTCAGCAACAACGACCTCCATAGCAGTCGGAGCCTCCACCAATCTAATAGACCTGCCACCATGACCACGCCTTCCGCTACGGCCACCTCTCCTGCCCCTAACACTTCTAAACACCATACAACCACCCAAGCTTGGAGAGCGACGAGCAGCATCCATGCATGGCCCCAGAAGTTGCCTGTCATCACGTGGCTGTCCCATCTCCCACCAAGCAAGAGCCTGCAACACCCCCTGGGGGAGAAAATTCTGATGCTGACAGTCCATACAACCTTACCAGAAGTGCTGCCGAGAGCACACTGCTTGACTGCTGAAGGTCCAGCACCACAGCTAGGGACGCCATGGGGGTTTTACAAACCTGAATGTCCAGAACCAATGTAAAGCTCCCTGAAGGTGATGGTTGACGAAGGGCTAAGTGAAGCTTCTCCACAAAGATCAGAACAATCATATAACGTTCTTCGAGCACACGAAAAGTGGCAAGGAGAACAAGCCCCATGCTCTCAAAGCCAGAAAACATTAAAGACTGTCCCTGGCCAAACCGACCCAAAACCATGGTTTAACCACTCTTTCAACAATTATGCAGACCAACGCCTTATCCTCCAACGTGAGCGGAAGGTTACCCACGAAAATAGAGACCAATTCAGAATTAACCTTAGCTCGGCATGCAGTTTCCAAACAAACTAGACTAGTGAGTTCATGTACTACATCCAACACAATGCCAGATTGAATAAATAAGACCTTGAGACGAGAGTCTGTCACTCAGCCATCAAAGGTCATTTCCCGTTTTGTAGCTGTCAGATGAATAAGAGGCGTGTTAAGAGTTTGTTGAAGCATCTCGTCCGTGGCTGCTCAAAACACCAACTCACACCCAGCTTGTTGAGAGCCATGCACACAACTCAATTACACCTGCACCATCGCATTGAGCAATCAACTTCCACCAAAATTTAAACATCAATACCAATCGCCTATGCGTGCGGGCCACATAGATGCAAACCAATTGACATGACATTCAGGCAAAACCACGTCATGAAATAAACATGGCCACCTCAAAGAGAAAACAAGAAAAGGGGTTCAGGTAGATGGCTCAATATCAACATTGGGCCAAGCCTCCTAGGGATTATCAACAATTAATTCCTCCTGCTGATGAATACCACTATTTGCTAAGGAGTCAGCCACATCATTTACCTCTCTAAAGCAATGGGAAGCCTCCAAAACCGAGAGAGATTCCAAATCCTCCCAGCATTGCTTTAAGATGTTATTAAGATTCCAAGCACCAGCCGTGCGCTTAAAAACAGCACTGATAATAACCATTGAGTCACCTTCAATGACCAACTTCTTCATACCACACTGGATTGCGAGTCTAACTCCCAACACCAATGCCTGAGCGTCAGCCTCATTATTGGTCCCATCCATAAGTTTGATGGACGCTGCTCTAATCAAGGACCCTAAACAGTCTCGAATAACACAGCCTGCCCTCGAAGCCCCTGGATTTCCTCTAGCTGACCCATTAAAGTTCAACTTGAACGTACTTGGGGGAGGGGGGCACCGAGACGAATGATCAGCCCTCTTGTGACCCTTGTCCAATATGATCGACTCATTAATGGGAGGAGGAATTTAGCATTTTTATGTATGGGCTTTCAATGATAAGTGAGGCTGGACAAATTAAAACTAGTAAATATAGCACATAGCATGAGATCAAGATGGTCACATCATAAAAACATCAGATGTTTGACCTTTTGCTTGGAAGTGTGAGAATCATTACATTGTCCTTGGCACAGGGTAAATGTTAAAATAAATCAAGATATTCCCAAGAACTGGGAAGGAGTTAAGGTACGAGGAAATGAATAGGTTAGCAGGTTGGTATTAGCATGTTAGTATGTTCAGAAACCCCAGTTTCTTTTGCAGTGATAGATATGGATGTCATGTTCATTTTGACTAACAGAGTTTCCAAAATAAGAATAATGCTATGTGAATCTACGGTGCACCATCCAACTTGACGAGGAAGCAAAGATGCGTTTCCCTAATGCTTACTGTTCAGAAATGAAGTACGAAAAAACCCAACAACATTACTTGGGTTTGGGATGATGTATTTATAGAAACAGAACAAGAAGCACAGAGGTGAACTGGTGTTGTGTGAAAATGAAATAGTTCATAGGATATCAACGGAAGGCCAGAAGTGTGGAGGGAGGTACAACTACTGTTTATGTGAAAATTTAAAACATTTGGTCATGTCAAGAAAAAAAAGCTTGTAATATACAATATGAACATGTTTGGCAGTCAGCATTGAATACAATGTAAAATTCTGACAGGGCAATTCTCAGTTGCAAAAGGATTATTTGTGTTGTCAACTGCATAGTGGGTGAATAACAGGCTGTGTCTCGAGTCTCAACCATGGCTTACACTGCATATTATGTGCATTGTGTACATACCATACATGCCAGGTACAATACACCGAGTGAATAATTTAGACCTCAACTCTTACATGATATTTTGTTCCTTTTGCAGTATCTTTGCTTTGCCTGAAACAGCTATTGCAGCCTGGATCATCTACGGCTGTTTATTATCTGGTTCAGATATTATTTTCTAATTAGACACATATTATCAGACTGTATCTTCATGCTTTGTGTGAATTGTTCAATATAAAGACTGGTTTTGGAGTGTTTGAGTCCTTTCTTGCATGTTGCTACAATTTTAATGGAGTCTTGGAATTGGAATTATTGCATTCTTCTGAAAGATATCAGAATTGTAGGACCTACAGGGGAGAAAAGGCACTAGAAATTATATATTCTTAATTTTTGATAGGAGATGCAAAGGTTAAATGCAGTTCTGTGCGTCAAGCATGATTAACATTTGCTATGTTTTTGAGTCTGATGTGATGTTTTTTCCAGGAAGTACCATAAACAACAGCAGTCCAAGACCAAAGTTTTCTCTATAGCTATGGACGTTTGCTACTTACACCACTCTTTTTTTGTGTGAAAGCAACACAGTCTCCCTTTCTATTTGGACAGCCAGCAGCCAATACGGAAAATACTTAAGGTTCATGGATATTATTTGTTTGTTGAACAGGCGGGTTGAGTGCCTGAGTTTTTGAATTCCCGAGGATGGCTGATTATCAGTTGAATTTGAATTTATGTTTCATGTTTCTTACTATGACTTTGGATTACACCTATCATTCTAGTAAAATGTTTGTATTAATTTGGTGTCAGTTATATCTCTCATGGGGAGTGTTGCATGATTTCCTTCATTACCTGCTTCAGTCTTGCTTGAAAACACTTAGAAACTAGAAGCTATTTTTCGTGAAACTACCAGATATGGTAATTCTGATTGTGGATAACCATTCATATAGGGGGGAGTGAGTGGTTCCATTGCAGATTAGGAGTCAAATATGAAGCTGCCTTGAATTGTCAAACAGACAATTCTAAGAATGGCAGAAAAAGTACCCTTGTTGAGTCCAATTGCAAGCCTGGTTAATTCTGCTGAGTCCTTTTGCTGGGATGGTCCCGAACCGGATGGTCAAACACAGTGAAGTTGAAGCTAAGGAAGCTTCTTCAGAAAATAGTTTTGCCAAGGGTGTTATTGACGGGTCCTATATGTGGTTCTACGCTTGAGGCTCTTGGTGATCATCAGTTCCTTGATAGAACAAAACCTTTGTCCAAAAACTACAATGCTGATGTACACAAGGACGAGCAACATTCTGACAAGATGTTGTGGCAAGATAATGATGAGGCATCTCAAATGATCGAAGGCCCTGTAGATCCTGGAAAGGGGATTTATTTTCCATTTTCCTTTTATATTGCTCAAATTTTGTACCCCCAGGTTTAAACGACATAACCAAGCTTTGGAGCAAACCTATACCACCTACGCATCAATCATATATATTGCGCTGAAAGATTACGAGTATTCAAGTAAAGTGGTTATGCTAATTATAAAATTCAATATGCAGTGTTTCATCTTGTAATTTATTGTTATAATCTTAATTTCTTAAACCTTTTTTTTCAAAGGATTTGCAGAGTCGTTTTTTTAGATAGTGTATGGTTTTAACTCAAATGCTTCCATCTTTGACCTTTATACAATATAATTGTATGGTCATGTCTTCAATTTGACATTATAATCCTTCCACAATAAAAATCTTTACCAAGAAAAAATAATGTAAGAATTTTCTTGTAATTTCCCCCGCACAGTAAAGCATATGGATATACTTCTTTAATATTGACGCCCATAAAGTTTGACTTTTGGAAATGCAATAGATTTTCATTGCTCTAGTAAGTTTCATTTTTTTTAAATTTAGTATGTAAGCAAATTATGTCAGTACTTAACCTGCAAAGTCTGCATGTTGTTCTTTTTGTATGTAACATAATTTTAACTATTAAAACAACATAAGGTATGTGACTGCTTACATTTTACTCTGGATTGCACGATCCATGGGAAAGTGAACGAAAACATAGAGCATCTTTTGTGTATATATTTTCTTGGCTATTTGCTTTAATGGGCAAAAACTATTGTCATTTATACAATGCTTTATACAATAATGTAATTAACACAGTCCAAATGAATTAGACAAAACATGTGTTATATAGAATTTATGTATATTTTAATATATTATGATATGTAAGTTTTACAATTGATTTCTCTATGGACAATTAACAAATATTTATGCGTGCACAAATTATAATTTGTAAGTCATGGTTTCAAGCTAATTGATTTGCCTCCCAAATTTATTAGGATTTAAAGGTCTTGGCTACATGCAAGGAAACAATTATCTTGTTAATTGAGATGTTAAAATGAACTTTTTACTGTCTGGTATAATAAACTAACACCTTTAATACTCATTGAGAAGTCAATACGAGTCTCTTTATTGTTCCATATTTGCTGGATCCTAGTATAATTGAAAGCTTACTAGCTAAATAAATGAAAGTTGGAGCCAACATTTATATATGGCTAAAAATAGTGTAGAGAGGGAAGGGCCCGAAATGTAAACATTGGATTGTCTTGACACCTCATTCCTTTATGCTATATGCGAGTTCAAGATTTGCTCTTTGGTCCTATGGATCACGTCAGTTAGCTTTGAGAACATTCATTTAAAATTATAAACCTTAATTCATCATAAGCATGGGGGTGCAAGTATATTCATGTTTATCATCAAAGTGTGAGTACGAGTGTAAATTTTACTAGAGTGTGGGGAAAAAAACAAAACTAAAAAGTCAATTGATTCTTGGCATCACAAAGCATGAGCCAAAAGTTTATGGTATTATAAGGTCTAGCAATTTGCCCATCAAGTCGTTTAATTAGTAGTTTTTTCATTAAACCATATATGATATCTAGCTCTATAAATATTGAAAGCTATTTTATTCATTGCAATAGTAATATTACATTTCAAACCCTATCTACACAAATAATAAGAAGCTTGACAATTTTTATTTATACAATATTTGTAGTTTGCAACATTGGTTTTCCCTATTATCTCCATGAAATATTTAATGCTGAAAGGCAACAAGTTTTTTGTATAGAAATAAGTTTGAAGAAATTAATTGTATATCATTAATATAAATTATAAAATGTTGTGAAATGAAAAAACACCTATAATCGACCATTTCTCACTTTGGAACATAAAGTTCAACAAAAGTGATATTCCAAACAAGATAGAGCATTCCGTATTTCTTTGATTTGGGAAATTAATCTCAACAAATATGATTTTGAAATTTGTACATTTTGCATCGACAATTGAACACTTCACTACTATAGGAGGATAACCTTTATGAATTAAAGGAATTTATTAAGCATTTTTAAACATTTTAGTAGGGAGATTGTTATCCTTAGAAGCAATGCCATATAACTAACTAATAATTCTTATAATGATCTTAGCCTTCACACCTTGCACACCAGTTGGTTTAATATGTCAATATCTTGGTTATAAGCTCTTATAATGCTCTTAGTATTTGTTGCATTTACATATAGCATTTGTTGGTTTCCTATGTCAATATATTGGTTACATTGACAACAACAGTGTAGGAGCTTGTGTTGATCTGTAAAAGATGCACATCATTCCTTTTTTTTGGGGGTTGTTCAGTGATTTTTTGTAGATCCTTCAACCTTGTGGACACAAATGAGGCCCCCCTTTATCAAAACCAAGCTATCGTTGGGAGCTAATTCGATAGTTTTTGAGGGCATTTGAACCTAAGCCATTGTCATGAGGATTGAGCTACCTTACCATTCAATCACAAATGTTTGGCTAAGAAATAGGTCATTGATTATCAACATACATTAACTAACATTTCAAAACACAATTTCTTGGGCCTTATGAATTTTTATTACAAATGTGTACTCTCATGTTGCTTGGCCTCTCAACATCCTTGTAAAAGAACAAAATCATCTCTAAATGGGATTGACCTCAAGAATGTGCCTTCGAAGAATTCAATTGCTGATCCTATTTTGTGCCAATTTTATCACTACATGATCTTTACCAACCATTTGAGATTGAGGTTTGTAAGTATGCAGTTGGTGCAAGACTTAGTCAATACATCTTAGGTTTTGTATCACCTAAAATCCTCCAATGTTGTTTGCAATCACTTAGTTTATATTTGACCACCATTTTTTGAGTATGATTATGGAGATATTTATATTTGGTGAAGAAATAATAATCCACCTGTATCACAAACTACTATCATCTAATCAAACTTTAGATTGGTGGCAATTTGCCTGACAAATTAAACAGATGATTTCCTTGCAAATTATCCATTCAATCACCAAAGACTATAGGAGTATTGCAAATAAAGTTGCAAATTGCCTCAATCATCCTCCAACCATGGCCACATTGAATGTTTTTAATACTTTTGGTCATCAAACAAAAACTTGATTACGTCTATGAGTTGGAGAGTGACAATATCCACTAGTTTTGAGCAATCTCTACAATGGCAACTTGATTGCAAAGTATTAAGAAGTGTCATAAGTTATCTATTGTGTTGGGCCTCGTTGCACTTTGCAAGGTAAACCACAATAAGAGTTCAAATCCAACGCATATCATTCCAAGCAAACTAGGCAGCCATAAGACTTCTTGTTTTGCAAACTCAAAACACCTCTTCCCATTCCACAACACCCTTGGAAATTTGTTCTCATGGAATTCCTCTAGTGTTTATTGATCACAATGCATGGCTTCGACAACATATTCACTTTGGGAGATTAATTATCCAAGGTGGCAATCTGTGTACCATGACACGATAGATTTGGCACTTGATACAACTAAGTTATTTTTTTTCAGATTGAATTGTTTCAAACTTCCAACGATAGTCACATTGGATCATGATGCATAATTCCTAGTAACTTCTAGAAATGACAATGGTGAACACAGTTCCTTAGTAGCTTCTAGAAACAATAACGGTGAAGATTATGCTAGGAGACTCAACATTTCATCTATTAAAAAATGGCCAAACAAAGGTCATAAGTTGTACCATTTTATAAATTTCATAGTTACCAGGAAACTCCGATATATGGACAAGGACTGTGTACCAGCCCTCGCACCCACATTTTTTTATGACAACATTTACATACAATTTAGTCGTACCCTTATTCATTTACTCACATACCCTGATTTGAATGGCATCTCCGTCCCCGTACCAATATCCGTACCCCCACGTCCCCTGGTAACTATGATAAATTTTGCAAATGTATACCCAAGCACACATGCAACTAAGATGAGAATCTTCCTTTCATTATCAATAACTACATCAAGTTGTGAACAAAGCAATGAGGTGCATTCCTTTTGATGTTTGTTATGAGCTTTAACCTTTAGCCTTCCACAATCTCCAATCAACGTCGAAAGAAAAAGACAAAAAAGTTATAATTTTAATTGTTCAACACCTTAGTCTTGACTATATTTTTAGCACATTCCTTCTCATGAATTCTTTTAATATACATAGCTTGGGTCTAATAAAATTCATTTACTTATTAGTTGAATTATATGAATATATTTTTTGCGTATTAATAACAATTCTCAAATGAAATAATATAGTCTTCACAATTTTTCAATTATCCCCTAAATTTTCTTCCAAACTGAATAAATTACTTACAACTACTAAAACAAAATTCATTGGCTTCAACTACAAGTTTAAATATATTGAAATAATAGTCTTCACAAGTTTCCAATTATCCCCTAAATTTTCGTGTAAATTGAATCTACTTACAACTACCAAAACAAAAGTCATTGGCTTCAACTACAAGATTAAACACTTCGAAAACCTTGCAATGTTAGGTTACATATAAATTAATATTTTGTAAGCAAGTGACGAGTACAAAGTACTTTCATGAGGCAATAAAAATGAGATAATATTGTTCATATTAAGAATGAATTCAAACTTAGTGCAACAATGTCATAGCTAGTTGCATATGTTGGAGATGTCACCCCATATAAAAATAAAAATTTATATCACTTACATAAGAAACATCAAATTTATTCATTATTGGTAATAGTACAAATTGAAAGTCCAATTAGACCTCCAACCTAGGGAGGGACTTAACTCCACACGCATACACACCACAATATACAATCATGGATGGCACCCACATTACAATGGGGGGCATGTTCCTCACATATCACCAGCCCAAAAATCAATAGACTTTCTTGATAAGAACTAATTCCTTTTGTATACATGTTGACATACCACTGGGCTAATACTTCCTAGACTAGGAATGTAAGCACCAACTAATTCCTTTGTAGAGATTGTGAGCTTTAACAAGTGTCGTGTTATCAACATTTGGTGAGTTAATATAGCACTATTTGATTACATAAGATGCCACAAACTAGTAAATTAAGTGATTATAGTCTTACATTTTCAAGATTGTTGTGAATGAATAATATAATTTTCAAAGTCAAGTCTACCTTGGTGAAATATATTAAAACTATTTCAGAGAAAATAAATTAATATACATCTTATATACAAATATCTAACATATCAATCTCGATGTGCTTATCTTGTATTTGTCACATATCATATCAATTAATGACTCAATTACCTTCTTCGAAAAAAAACCGCTGACCAATGATAAAGGGACTCGATCTAGTTGCACCATTGTGTCATGTCAAAAAACCTAAATGGGCTCCAAACTCCAATGTTTACCCAAGATATTGTAATTTTTCGATCGATTTTTGCAATCTAAATAAAAATAATAGTCTTTATAAAAATCAAATGGACATCAAATGTAAAATTGTAACTACCTCACAATGATCAAATGGATGTCAAATTTAAGATCATCCATTAATTCTTAACATTTCACAAAAAATACAATCCACCACCACCCCTCGCTGCCATTGCAGGGTATGCCTATTGACATAATAACAAACAAGTCATAAAACTATGAATATAATTGAAAAATCTGTTCCATTCCATAATATGTGTACAATATAATTTAGATTCATTAATGTTATGTTCTTTACATGATCATCCAGTTGAACTACAATTAAGTTTTCTTTCAATGCGGGATGCTCATGACAAGTATTTAGAAGTCTAAGATTTTGTTTTTGGGTTCATTGCTGACTATAATCATATGGCCTCAAACGCCTTGGTACTTTGAATGGAGCTTTGATTGTTTTTCACAAATGGACCAACCACCTTTTTGCTTTTTATCTCGTTAAAAAGGTGAATTTTGCTCTAAAGCACGTGAAGAAAACAAGTACCTTCTCTCCTTCAAGAAGGCTAGGACATTATGCATACACCTCCAAAAGAGGCATCCCACTTCTTGTAAGGCATCCCAGATTTCCAATTGGGGCAACTATTAATTTCAAACAGAAGAGAAAAGAAGTTAGTTTTTGTAATTAATGGCTGTTTGTAGTTTTTGTAGTTAATGGGTGCTTGTTTCCTTGAGATTGTTATACAAACAAATTATATTTTCAAGCCCAACGGAAATAACAATCAACATATATAATTTTGACAAAGGTGAGAGGACTCTTGCTGATTCCCCAATTTTAGTTGTGTACTTATATCTCTGATTATCATCTTTATCTTCTGTGGGCCGCTAGAATACAGAACAGAATAGTCTCTTACAAGGTGCAGGCTACATAATTGAAGTTCTAAGAACATTCAAGAAGGGCATGTGCTTTGGTAGAAACCAGATTTGGCATTACTAGAACAGCTATGTATAAAATTAGTATGGCATTCTTTCATTTCGAAATAAACAATATATTATGAAACATAGCCTTATCAATTTTACAATTTTTAATTAGTCCCTTCAGTTGGCATTTGTAAAGCATCGTAGTGTCCATATCCATGATACAAGACTCTAATAGGGTTCTCTTTTCCATATTCCTGACCGTACTCTGCAATTGCTATAAGACCATCAGAGTTTCTCTGAGACATATACACAGTTATTGGCATCCTGCACATGTTAAAAAAAAGAGAGCAAAATTGAAAACTCAAATGTCGAAAGTAAAAATCGTGACATAGAAACAAGAATTCTCACAAGCCAGATCATCTTAAAGTTGGAGATATGAAAGTGTGTTAACTGTATATAGCTCAAACACAGATAGCCACATTCCAATATAACTACAACCCCAAAAACATCCTGAATTTCAGGAAAATAACACATAAAGCTACAAGCTAAACAAAAAAGCTTACTGGAGAACATGTGAAGCCATAAGTAGTTCGGGCTCTCCACCCCATACATGCGGCTTTCTTATCTGCTTAACATATGTATCAAAGTTTCCCTCCAAGAACCTACAACATTAAAGGAAATTTATATGGTTAATGTTAGCATGTTGAATATGTATGAAGAAAAAATAACCCACATAACGGATACTGTGAAATATTCCAGAACGGAGCATGACCTGTTACAGAGTTAATCACAAATTGAAAAGCAACAACTTGATATATTGGACTTGTTCCTTGTAAAATTTAAACTCAGTTAGATTCATTTGCAACAGGTGCGCAACATAACCAAGTAATGTAAAATTTAAACTCAGTTAGATTCATTTGCAACAGGTGCGCAACATAACCAAGTAATCAGATCATGGAAAGAACTAAGTGGGCCGGCAAGCATCTGAAAGGAACGAAGAAGCTATAAATTTACAAGCTACAATTAACGTGGACTTCAATGCCTTCAAAGGCAACAAGTGATGGTAGATGGCACAAGGAACATAACACTTGAATTTATCCCATACAAGACTTAAGTGTGATGAAAATTAGATAAGAGCTATTCACAAAAATGTCATCTACACCGGAATCATTACAAAAACCCCTCCAAAAATAATTGTGAAAGGCAAGCAGCTAGAGCAATTGTGGAATCCTTCGACAAGTGCATAACCAAAAGTAGAATAATTAATTTCTCCATAGGCTTTTCAAATCTGATAACTTCAAATACAGCAAAACACAATTCATCCCAAATAACAGCATAGTTCTGAACAGTTTATTGACGTTTAATAAAGTAAGGAGACAAGATATCTTTGTCGAAACCAGCAGATGCATTAGAGTTATTGTTCAAATTTCTACAGTGTAAAGTTGGTAAGGTGTTTTTTTGAGCCCAGAATAAAGCAATGATTTATCCTTCACTGTAGGATTTATTGCTGGTAAAGTATGATGAACATATGCACATTGCTCCATCCATGAGAAAAGGGAAACACTGTCCAAATCCTGAAAATGTTCAAAAAATTGAACATAAAATCCTGCTGAAAGTTGATACAATGTGGGGGGCAGGAGAAGGGGTAAGAGAGGAAGGCCCCACCCTCCCCAACCAGTCATATAATTCTATGCTTTGTGAAGATATCATTGCATATGATTGAGTTAGACCGGACAGTTAAACTATTTTGCATAACTGGGAAAAGAAGAATAGTTCCTTTCAGCAAATCAACAAGAACTCATCTGGCAGAAATCATGGTTGAGTATGGTATGTTAACTGCGTGCCCATAAGAAGTCAAACCATGGAAGCATGTCTTTATGGTTCAGAGGCTGGAAAGATAACTTACAAGTGTCATTTTCTTGATAAACAACTATGATTTGGTTGAAAATCCTTTACCGAGCGCATTTCAACCACTGCTGGAGGTTAGCATCTCTTACACTGAAATATTTTCCTTTTTAAATTTGAGAGATGCGGTTGATTCACTTAAATTTCCAGTAAAATATAAAATAGTGATGATGATAAGGTACACATGACAGTTCAAACTCAAATTTTGATTAACACACTGGAATACTTCAAAAACCAATCTTAAAGCTTCAGAGAAAAAAGTTTCTGAAATATCTTCCAAGTTAAGAAGATGTAGGAATAAAAGCTACACACCATTAAGGCAAACATCATAAGCAGTATAGGATGAACGTTGACATCCATAAAGAAAATTGAGAGAGCTTTGCTAAGTTGGATTACATTTACTTCCATTAAGAACATTGCTGGAAGCAAAGGTCTTGTGTAAAGTAGTTGAGCGAGGTGGATGTGATCACAACATTTTTTCACTAGTCTACCATACCCACAAAAAATATACACATTAAACAAAATCAAAACATGCAGTTGGTATCTTCGGAATCTATAAAAAATACAAAATGAAGCAACTCTCTACAATTTAAAATCCATTGTCAGAACCTTGGATAGAACGGAAGTTCAAGATCAAATGCTTCAAAATATAACCCACATTGTCCACATATTGGTTGATATTTCTTCAACACATCTCTTGGAGAGGTCTTCCTCCTTGATCTGGGGTGCAGGGGGTGAACTGGTGGACAACTCTCCAGATGAGAACCTGATCAAGTTGTATGCGTGTGCGGAAGCTTTGAGAGAGAGATAACGCAAAAGAACAGAGAAAGATATAGAACTGAAACAGTAAATGTATTTTATTTATTTGTTTAACATGTACATGGCATACTCTTGAGGGAAGATGTATGGCTGCAATCTTCTACTAGCCTAATTGCTACTTATATCCTATTTGTGGTATTGTTACAAATATGTATATATGTGGATTTACATGTCGAGAGGGCTGACAGCCGTTATGGAAGTTGAATTGTTTCTAGGTGTGACTCATCATCTCTGACGTTTACATTATGACATCACCAACCACTGTTACTATCGAGCGGTGAGCTGCAGGAGTTGTGCGGTAATGCAGAGGTGGAATTGGATGGCAAGGATGAGCACATAGGTGTTGATCCTCGTGAAGACTCTACTGCCGTTAGCACAGGGCTAGCTGAGCAACAGCGGTAACCTGTGGTAGAACCTGGTGGTGCAAATCCAACGTAGGCCATGGAAGTGTCCCCACAATTAGATGGCGAGAACTGGCACGTAGGTGCTGATCCTCGTGGGGGGTCTGTTGCCATTCGCACAGGACTAACTGGGCAACAATGATGATCTACAACAGAACCTAGTAGCATAAGTCCACTTGGATCAACGCAGACCAAAGAGGTGTCTCCATAGTCACTGCAGACCAAGAGAATGGGCTGAGCATTGACGCGGGTGTCACTATTGGTTAATCCACCTAGATCAGTGGCCCCTCCTTGAAAAGCAATAGCCCTGATTGTGTTAATTCAAGGAAGTAGGTGCGGAACCTGGCCCTCTAATTGTTGCTTGGTGAACCATTTGGCTTGTTGTGGGAGCTGATCCGTTTTGACGACTTTGTATATAGGCATAGAACAATTTTGTGTAAATATGGTTTCCAGAAGCTGATCTGCATTTTACACTTGAGGTCGTGTGTCAATCGGCGATGAAATGCGGAAGGCGGACTATGCAAGTTGTATGGCACAATCTTCTCTGGAGTTGTTGCAGCATGTGTCGAGCACGGAATCACCTCAGGAATCCAGTATCTCTTACCACCTACCAAAACAATCACGCTGCAAGGATTGGCACTGTACATACACTTGTGAATATGCATGTACGGATGCCCAAGGAGCATCGCAAACATCAATGGGGGCTACATAACATACTAATTCCTTCTTCAATGGATGAATAACATATGAGAAGCAGCATTGAAGTATGATGCGAATACCTTGGGTGTTGCAGGGACTGAACCATCCCAATTTATAAGGCTAGAGATGAGGCAAATTTGGTTGCTTAATCGTCGTTGTGGAAATGAGATTCTTCATGCTACCACCATCGATCAAGAAATCTAGTAGCTGCCCTTGTACCTACATATGTGAATGGAATAGCCGTTCTACTTCAATGTCTGGCGCTGTGGGGGTTGCTTGTGCGGTGTTACTAGAATGTTGGGATATGTGTCAATTACTCCGTCTGAGGGCTTGACATCATACTTTGTTTCTGTCCTTGTAAGCAATGTCTTTTGTGCATGGCACTCTACATTGGAGTGGCTGCTGCTTTTGCGTTTGTCGCACCATTTACCCAGCTTAGATGATTCAGTCTTATCTCAAGCAGGTGTGTTCCTTGGCGCAGAGGTTATCTCCTCCTTTCCCTTCTACGTGAACTCCTCCTCAATGGTTGCCACATAGCGATAGGCCTCACCCATCGTCTTGACTATGATCAACTTCAGCTTGGACTGAATGGAAGGTTGTAAGCCACTTTGATATTTGAGGACTCGATGTTGCTTTGTCTTGAAAGAGCCCAGTCTTGCATAGAGAATATGGAAAGCATCGGTGTAGGCTTGGATTGACTGGTCTGGTCCTTGCCACAATTGTGACCACTACATGTAACGATCATCATAGACATCTTCAGGGTAATATTCAGCCTTTAAGGCTTGTAGGAAGTCGTCCCAGGTTGATTTGTCTTCTATCTAATCTTTCTCCTACAAAGAATGTGCTTGCCACCACTTCTTGACAAGTGAAGAAACTTTAAGTGCAATCTGAATCTTTTCTTCGTCAGAAAAATCATTCATGGAAAAGTAAGATTCTAACTGATCTAGCCAGGTATCTACTACATTTGTGCTAATTTTATCCTCGAACATAGGAATGTCTAGGTTTACTTGAAACCTACGGGGACTAGATCACCAAAAGCTTTACCTGATGATGAAGTCAATGGAACCCCCTGTTCAAGGACTTTTGCAAACTGGTTGAACAGAAATTGCCGCTACTCCATTAGCGCTTCTCTGATTTCGGTTTTGATCATAACATGAATCTCCTCTTGCGTTGGTTTGGCCATCTTGTTGAATCGATCTAGTAGGTAGTCTGATGGATCTCGAGGTTTGACACAGAGGCTCACTTACTCTAATCAAGTTCGATAGGTCATACAAGAATGAGATGTACCGCTCTGATACCACTAATCCGGTACTAGGCAATGAACCAGTGGACAACTCTCCAGATGAGAATCTGATCAAGTTGTATACGTGTGTGGACGCTTAGAGAGAGAGATAGTGCAAAAGAACAAAGATATAGAACTGAAACAGTAAATGTATTTTATTTATTTGTTTGTCTTGTACATGGCATACTCATGAGAAAGATGTATGTCTGCAATCTTCTAGCCTAATTGCTACTTCTATCCAATATGCAGTAGCGGTATTGTTACAGATATGTATATATATATATATATATATAGAATTATGTGTTGAGAGGGTTGAGAGCCATTATGGAAGTTGAACCGTTTCCAGGACTGACTCATCATCTTTGACAGTTACATTATAACATCACCAACATCCGTTGCTGTCGAGCGGTGGGCTGCAGGACTGACACTGCAAGAGTCGTGCGATAATGCAATGTTGGAACTGGATGGCAAGGATGGGCACATAGGTGTTGATCCTTATGAAGTGTCTGCTGCTGTTAGTGCAGGGCTAGCTGAGCAACAGCGGTAACCTGCAGTAGAACCTGGTGGTGCAGATCCAACGCAAGCCAGAGAAGTGTCCTCACAATCTGATGGCGAGAACTGGCACGTAGGTGCTGATTCTCATGGGGGGTTTGCTGCTGTTAGCGCAGGACTAACTGAGCAACAACAGTGATCTACGGCAGAACCTAGTGGCATAGATCCACTTGGATCAATGCAGATCAATGAGGGGTCTCCACAGTCACTGCAGGCCAAGAGAATGGGCTGACATTGACACGGAAGTCACTATTGGTTAATCCACTTGGATCATTCCTATCTCTTGGAATTGCAGGTGCATTCCACAACACTATTTCTGCTAAGCAGGTGCTCTTTCTACATTGTTGCAACGTTCCCTTTATTTATGTGCAATATTTTCTAGAATGTCTAAAGCATTTTGTAGTACTAGTGCCTCTTTGCATAGGAAGCACACTAAAAAAGGAAGCTCAATAAGTGGTATAATAATGTGTTATATTTTTCCTGATAAGGGGGTTGCTCAAAATAAACTAAAGTCATTGATGGTCAAATGGTTGCCCCCAAGAATGATAAAATTGATTCAACTTTGTCGGAGCTGTAAAAGGTAACCCTGGTACAGCTGGTGGGGTGGAAATTTTCAGAGATGTTCATGAAAGATCTGTCCCAGCATTTTATGTAGATTTCAAGGTGGCTCCTAAAAATATGGCTGAAGCCAAGGATTTGCTCAATGGCCTTCCAATTGGCAAAGACAATAATTGAAGCAATATTGAGATTGAAGAGGATTCAAATGTTGTTTTCGATTCAGTCAACAGTGGGGGATGTCATAACTGGCAGATGGATAGAATAATTAGAATTGCCAAAGATATAGTTGTTCTCCTACAATCTTTAGAATCAGTCTCCATCCCTCACATAAGATCTGGGAACACCGTGGCTGATCGCTTAGCCAAGAAGGGTGTTGGTCTCTTCACTAGGAGCATATTTAGAAGACTCGCATTCTTTATTGATGACCAATACCTTATTAAAATAATAAGAATATAGTAACAAATTGCAGCAGTATATGGTGATGTTTCATTAGTCACATTCAGGACAGATATAGTGTGCCTGCCTTGATGGATGCTCCATGTAATAGCAACAATATATTTTTGTGCAATTATACCTAAGTCTTTTATGATTCCTATGCCATGGCTTGTGAAGGGTTAATGCTTTGGATGGAGAAATTACTGATTATGATTCCTATCCTATATTCTATTTCAGCATGAGCCCAGCAACATGTTAAAATATCATATAGGCAAGAAATCACTGTGGTTGCAAGTGATGTCAGAATGCTTCAGCTGTTTAGGTGCCTCTTCATTTGCCTATCAACATCATTCTCCTGGACAGAATGGGTTTAAATTCTTCTCTTTTATTTGGCATTCACCGTGGACTTGGTCCCTCTGATTGGCTTCACTAGTTTCAGATGGACCTGTCACTCTCTTGCAGTTCCACTTCTGCTGGTTACTACTGCATCAATAAAAGACCAGAAGAATAGTTTCTAATGGTTGAAGATTTGTCAGTTAAAGTATATAGCCATTATTTTAGTCAAATCGACAACTATTTTAGAGCATTGGGCCTCTTGGAACATGACTATCCTCGATGCTCTTTGGCAGATGGTCCTACACTTCAGTCTTCATGAGTATATAAGCTTCTCAGTACTTGTGGCTCCTTTTCCACTCTTTTTGGCTACAGCGGGAATCTCTTTCTTACACAGCATAAATTTAATATGCCTTAGTTTCAGTCTCTGCTGAGTCTCTACTGAATCTGACCCCCACATAAGCTTATGTTTTGGCTCCTCAATTTCCCTTTATATTATGGATCCAAATTTTTTGTTTAAGATGCTGAATTTTATCATTGCCTTCAAATGGGACTTTGGTGGTATTACCATCTTGGGGCATCAATGGAGCATAATCTTCAGATCTGCTCCTCATTATGGCAACACAGACTTCACTCTGCACCTGAAACGAGAACAAAGAGGATATGAATATTCAGGCCACAGCTTACAGACTGACAGTCAGTCTATTCCAGGCCTGGTTTGACTCTCACTTTCCATGGACATGTATGGAACAGTTAGTACAGCCGCAATGGACTCTTGTCATCAGAGTAGATTTAATGTTATTACATTATTCTTTACTTAGTGCTATGACATGGATGTGGCAGCTTGGGAAGTTTTGCCTTAGTAATATTACTAAGAATTCTGCTATATATGGAAAACACAGGCAATATACAGAAGTAGTATCCTCATACAAAATAATGGTTCCCCTGGTGACCTTACAGTTTCCAGAACTCAGACCTTCTTACCTCACTACCCAACACTTACGGATGGCTTTTCTTTTGACAAACCAATTGATGCCTTGGCTTCTAGCGGTTGTTTGTCAGAGTTTAAGGAATGCAACTGTACAATGCAGTTTTGTTCAGTGGGATTTTCTTGTGATGCCAACTTTCAGCCGGAGCTTCTGCCTGTCTCCTTTTTTGATGGCTTCATTTGGTCATGCCCATATGTTTAAGAAATTGCTTCCTTACACCAGTCAGAATATTTTTATCCTCGTGATCATAATTTCTGGAAATACATTCATTATAAAAAATATTTCATGATGTTCTATAATGATGGATCAGGCTATATCTTTTTGACCCTGAAGACAGTTCGGTTTCTTCCGTAGCTTGCTTTTTCATTCTTTTAGATGCTATTTCTACAACTATTTCGAAATCTACTTTAGTCTTCATGCTGCTTCTCAGTTCAGTCAGTTTATTGCCACTATGCATTACTGATAGGCATAGCAGTCCCTATTGATATGATAGTGCCCATAGCCATTTTGATACAAACTAGCTACCAGAATATCACGTTGAATAAACATCTTCTTTATAATTTCATAGGGGGTACTTAATTTTTAATTGACTCAGGGTTTGATGCTTAACAGTTAACAGTTATAAAGATAAACTAAATTCTATAGAGGGAAAGACCATTCTGCCATAATCTTAGTACCCCATATCCAGCTTAAGAAGTTGATTGGGAAACACCATTTTTTATGCGGTAATCATTAAGGAATGTATGACCCAAAAAACCTAAAGCAAGGAATTACTAAAAAAAGATAAGAGATTTAAGTGGGCATAAAGAAAACAACAATCCTTTGACATCCCTAAGGAAGCATTGACAGAAACTCCTATCCTAAAACCAAACCCTTCACAATCCACATCAATGCTAGTGCACATGCCATAGCAGCAACACTATCCCAACACAATAAGGCAATAGCATATGATAATAAAAAAATGGATGATGCTGACCAAAGATACTTTATTTTCGAACAACAAGAGTTATTAGCAGTGGTCCATGCAATCAAACATGGAGCCCTTGCCTTAAGAACAATGATATCAACATCTATATGGACCACAAGTCATGAATGCAATTCCCACCCAAAGGAGTATTAACTAGTAACAAGCAATATAGTTGATGCTTAGTCTTCAACTGTTATAATCTAGAACTCATCTACAAACTAAGAAAAGGGAATGTGGAAGGTGATGCACCATCGAAAGTATACTCAATCTCAGTAGTGAAAGGGAACTTAAATAAGGAAATTGCAAGTTAACAAGAAAATGATTTGGAATGTCAAAACCCATCAACTTCCTCAAAGAAAACGGCCTTGTAGGACAATATGAATTGGAAGAAACGCACTCTGTTACAAAATATAAATATAATGGTAGTATGGAATCACAATACTGTTCGTTATAAAGTCCTCTATAAATTCCATGACCACCCACTAGCAGGGCTCACATGTAGAAATAAAATCTATGAAGCATCTAAAAAGTATGCTTATTAGAAGAGCTGGGAAAAGATATAGATAAATATGTCACAACTTGTGACAAGTTTCAGGTTAATAAAGCGGAAAAAGTACATCCAACAAGAAATCTAGTGTCCTTATCAGTACTTGACTATAAACAAAAAAGTAAATCAATAGATTTGTTCACACAATTACCTCAAAATCCCAAACAAAATGACCAAACCATGGTTGCTGTAGACAGACTCAATGAAAAGGCTAGATTTATCCCTTGACAAATGACTAAAAGGGCACTAAAAAATAGTATTCTGAGCAACAAAGACCCCAAACTCTTAAGAAGCCTTTGAAAGATATTTTCCAATACCTGGGAACCCAACTGAACTTTATTAAACGATAACACCTACAAACTACGATCAATTAGGCAAACAAAAAGAGTATATAAATTATGGAAGATAGGTTAAGACAAATATTATTCAAAGAAAAAGTTACTCTTTGTAATGTTTATAAACCAAACTCATCGAGAATGGTAGCCTTTGAGGAGGAGGTGTTGTTATGGCCCTGAGAAGGACTTAAAAACAAAGAGGGGCCACTATTGCATATTGAACTGCTAGAGGAAATCGTGAGACTATAAATGTGACAGAGAGCCTAAAGTAGACCCAAAAAGAGTGACATCAGCATTGAACTTAAAATTAAGTCTATAAAATTGAGTGGTTTCTCTCTCCTGGCTGGCCTAGCACTATATGGAAACATTTATTTAGATGGTATTGCTGACTGGACCAACCTCTGCCATGCCAACTCCAAATTTCCTATATATATCTGTTTGATCACCGAGGATGGCAGGGATGAAAAAAGGGAATCAAGAACAAACTGTATTGTCAACATCAGCATAACTTCACGCCATTTCAACGGGTTGACCATTGTTGACCAGATTGTTTAATATGCTTATTTGATTGTTGTTTGACCAGACTTGTTTGCTATTGGCTGTTGACTGCTACATGATACAAGATTGAACACTGAACCCCAGATTGACCACTGTACTTGATTCAACTGGGAACTTAATTGTTTGACTAATGACATCTGTACTTGCTTTGACTAAAAATATTACATGCCAGTTTAACTTCTGAATAAATTGCTGTACTAATGTTGACTGGATAGTTATAGCTGACTATCTTAAATGCTCGGGCATAATATTGTTATGTTTATTTGATTAAATATTCAATGCTGTTATGGCTGTTGTACTAAAGTTTGACCAAGGAATGAATGTGATTGACTTTCATTCGACTGTTAACCATGAAAATAAAACTTACTAACTGTTAGTTTACTCAATATAGAACTTGTTAAACTTTCATAAATATCATTTCTTGTAAGTTATGCTATAAATATTATTGTGCTTTGATAGTCCTAGTCAAGACACCTGTAAATCGTCCAGTTGGTGAAGGTCCATAAGTTGTCTCGTTCCTTCTGTTATTTGGGATCTGTAAATTTACACATGTTGATATTAGAGGGTGTCTATAAGGCATCCTGTTGTTAGGTGCCTATGAGTCGTTCTATGATTGAATATTGATGTTGTATTGGAGATGCAACATCTCTGGTTATTGGGGGTCTGTAAGGCATCACGAGGATTGCTCCCAGAAAGATGCCTCTAAAGCATTTCCTTCACGTAGAGGACAAGATGTGATCAATTGGTAAATAAATGAAAGGGCAAAGCTGATTATTGAATTAATGAATGATTGTGTTAAGGTGAGACAAGGAAGCGAGTTTGTCAAAGTCCCAAATTAGTGATACCTTATCGACACTTAACTTCATGGAATGCCCATATTTGGATGTGGTTTAGCATTAGTCCTAGACCAAATGGGGTTTTGATTATTAACATTGTGTGGTGTATATGCAGGCATGAGTGTGGACAACATTATTATCTTGTATTTTGCTATTGCCTCCCACTTTCTTATTTACAGATATCATATACAAACTGCAAGAAAAATACACGAACATTCCCTGGTAGTAGTGACCATAATATCAAAGAAAACTTGTTCGAGTACAGTAATTAATACAATCAAAATATTAAGCAGATTATGCATAAAAAACCTCTTATTCATCAGTAAATGGTCAAACAACTCACCATTCTGTTTCCTTGCGTCTCTTTAGAAATTCATCTGCAACCTGTCACCAAATATAATTAGCGTGCTTTAGTAGTTAATTTGGCAAAACATTGAAAATTCTTTGCAAAGACAAACAACCCAAGTGAACTGCTAGCACATTGATTCTTTCAACTAGCAATGAAGTTGTGTGTAAAAAGCTAAAAGTTAAGGTCTGATGCCGCAATGATACTGTAAGCACAGAGTTTATCTGGACTGAAAAAGAAGTGAAAAAGGTTAAAGTCCAAATCTGCCTTTCTGCAATGTAAGATAGAAAGCACATGTGGCTGTCTACCTATATGGTATAATTAAGGACGTTTTTCTACATAAACATATAGGGCCCATTATAAAGATATAAATATTTACGCGCATTTTTTTTTTAAATTGCAGAACCGGGAACTACTTCAATGAGACAAGAAGAGAGTCCTTAACAACCTGCTGTGAATGGGATGAAATTCCACAAAGTGTAAATACACAATGAAAATCCAGATGAAGTCAAATTCCACATGAGGATATCCTAGATTCAACTGATTAGGTTCATGAAAGAAAGCTTCATCCTTTCTAAAAGGATCTGAGGATCTGAGGTGTGAAGTGTACCATTTATTGCAATTGGGTGTGAAGTGTACCATTTATTGCAATTGGGTGTGAAGTGTACCATTTATTTCAATCACTAGAATGCTAGGTGCCTAAAAAATGAAGCACTACACAGATAAGACTCCCTTACACTACAAATGCTAGGAAGGTGGTTTAGAATTTATACTCTAATCCGCAATTCATCAGCTAAAACTCTCTCAGTGTTCTCATTTGGTGAAGGCTCTCCCTTTCTCAAGCAGGCACCATGAGAAACTGCCCGAAACAAACATCTACCATCACCTGGTATGCCTGCATGATTCAGAATGAAAAGCATGTCACTGTTTAAAACAAAACCAAGAATGCCCATTGTGAGACATCAACACTTCATCTGAATACAAATATTACCTAAGCTAGATTTAGTTAATGCAAGACACTTAAGAACTTACACAAAAGGAATGCCCCTAGAAAGATGAATCATTTAAGGATGCCGTATTACATAAATGACAAAACTGCAAGCAATAGCAACTAGGGGCCCCTTCTTAGAAACTGCCACATTTCATCTATGGAGAGAGCATTCCAGTAGTTTTATTTACCATAAGGAGTAAATAGTAGTCACTCTTAAAAAAAAAGAGAAAACCCAAATCACTAGAGAGCAGATAGGTTCTAGGCTTCTAGCACAACCAAACGAAATTTAATGATAATGAATGAAATAAGAAAATAAAAGCAGTTATTGAGGAAAGTATTATTTTGAGTATTAAAAAATAAGGCATTTGTGAGACTTCAGAACATCATGAAAACAAGACTCCTCCACAAAGAAACAGAATATTCAATTACACTACACATTTACCTATGTAGCTGAGCAGGGCAAACTTAGGGCATGTTGAAGAAACATGAACAGAAACCATGGTGAAAAAGTACAAAATGTTTGAGTGGGGTGAGTTTGGATTTTTTTGGGGGACTCCCAAGAATGATTATAGTATTAGACAGTCCAAGACAGAGAGAATCCAAAACATAGACTTACAAAAAGATAATGTTGTGTGGGTACGTGCCCCCTCAATTTTGGTGACATCCCAAAAGTTTTAAGGGACCTGGGGACTTGGAGGGAACGTTCCCATTTATTTTATTTTATTTCCTGGCGGTTTTACTTTAATATCTTAATATCTTGGCCATATGGTGGAGTTTGGAGCCCCTATTTTTTTCCCGGAAAGATTTTTTTGAGTCCAACACAATGGTGGAGCTAGATTGATGTCATTTGTCACCAGTCAGTGGGAAATTGGCAGAGAAGGTGATGGAATTATAAATCAATGTGGTATGTGAAAAATCCAAGATAAGAACCTTGAGATTGATACCTTTTGGCATATTTCAGATATATGTATTTAAGATATATGTACCATTGTTTAAGATATTTCGAGCAAGGGAAGAATTTGCATACCATCATTTTCCATTTCTAATAATGACTCAACATTTCCAGGTTTTGGACTTTGCAAAGCAAACTCACTCTTCAAACATCAGCCAGACCAAATGCATTTCGTGTAACCAATGTGCAGGTCTGGTATCCACTGTACATTCCAATACCTCTTGCATAAACCCGCAGCCAAAAACACAGTTCGTACTAGCACATCTCTTAAGAAGGCCAATGAAACATCCAAAATTTGCTGGAATATCGCTTGGGAACTTTTGAAATTGACCAATTTGTCCATGGATTGGATCATAGGAGCCAGAATTTTGTAACATAATACCATTGTAGGCAAAGCAAGCCCATTCCATGTCATAGCTCATCCTTTCGGATATGGCTGTATAAAATTGCCTCATCTGTACAGAACACTTCTCTATCAGAGAATGACAGGATGGAAGAAGCACGTGCCATAAGGTAGCACCACCAATTTCATTTTCCACAAGAAGACATGACCTTCAATTATTTTGGGAAAATTATTACACACACACACAGTGCCTGTACTTAATATTGCCTACCAAGAATTTGAGAGACCAACAGCTATGATAGTTTCATTATAAGCCTTTAGGCAGCAAAAAAATGGACAGACATTCCAAAACAAGCAAATCCCAGCATCAAAAAATTTCAGTACTTCCATCAAGAGCTGCTTTTTATTGTCAAACGAGAGTAAATATCTTATGCCAACAAGGCCTTGATTAACTGGCGAGTTTGTGAAATTTTAATGATGTCTGCCAAGGTTCCGTTCAATTTTTGTTTACTCCTTAGACTTGCATCCAAGCCAAAGAGTGTTTGTGCTATGCAGTGCAGCCCCTAATGATGTGTTTATTAAAGAATCCAACAAAAAACAAAAGGTTATAACTTATTTCTCATATCAAACTCCAATTGATTGCCAACTATTTTTACCTAGCAAAATCAATATGTAGCTAATAAAAAAGGCTTAAGAACACCATAGAGATATCTATAGAAATCTGAAGTAAAACCCAAACATAACTCACCTAGAACATCCTATAGCTCCTCTACTACATAAATTTCAGGTCACTAACTCAAAACGTGGATGTTAAAGTCAGTTGACTCTGTATCTCTGAAATATAATTATGGGAGACCTGGCCAGGTACCTGATGCTTCCAAATATCTATGAATTTTGAAATTTCTTGGGCTAGGAAAATGATCGTCATCTAAAATAATTCTACTTGAACCCTGTTGAGTATTTCTTAAATCAGCCATTGCATCTGGAACCATTTTCCTATCTTTCAATTAAATTATCTATTCTAAAAGTAGTATTTCGAGAATTGCAGTCAAAAAGTGGGTTCTATGAATATTTAACTAAGCTGTCATATGAACTGATCAACTTAAGCAAGTACAAAATTGATCTTTGGAAATGGGTGTCGCCGACTTTGGGATATTATAGGAATGCAAATGATAATATCCACCCAGCATGCTAAGAGCAAACCTTTCGTGATGATAAAAGTCAATACCATTGAAGTTTGAGCAACCATTAAAGCCCAAGAACAATATGCTTTAGCCCTGAAAAACTGTATTGGTTACTATTTTGTTTGATCATGGACTATGAATAACCTCATAAATTCTAGGCAAAATATTGAAATGCACAGACAAAAACAATCAGGATAAAAAGCCACAGAAAAGCAACACATAACATTCAGCTTGCAAAAAAATAACAACGGGGCAGCAGATAATAAAGACAACAACAAACATTTAATGCATCAAAAAAAGCCACTAGATGCAGCAATAACAATAATAGTTAACCACAACCGGCACCAGTTGCAATTGGGAGACTAAACCCAACAAAGATCCATTTATAAACTCAGATAAGAATGAAGTACAAATCTCAAGACACAGGAACACAAATTCAAGAATTCAACAAATTTTCAAAATTCGGTCGCATTAACATGTTCAATTTGCAGGCCACAAAACAGTTATATGAATGAAAAATTACAAACTCAAGAGGTCAAGGATTCCCAAAATGTATAAATGGAAATTAAATTTTGCCTAAAAGCAGGGTTTTCCTAACTTAATTTAACATTCAAGTTTCATGAAGTGATCTCCAGAGAAAATTAAACCCAACCAAACTGTTTCACATGGCTAGAATTGTGTAGACCATGTAAACTCTATATTTCACCTAACAAACACTCGTTAATGTCATTGCTAAGCCTCTATTGATAAGCATTTGACAAACAAGAGTCTCTATCCATTCACCATATTTGAAATGTACCAAAGTATAAGCCCCAAACATATTTTCGATCCAGTAGCAAAATAGTGCTCTTTACCTGAATCAAATATATTATCAAAGTGAGTAAATAACAAAATGTTCCAAGAAGTCAATGGGATGAGCTCAAGAAGTAAATCAACGAAGCTTTTATATAAGAGCCCAGGTTTAAATCTCCGAATGACAAGCTCGTGTTAAAATTGAGTAATACACCACATCAAACTCTATGCATGGTGTATCTCAGTGGACAAGGCCAGGTGCAAGTAATGGGTGAATTTTATGGTATAGATGCACCTCAGTCATGGTATCTAAGCCAAAGGTATCCCTGCAATGAGGTAATTTTCCGACAGTAAAATAAAACCGATGAACCACATCAGGGACTACTTATTCACTGAGTAACTAATTTTTAATTTGAATGAACTTAAAATTGCTAAACAACAAATTAACTGAGTTATTGACCATTTTTCAAAATAGTAAAACTCCTAATTTTAACAGTAAACTAAGTCTTGTTTCATGAAAGCTTTTGATCTGGAGCTGGTGAGGCTCAGGGATGAAATGATAACCAGCAGTTATAAGGATAGTCAAGTTCAAAGCTTGGCTACAGATAATTTCTCCTGCAAGGGGAATGCACTGGTCATAGAGGCCAGGAAATCCCAATGACCCAGGGATTACACCTAAGTGCAGGAGGAATTGCCTCAGCCCTGAAAACAGTAACATCCCAGCAGTCTCACCTCTGTAATTCCGGCAAGAGGGCTTGGAAAAGTGCAAAGATATAGTCCAACTCTACATGCCAATGCCATCAGCAATGCAAATTGCAGTAAGAGGAAAATTCATTGATTTTAAAGACCGTGAGGATTCAATTACATCTATCCCCAGGTTTATTTCTAAATGACAATTCTGTCAGCAATTCAGAATTTTTACTTTCTTTCAAATACTAATTCTTGTGATTATACATTACCTCACTGGTGTCTTTCAATCCTAAGAAAAATTGATCATAGGATCAATTCATACATTTCGTGACACAATCATCTGAATATGATTAATTTTATTATACATATAATTAAAAATTATGCAATTGCTCGCAGTTTTTCAGATGGTGACTTACCAATCCAAAATCAGGATCATTTTCAAAAGCGAAATGGTTTTTTTTCTCCGTATATTTTTAGTTGACACGAATTCAGGTCTTGCGCTAAGAAGATGCACACGGAAAAGCCTGGATAGCCGAGTTACCGGATTGGGCTATGCACGTTAATACCCAATGAATATGCAGATATTCTATGAAAGATGAAGACATACTTTAAAATATACAAAATGTTTTCCAGTTAGCTTAGTAACCCAGTATCCATTCAACAAAGAATGAACCCACCAACAGAATCCCTTAACCAGGTAGAACCCACCAAATTATTTCATTTAATAGGAAAAACCATAAAAAAAAAAGCACAAAAGCACCACACAAATATTCAATCAATTTCAGATCTCAGAGCACTAATCAATTAATTTTCCACCATACATTCAATCACTTAAAGACACCCACCATTTAAAACTCTCCAAATACTGAATTTGAACACACCATCTGTTCATCTAATGCAAATATTGAAACATGATTAAAATTCTGTTTTGCTTCAATTCAAAAAAATATTAGAGGAAAAAAAATGTAGGGCAATGACATACGAATAGTATGAAATCGAAGGAGGTCTTTACCCATTGACCCATTTGCCATGACCGGGTGTCCTCTACCAACGAACAAAAAGCATGGACAAGCAGGAATACCAATCTTATAATGTTTTACCAGAAAACACATATACTATACTATCCCTCCAATTCAATCAACGATTAATTATTTTTCCCTCAGAAGGCTATCTTCTGTAGAAATAAGAGAAAAAGTAGTTTTTGTCAAATGGCTATCAGAGTCCCAGAAGCATCGAATTCCCACAATAATAAAAGATGGCATCAATGGCGAAAAGTATTGGCATGAGTTGCAAAAGAATCTATACCTCATCACAAAGGGAATGTCAGTATCCACAGCACCACAATTGCAATTTCGTACCCAACCTGTTGCCTGGTAGCTTCTTTCCTTTTGATTTACATGTTTTTTTATGTTTTCTTTCTGCCCTCCGGCATAAACCATTACAATCAAGGTATAATTCCATCCTTGTGGGCGAGAGAATTCATGGTTGTAAATGAATAATTTTAAGGCATTAATTATACATGCTGCAGATTTCTTATTTGTTTATAATTACACTCGATTTTGCTTGGGAATTCGTGGTTGGCATGGAATTTGAGTTATACATTAAGACGGCAGATTTTATATATAAAACACCACAGATTTCTTAATTGTTTATAATTATATTTTATATTTTATTTTGTTTAGGATATATATGATGAAATAGATCTTAATTAATTTAAGAGATTATTTTAAAAAAATGTAGGGTATGAAAGTAAAAAAAGAACCAACAAATTATGTAGTTATAGCAAAAAAATCAATATAGGGAGGGTCTTTATTATGGGGATTATCTTAGCGACAGTCGAGTAGGTCATATTCTTCAGGGATGGGGTCTCAACGAGCAACGGTATTGGTATGCTCTCTTTCCTTCTTAACATCTTCATCAAGATCATTGTGACGAGGGGAAATAACCAACGTGAGTGAAAAAAACTTGTTACCCATGGCGGATGCCACCCATCTTGAGAACTCCCTAGTGGAGAATTCCATCAGCGTTGACCCTTGTTTGGGAGATTGAAAAGCATCTTCTATCAATTATATATAAAATTACAATGCTACTCTTAAAACAAAGGTCACATAGCGATTAGTTATACGTTTATATTGAAAATTGAATATGGTTGAGTTTACATGTAAATTTGTAATTTAAGCTTAGTGGAGCAATGAATGTTATGCATATACTAATAAGAGTAAACAAAGAAAAACATCAATAGTGGGATTCAAATATATAGTGTTTCTATAATTTATATTATAAGAGTAGTGGCCAATGCATATGATATATAAATATGAAGATCTTAACAGTAAACAATACAAAAGATTTAATATTTTTATTTAAAAAATTGATATCACATTGGTTTGAATTCCATAGAAGGCTTTTCTAGGTTAAGATTTAAATTGCGTTTAGCCAAAAATAATAATAGAAAAGTGATTCCTATAGTTCTACCTTGGCATGCACTGAAAAACACTCTCTTAGTCTATTTCATGTCATTAGTTAGTTAGTATTACCCTAATTACATGTTGACAATGCAAAAATTTGATCGCAGGGTCAAACCCCACCTCTTCACACAAAACAAATATTATCGTTAAGACTTATAATGTAGACACTCAAAGTTAATCATTAAGTGCTTGTCAATGTTTAATTTTGATATCATTACCTTACTTGGTTTATTTGTCATTTCGTTAACTTACAATCTATATAAGAGTCTTCACTATTCTACTAATGGCCTTGTAAATACTGAAAATATTATTCAAACATCCCTATTTTGTTTATAGAGTCATATCAGTGAAATCCCAATAGTCTCAGTCCTTCTAGGACAAGACGACACTATATAGGTAGGGTTATAGCGTGACCTTGAGTCCCTTGAGTTCAAACGATAACTTTCTAAATTTGAGACATTTCATATTGGCCGTATTGTGCTTCTAGCAAGGTCGGTTAACAAAAATATTCTAAAGATTCTTCTAAATAAACACAATCAAGGCTTCTCAAAGAATCATCTAGCAATCACTTGGTGTTTAACCCTTTTTGGACTTGAGTTAGGGGGAATATCTTAATCAACTATGGAGTAAGCTATTATGAAATTAGGCCAATTAAATGAATTTAGATTTGCAATACTCTGATAAATATGTTAAATCTGAGAATATGTTAAATATAAACAAGTACAATGCCAAACAATATTCTGAAAGTTACAATATGAAAGAGAAACAATACTTAGCTTATTCAATGATGTGTAAGTAGATTTAACATGTACAGGTATAGGAGACATATTGATGCTCTACCTTGATTTTTTAGATTATGGAAATTAGTTTTCTATCAGTCTGGACACTACCATCGAGATTTGGACACTATTGGTGACACTTTTGTCATGGTTTCAATGCTTCTATCCATCTCAAGATATAAATTATTTTATGAAACAACCACTTGTACCTGTTAGAGTTCATTGTTGCCTTGTCGGTTATCAACTTGGATCGCACACACAGGTTCCCAAAATTAGTCTTTTGCACAAAATCCTAGGTCCTCCAACTTGGCATGTCACCTTAAAAAATAAGGTTAGTGGGCTCAAGCGAAGTTGAGATGATATCAAAGACCCCTTATCAATAAGTGTTGCCTACATAGCCATATACCTGAAGAGAGCCTCAAATCGATGTAGTTCTCCCTATTATGTGGGCTTGTGTGTGAATAATTATGTAATATGATATATGTGAGTGCATTTAGCGATTTAGCTTGTAACTTGAAAAATATTACTCATAGACATGAGTGCATTTAGTGATTTATCTTTTAATTTAAAAAATATTACTCATGGAGTGCATTTACTTAAAAAATGTTTTAGACCTATAAAAAGACTGCTCCTATGAATTATTTAAAATAGGGAAGAATAGGGCAGTATAGCGCAATTGTGCAACTGATTTTCAATAGTGTAGTGTGAACTTGAGAGGTGTTTGCTAATATTGCTTAGATATTCCTTATGAATGGATTTTGATTTGTATTTATACCACACCTTTTGAAATTATTTCATAGGAGGGTTAAATAAATACCATACGCCAATTCATACATGTCGAAAGATTTGAAATTTTGATTATTTGAAAGGTAGGGACAGTAGATGCTAGTGTCTTAATTTGGATGTAGTGTCTTTATAATAGAAAGTTGTTGAAGATTTGCAATTGTCAGAGTAGGATATAAATCAGGTTTTATATATATTGTGAGCTACATTTGATCTAGGCCATCATAATATTAGGGTCAGACCATAGGATAAGCAATTAGACATAGTGAGATGGCGAACACAAGCCTTTTGACAATGGAAAAGTCTCAAACTGAAGGGTTGAGCCATGATTGATATTTGTCAAGTGTACAACACACCTTGCTTTGACTTGAGCCCTTTTTTAATTTATTATTTTTGTATTACCTGCAACTGAGAGCATGTTATAGTGTAATTAGTGCATATAATCTAAAAATGAATAATTGAAAAGCTTAAAAGTAAAGAGAGAAATGAAGGAATACACCTATGTGTTGATGCAACTATGTTGCCCCTTGGTAATTTTCTTTGATGATGATGCTTCTTTGTTGAAGCATTAGAGAGAGAGGTTCACAACTAAATTTTGGAGATGTGAAGAGAAGGATTGAAGAGTGAACATGCCCCGAATATGGTGCAAGGGTGAGTTGTGTCAAGGCCATTGAGAGCATTGAATCATAATCTCACAACTCAAGTGTATACATAATCTAGCCAATCTTGCTCGAGTCAAATGGTGTAATCATCTCAACTTACAAAAGGGTAGTAGTGCCAAGGCCATCGATGGTGTTGAATCTTGATCGCACTACTCAAGGGAGCCAACTATTGTAGATAGATAGAGGTTCAATCGGTGCATATTGGCAAGGTTAGTGCATAAATATGTATATAAATTAAATATGTATATGTGATTTGGTGCATTTGCATGGCATATACACCTCTAATATGTCTCAAGTTGAAGTATCTATCAAAATGTAAGCTATGCTCTATAAATTTGTGTATAATATATGTCACAAATCTAAAAACCTTATCCCAAATCTATGAAAATTGGTGTCGAGTGCATAAGATTATGACCCTAGTGTATATATGAATCATGTAAATTGTATCAAAATTTGCCAATTATACCAACTATGTATGTGGACTCATGTCTCTATGACATGCCCCCCTTTTGAGATGAGGGTAATGCAATTTTGTATTCATCTTATCTCAAAAATATAATATAACCATGTCATATATGTATTAATCATGTATTAATGAAGCGTATAGTGGTATCATGCCTAAGCAGATGTATTAATGAAGCTCACAATATCCAATCACAACATGCCTTAAGATATATGATATGGATCATGGCAACATCTAGAAGTAACAAACACAAGCTCAACAAACAATCAAACATGCACACAAGATCACTCAATTTCACACAAAAGGGGTCCAAGGAGATCATAAACAAGGGGCATATTCAAACACCACACACTTAAGGGGAGGATATATCCAAATGTTTGCACACGAAATAAACAACACTTAGTGGCATTGTGGCCAACAAACAAGGAATATATTCAAATGTTCCACAATCAAAACAAGGTAATAAACAAGAAGCACACTCAAGTAAGTCATGTGATAATATGAATAAATGAAATATAAACAACCAACATAAGCATATCACACTATTTCTTGCATTTGTGTGTTAGAAAAATGTCCTATAGCATAGCATATATAACACATTATGTAAGATGTAAGCATGGATATAGACATGTGTAAGCGTTATTATATAATCTTAATCACGATAATGTAAAGTGATCATAAAACAATGTAACCTATATCAATCATGATCAATGAAGAAGATGCCCTCAAAGTAGTGTGTCACATGGGTGGAGGAAAGGTCCATCATTTATATCTGTATGTATCATGTATCATGTATCATGTATCTAGTGTACCTGTATCTCACTATAGTACCCATGAAACATGTGTGTATAGAAAGGAAATGTTGTGCTATCTACTAACATAAAGTAAACAACATAGATGCAAAAGCTAGTAAACATGTGTATGCTAGATTTTTTTTGTATTTTTTTATTTTGTTGAATGTTTTTTGTATTTTCTTAATTATTTGAATTTTTTTTGGATTTTTTTTTGGTATTGTAGGGTAAAATAACTAGTCCCATAAGCAAGGATGCTTATTTCTTGCTAAAGTTGTAGTCAATATTTGTTGAATTGTCATAGTAGCAAGAGTTGGTTGATTTTGTAATATAACAATGATACCTTTATGTTAGTACCATTGAATTGCTCTTGTAATATATAGTGCAACATTGTGTATCATGTCATGTGATTATATGATAAGCACAAAATGATTTATCTTATTTATATAGAAGACATGTTGTTAATTGGGGCTTAGTGGTGGGTAATGTAATGAGTTTATTTTCCACTAACATAGGTAAAAGTATTGTGGGTGTATATTGGTGTGGCAAAATTTAGATACATTGTGTAATATTTCCATTTGATTTTGCCACCTTATTAATTAAATTATGCAAAGGTACCATATAAGGAGTTGGAATGCAACTATTTTTTACATGATTTTATCTTGGAAATTTGCTTTCATTGTACACATTTAACAAAACTTTTTCTTTTTAAATAAGATGCATTTAATTATTTGTTATTGTTGACTAGATCACATGCATAGTTATGCACATATAGATATAAGTTATCCAAAGAAAAATAAAGTTTATGTAATGCTCTTTCTTTAAGTGGAGAAAGAAGACCTTTACTGAATATGAATTGTAGTTCTAAATCTAAAAGTCAAAATAGTAAAGAATATGATGCATTCTTAAATTAGATAGCATAATCTCGAATAGACTCATCATCATGTTGTTTTAAACTTTGAAAATGGTCTAATGTTAATTTGGGCACATGGTGTTTATTAAAAGTTAAGAGGAAAATATCCTCTAATTGCTTGAAAATGGATAGGGAACCATTGGGAAGACTAGAGTACCAATCTCAAGCTTCTCATGTTAGGCTTATATGGAAAGCTTTTAGAAACAAGTGTATGTCTGTAGCCCAATGACCAAAAGAATATACGTATTGAATAACATGGTTAGAAGGATCTTCATTACCAAAAATTAAAGGTAACATGGGCATGATAAATTCTTATGGATAAGGATATTCAAACATACTTTTTGTGAGAGGTTAATCTTTGACAATGTTATCAATAATGGTAGAATTCCATGATAACATTCATAAATTGAGAATTGAAGCTTGCAATTGGAGGTCTCATATGGTATTCATCATAGATGTAAGATGACTAGTAGGAATTGTTGAAGTGTGAATGGATATACTCATGGGTTGTAATTGACCATCTTTCAAAAACATATGGATAATGGATTTATCACCATTATTTGTGGATTTAAGATTTAAATCATTGGAAAATGTATGAATGTTTCTTAATTGCAGTCATTTCATAAAGGAACATTCTTATCATTTTATTTTTGTAAGGAAGCCATGATATTATTATGAATGTTATGAAAATTTGTATGACAAAAGAAAGGAATGTTTGGCACATGCATATTTAGTCAAGTTATGGGAGGTGGATGGGGTTGAGGAAGAACATGTTGTCTATCTATATGATGTGATGACCTACCTTGTTGGTTATTAATAGTATGGATTGTGATATCTGAAATGGAAGTGGGATGGTGGCTATTAGAACCTTAAAGTGTAGGTGGAGCAATGAAAGGTGTTAAACATGCCTTTTGTTGTGTATTTTTTATTGGTAAGATTTTTGATTCAATGTTGCAACAATGATAATTTATTAACATTTTGATTTTATTTTGATTATTATATGTAGCTTTCGAAACATATGACTTTTCTTGCTCATAGGTTATACTTGACTTGAAAAATTTGGCCATGAAATAAATTTTTATTTTATCTTTGATAACCATATGAGTTTGGGGAAGATCATAAGAAAACATGAAATAGACCCAAAATAAAATCAAAAACCCTAGAATGGTTGAAAATCTTAAAGCAAGACAGGTTGTGCAAGAAGACTTAGAGGTCGAGTTCAACAAATGTTTAACCCTTTTTGGCATTGGGTTAGGGGGGAATAACCTAATCAACTATGAAGTAAGCTATTCTAAAAGCAAATCAATTAAATGAATTCAGATTATTATATTCTAATAAATATGTTGAGTCTGAGATTATGCTAAATATAAATAAATACAATGCCAAATAATATACTAAAGTGTAAATATGAATGAGAAATAATACTTAACTTATTCAATGATGTGTAATCATATATAACATGTACAAGTGCATAAGGAGATAGACGGATGCTCAACCTTGATTTGTCAAATTTTAGAAATTAACTTTCTATCAGTTTGGACACTAACATCAGGATCTAAACACTACCATTGACACTTCTATCTGGTTTCAATGCTTTTGTTTGGCTTAAGATACAAACTCTTTTTTAGAATAACCACATGTGTGTGTTAGATATATTTTTATTATTGCCTTGTAGGTTATCAACTTGAATCATCTGCACATGTTCCCAAAATTAGTCTTTTGATCATAACCTTAGGTCCTCCAACTTGGCATGTCACCTTGTAAAACAAGGGTTAGTGGATTCAAGTGAATTTGATTTGACCTTAAATACCTCTCTATCAACAAGCATTGTTTTCATATCCATATACTTTGAATAAGGTCTCAGACCGAAGTAGTTCTCCATGTTGTGTGGGCTTATGTGTGAACAATTGTGCAATATGTTATATGTGAATGCATCTAGTGATGTAGCTTGTAACTTGATAAATATTTCTCATGGGATGCTCTTTGAATGCTTCAGACCTATAATAAGACTAATCCTAGGACTAATTTAGAAATATGGAAGAATAGGGAAATATAGCTAAGTCGTGCAAGTTATTTTCATTAGTGTAGTGTGAGTTTGAGAGGTGCTTGCTAGATATTGCTTAGATATTCCTTATGAATGGATTTTGATTTCTATTTATACCACATGATCTCATTATAGGGTTAAAGGAATAACATAGGCCAACTTATACTTGTCGAAATATTTGTAAATTTGATTATTTAGAAGGGAGGGACACTAAGGTTAGAGTTGGGACACTAACATCGACACTGATATCCTAATATGGATGGTAGTGTCCTAAAGAATATAAAGTTGTTGAAGATATATAAGTGTTAGAGTAGGATATAAATTAGGTTTAAGATAGATTGTGAGCTACAGGTGATATGGGTCATCAAAATATCAGATTCAAACTATACGATAGCCAATTAGACATGGTAAGATGGTGAATACAAGCCTTTTGGCAACATGAATGTCTTGAATTAAAGGGTTGAGACATGATTGGTATTTTTCAAGTGTATAAGACTACTATGTCATGCAAAATCATATTTGAGTATCTACACTTGGGAATTCTACTATACATTAGGTAAAATGACATTAATCTTTCTAATTTCAATTTTATTTTATTTTAACAACACAAACCAAGTCCGAAACTATTTTATTGCAAGTTAAAAGCACTAATTTTCAAGCATTCAAGTCAATCTATCTAGTTTCATCCATATATAAAATATCAATATTCACACAATCACTCTAGAAGGGAGAACTACATCGATCTGAGCCCTGTTTTGGGCTATGTAGGCAACACTCAGATTATGCAGGGTTTTATGAGGATAACTCAATTATTCACTTTACCCAATTCCCCTCTTTGTATTTGATCTCCATTTACTTTATCATTCAGGAGCCAGGGTTTTAATTTTGTAGGTTTTCTACACATCAAATCTACACCTGCAGGTTATCAATATATCCTCTCAAATAATGACATGTGCGCATACATAATAATCAATTGCAAAATTAACTAGGTAGAACCATAGTCAATAAACAACACGCAGTGTGTCGTTGTCCACCTAGTGCAACCCTATCCAAATATATCATAAAATATTGTTTTCAACAATGACACAATTCACATATTTTTTAAGCCAATTTTGCATCACAGATCTACCTACACAGTCAACATAACTTAGGTCTAAGTTGGGTTTATGCATTTCATTATTTATTACTATTTATAGTTCATTTCAAATTTTGTGAATTATTATATTTCATATTTAAGTTATGTATATTATGTAATCTAAATCAATATTTCAGTAGTTTAATATTTATAACATGTCATTGATAAATACAAAATAAACATATAAACATTTTGGTGAACTCATAATCTTATTTGAACACTGCTTGTTTTTTTGTCTTATGATTTCATATAATTTTTCATAAATTCCTGACACTGAAATAAAATAACTTTGACCTTGGATATAAATCCGTCACCACAAGTCAATCTTCTTCGACTTTGGATTTTATCTAACATTGAATAAATTATCTTGTCACCTTAGATAACATTTGACACTGAAGCATTTTATTTCAACCTTGGATTGAAATTTTTTGATCTCTATATATAAAAATCTTTCAAATTTTATTTTATATTTACTTGTTGCTTATTTTTAACAATTGTGTTTTGACAGTTGTAAAATTACTTAGTGACTATTGTTATGGGTAAAACCGATGATTTATTTTATAGACATTATGGTTTGAGGGGTATTGCCCCAATACTCAAGCCATTGTACAATACTAAACATATAATTTAGTTTCCCCATGATTCACAGTATATTAGAAATTCCTAGGGTCCCTTACACCGTAAGAAGCCTCTTTTATTTTTGTAATTTGTGGTGCACTTGAGAGGAGCATATCACTTAGGTACGTTACTCTTATTGTACCCTCAAAGATGGGATAGTGGGATACAAACATCATTTAGCCTATGTAGTTAGTGCTCTGAAATATTATGTTGATACTAATCTATAAATGAGCCAATATAATTAAGAGCCCAAACAATCATTCAAACCCTTGCCTAGATTACCCTTCACACCTTGATTTATTCTTGTATTGTATTCATAATGAGATCACTAAATGTGTTGAGTGTCGAGCCCTTTGGGGCTATCACATGACCATGGTGGAACATTGGATGTGACATTGGGACCAAAAATAGTTTCAACTAATTTTTAAGTAATGTCTCATTCATTACATTATAATTTACTTTTGGGTAGACCTTGGATACATTCAATGGAAGTTATCCTATTTACACTTCACTATGTGTAAAATTCATACATGATGGGACCTTATTATCCATGTATGCTAATGATGAAACTTTCAAATTTTGTAAAATAATACATTCTAAAACTAAAGACATTCTTACAGTGGTACCACCTAAATAATGCATTCCTCTTGAGCATATACACATGTATGAAATAGGTGAGTCAAGTACAATGTCGCTTTTGTATCTAGATGTAAATAAGACACTCAATACTTATGTAGACATAGATGCACATCAAGAACAAGAACCATTACTAAAGGAGCTAATAGAGCCATAAGAGCCTCCATCATTTGAGCTTTGGTCAATATTGAGCAAAAAAATGGCCATGTTTCAGATTACTATGATAGTGATGATGTTATCGCTTATGATATGACATATGATAAAATGCAAAAACTAAAATTTGATCCATTTGATCACCTTTCACATAACCTATTAAAACCTATAGGTCTTAGTACATAGAATCTAAATCCACTTGTAGAAGATACATAATTGAATCCAGATAAGGGGAAAACAAAAATAACATATGAACATGTAAATGATTGTTATTCCTTACATCCCACTTGGCTGAAAAAATTGAGTTAACCTTACAAGGGTCAAATGCAAATTTATCATGTGAACAATGTGGAGTCTTCTACATATAAAAACACAATAAGATACTCTATATACCATGTTATCCATGTTTCTTGAACATAAAATGATTTATTTACCTTCTAACAGACACAAATCATGTAGTAGACTTCTACCTATAGAAGACAAGGTACCATATTGTAAATAACCATCAGATCATTGGCCATAATATTAATCAATGTGAGGCATTGAATAAACTAATTCAGAGATATAAGAATGAAGGACACATACACATTGTTTCCAACATGATAAAATGGCAAAATCTTTCATGTCTTTCAAAAGATGATTATCTCTCAAAATAACCAAAGCATGAAGATTTAACGGTTACTTCTAATATTGATGGGGCATATTTCCACCATCTCTAGTTTGATAATAACAAGTGGGATACAACTTGTGGTACCATATTTTTCACACAATTGGGACATACTACATATGAAATAATATACTCTCCATTAATGCTAGAATCTCGAGGATACATTTTATTACCTATAGCCTCTGGCCCACATGTGGAAACTTACACAATATGGATATTTGATCATGAAGCACATTTGAAGCTAAAGTTTGGACAAAATTAGCTAGTTAAGTGGAATGCTAAGCTCGATACTATAAACATGTTTGTTACTTTTCTTGATATGAATACAAAAATTTACATACAACATGATGGGTATGGTTATTTAACTACACCATTGGCTTTAGGTAAACCATTAGATAAAAACATTGAAGAGGTGGCAGTACATCATTATAAAAAAACTTGAGAAAATTTCACACCTTTTGATGAAGAGGAATTCCTTGATTAAACATCTTCACATATTCCACAAACACCAAAAAAAAGTCATAAAAAAACTTCAAAAACTCCAAAAATATTTTTAGCATAAACATGTTCTATTGGCTCCTTGGAATATACATGTTAGTTGATAGATAGCATATCAATTACTCATACACACACATATGTGTCATGCTTTTACTTGAGTGTGATACAAACGTACATACATACATACATGATCTATTCTTATTTCGAATGTTTGGCCTTCCCTGTACTCATGTCATATGGATATTGGGGACATTTACTTCTTTGATTAGGATACTCACAAGTTATATAGTTTGAGGATCACTTTTCATTACCTGTTTGAGCTTATACATACTTACACATGCCTTTATCCATGATTAGATATTTCACAGGGTACTTGATATGCTATGTAATTGACAAATTTTGCTAACAAATTTGATGCATGGGCTACTATAATATGTTTAGGCTAGTTGCTTATGTTTTCCTTTATGCACTTCCTTGAGTGTCTTGCCTTGTTATTGTCTTACTTGTTCAAGTATTTGAATATGCTCTTTTTTTGTGGCCCCTATGCATATGTGTGATTTATTTTATAATTGAACATGTCATTATTTATTGTACATACATTTGAATATGTCATCCTTAATTTTGTATACATTTGACTAAGTCATGTCCCTTCAATTATGTGGCATTTGAACATGACCCCTTGTTTTCAGTCTCCTAAGACCATTGTATGTTGACATGCTTCTGAGCACTCTTGTATGTGTGCTTATTTGCTAGTTGATATTTTATTATTACTATCTAGATGTTTACATGATCTTTTTAATGTATTCATGTGATCACATTGTTCTATGCACTTCAAAGTTACATTTACCTAGACATGTTATTCTATATGATACATGGTTCCATTCATAGATTATATAGTTATCTTATAATTTTGATGTGAGATAACTACCAGTTTATATTCTTCCATCACCTCAAAAGGGGGAGATATCAATGGGGGCATGTCATAGAGGCATGTTCTTCACATTTGGCATAGTTTTTAGATTTAGTGGGGGCATGTTTTGGAAGCATGTTATCTTCAGTATTCGACACACCCAAAATTCAGTGGGGGTATGCTTTAGAAGCATGTTATCCACACTTATTCACATTTAGCACAATTTTTAAATTCATTGGGGACATGCTTTGGAAGCATGTTCTCCACATTTATTTAGTATTCAACATACCCAGATTTAGTGGGGGCATGTTTTGGAAACATGTTCTCCACATTAGCACTTATTTTAATTTTTATATTTCTCCATATATAGTGGGGGATTGTTTTGGAAGCATGTTTTCCACAGTTACATAGTTTTTGAATTGTCCAAAACACAGTTATATAATTCAAATTCATAGTTGTGGTAGAGTTATATACATTGGTACCATTGTTATACACAATTTCACCATGAGACATATCTAAGGTGTATATGTTATGCAATGTGCACCTAATATTACAAAATCCAAATTAGTTTTAGATTTCAAAACACTCTTAGGGACTTCCACCACCCACTAAGTCAAAATTTTACAGACTGTATTGAGCCAATATACTACAGTAGTCGGTTCAATTTTGGTATGGTTGAGGTGATTAAATCACTAAATATTGCCAAGTTTTTAGGTTGGACTTGATTGTATCATCTAGTCTTACCAATTTGATAGTATGAGTTGTCTTTATTCACTCATACTCACCAGGTTATAAGTATGATTGGGTTGTATGGTTAAGCTAATCTCAACTACCAGGTGGCAACTCATATTCTCTCCAAGGTTGGGGCATGTACCTTCCAATATCTCTCTATCTCCTTAGATATATGCACTTTACAAATTTATATATTTGTCCTAATCTTAATTCTAGTGATTCATAATGATACATCTTTCAAATCAAGTTGCCAATATATAAGGCAGTTGCATTGATACACATGTGTACTCCTAAACCTTACTCTTTCAATTTCAATATTTTTAATGATTTCAATTCCAAATTATATGCACTGATTATGTACTATAACATGCTCTTGGTTTTATGTAAGTCACCAACAAAGCACTCTAGTTGGAGTCAAGCAAAGGTAAGGTGTGTTATACACACCTGAGTACACATTTCTTCTCCTTTAAACCAACAATTTCATTAATAAATTAAGGGGGGGATGTAGATGATATTTATGGATTATATATCACCTCAAACTTGTACACTTGGTGAACTCATACATTTGTTGTTCCTTTTAGTTCTGAACTTTTCTCACTTTTGAAAGTCTTGCATACACTCTAGCTTGTGCCCCTTGGCCTATATATTGGTCTAAGCAGTCTTATGTTGATGACCCAAACCTTTTATCTTGCCTATAATGCTTAAAATATACTTATATTATACTTTTTCAAGTTTTGATCACATACCTATTTTCTCATTGTAGGACAAAAGCGTCAGTCCTAGGCCTATGCATTGACACTAGTGTCCTACCCTAACACAGGTGTCTAGTGCCCTAAAGTCATATAATTTGTAAATGAAATGTATCTTAATGGTCAGCTTAAGTGATTTAATGTGAGATATTACATGATAGGAGTGGTATATATTCATAATTACTCCTCATTCATTCTTCACCTAGAAAAGACCTAAGGCAACTTATCAAAACATTCAATCAAGCACTTAACAAAGCAAAGCTTCCATATTTTTGCTTATTTTCATATTAATCTTAGGGATAACATATAAAAAAGTTTGAAGTACTAAAGGAGTAACCCAAGATCTTAATTTTCTAAGTTACAAGCTAGGGAGAACAACATCAATTTGAGTCCCTCTTCAGAGTATTGGCTATATAGGCAATACTCATTGACAAAAGGATATTTGGGGTTAGCTCAACACTGTGTGCCCACTAACCCATTTTTACTAAGGTCACTATAAATATAAAGAATTAGGGTTTTATAATTTCATGAGGGGCGATAATCTTTGACCCAGATTTGAATGCACTAGAGTGAAGGAAAAGACAAACCTAAAAGCATCTAGGTGGTCGTATCTTTTTCTAACAAGTATTTTGTACATGACACATATATCCAATTCAAAAGTAGCATCGATGCAATCATCCCAGAATGATACTAGTGTCCATGGTTCTAAAGGCACTTAATCCAAAATTTGGTAACTATTCCAAAACCCTCTTCTAGTCTGCTTCTTACCGATTCTGGATCTTGAATGTTGTTAGCATCAGAACCAATTAAGTACATTATTTCTTTGTCATTTCCATATCTAGCATAATTATACTTACTATTTTGGCCTATCTTAGTTTAATGAATTCAACATATGTTATATTTGAGTTTAGAATTTAATTAGGCTATTATAGAGATAGTTTATCACCCTTATGCCCTAGTTTATCTCTATCCCCTTTAACCATAGATCCCCCATATCTAGATTTTAGGGTTAAACAATAAGAAGATTTACATGATACTTCTAGAGTTGTCAAATTAGTTGATGGTCATAGACATGATAATCTTGGGTATATAATAATATAGTTACAAGTAGGACCTCTCATAATTCCCACCCCATTCTTAGATCTACTAAGCACATGGGTCTTTGATATGTTATTAGTATGCCCTTGGATATAAAATATTAGAGAAATACCTTATACAATGCATAAATGCCTCAAATATATTCATGGTAATCAAGTGGAAAAAATTATAATAATCTAATATGAATATCATTTGGAGTCAATGATAGTTACTCCTACATAATGACTACTAACACATACATTAAGAAACATAGTAATGAAATAATCTACAAAACTATTCAAGAACATGATCTAAATATCCAAAAGCATATTATAGAAATAATTTCTTCATTTATCTATGAGCATAATACAATTACACATGAGCATATTACAGAATCATTTTATCCATTTATTAATGAACATGATACAATTACACATGAACATACACAATTAATTCCAAAGAGCATGGTACATTTTCTCAAGTATAAAGTGACATATAAAAAGAGGTCTTCATCTCATAATGTACCACATGTAGTCATGAAGCTTCACCATAGGTACATGTAGTTAAATATTCTCCTATTACACATGATGATACATGTTTACATGGGTATATGAGTAATGATTCATATGGTTATATTAAAACATATGACTCCTATTCTGAGTCAGAGGTACCTAAAATTGGCACTTCCTCTTCACACTACTTCATAAAATGTAGTTAGACATATATATGTGCATCCTCTTGTTGAGCTCCTTGGTTGGATGTTACCTCCTAATTCCTCCTAACCCACTGATTGGACTTATTCTCTTAATTATTTATCTACATACTTTCTTTTTTGCATAGCTTTTTGCTACTTTTTTTATCCCAAATTTCAAATATTATTCTAGATCTTGGATTTATTTTTATTTTTAACTTTAGAACTTTCTCCCTCAATTTTCAAATTGATTTGAATGATTGAAGACAATTATCTTACAAGGCTTATAATGTACATTCTCTATGGCAACCCACTTGCTTACTATAGTCACATAAAATGTCACTTGAGTGAAATGAATGTTACTTGAGACCACCCTACCCATCACTTAGCCCTAAACCTATTTTAGGGCCTCTTTTGATCCTTATCCAACTTTTATGTAGGTTTAACCAATCCCTAAATATTTCAAAAGTATTCCTAGACCTTCCCCTAGGCATCCATGCCCCTAGTGTCCTAGGTTATGCCACCTAAACACTAGTGTACCCCCTTAGACACTAGTACACTACACTAGTGACTAAGGGACTGTGTCAGTGTCCTTTACCTATTTTTAACCCCAATGAACATATTTATAATTCTCAAGGCACCTTAGGGTCGGCCTAGACTCAATCACATCCTGATAAGCACTAAATCATTATATACACAACACTTTTATCCCTTTACCCACTAGATGGAAATCAAATGCAAATACTCATGAACAAACTTAGAAACAATTATGTAAATCAAGGTCATTAATCCCTATTCTACCCTACTTCTGCATATAGCCATCTAACACATTTATAAACTAAGATTATTCAGATTTTTAGTCTTAAGCACACTTAAAACACTCAATTCAACACTCATACTAACATTCAATCACACTTGCACTGATCACTTAGGTGGGATAACTACATCGAGCTTGATCCCTTATCAAGGTATTGGTATGTAGGTAATTCCCAACATAGGGGGTGTTGAGGTCATGTCTAGCCTATCTAACTAACATTACACTTTTACTACTTGTGCTCTTCAAATACCCTAACAATATGGAGGTCTAGGGTTTGTTTCCAAATTAGTCAAAAATAAGTCACAGTCAAAAAATCAAGGTCCATCCACATAGACACAGGCATCTCATATTTAGGCAAGGTGTTTCTTAGAATTTCACATAGTTTTTATCAAGAGGGCACTAACCTGGCATAGAGGACACTAGTGTAGTGCGCTACTGTCCAAGGGACCACACTACTATTCAAGAGGATATATGGGACCTATTTATAGGTTGTGACACTTTGATCAGCTTCTACACCATCTTCTAGCCCCCAATTCAATCATCTCAATTAGTTTCTAGCTAAGTACACACTTGTGTGATTTATTGCTATTATTAGAATAATCAAATTAGATTAATTGTTATACAAATTAGTGGATGTATTTATTACATATTCATCCTCTAAATTAATATTCCATCTCTTTAACAACCTAGGGTTTTAAATTCTATAAATCCTTTAAAAATTAAATCATTTAGTGAACCCTACTTACTTAGAATAGTGAAAAAACCCTAACCCTAGACTACCTTTAGGGTTTATGTTTCCAACCTTCTAGAACTCATACTCAGATTTTAGTTCCATGTATCTTCTGATTTTTATTTTGTTTAATCATGATAACAATGACAGAAGATGTTTATCACTTTTTGATGTAAAATTTTCTAGCTTTCTTCGTATGTTTATTTCCTTTCATTTGGAATGAATTCAAAGAAGACATAAACACATAAGTACATTTTTCTTTATATTAGTTCAAATATATGTCATATTTTATTCTTTATTTAGCATGTTATTTTTATCTTATACGGAATTCAATAAGAAGAACGTACTTACACACATAGAGGATATATTACATAATATAACAAACACATTACCTACAATCAACAAGTCTCCTTTAGATGATTTTTGCTCTTTGGTTCACTTTGATTCCTTTCCTATCACTACTAGACAGAAGAGAACATAAGTAATTTTGCTTATCCCTCCTACTTATCAACCCTACACATATAGCTACTATCCCAATTCTACTACCAACTCTATGCTCATAATAGACCCTACGATCCATGCTATGATGTGCACAAGTGGCCTCGAAACATGACAGGTTAGCCAAACCCATGGCTATAACTTTATCGCCCTGAATAGTGTTATTTCAAACACAATTTCCTTTTTATATTTCCTACAACATTCTAACACATACAAAGATATTTTATATGCAACACTCTGTGATACTAAGGTACCTAACATAACATAGCCAACTTATGTTGCTTCTATCATCAATACTATGAAATAGACTAAAGAACACATCTCATTTAAAAAAGATCTCCCACCCCATCACATCATAGAGAAACATCTACCTCTTTACATTACATTATGAATTAATGAGGTGGGTGTCAAATGAGTATCATTTGATAATGGATCAATGTTAAATATTTGTAATAGCTCTTTTCTCCAGCTTCTCAATATACATCCTAAGGATTTGGATCCTTTTGATATGAAAATTCAAGGATTTGATAATATTTCACACAAAGTTTTGGGTCAAATCACATTAAACCTTACATTGGGACCTAGAACACTACCTACAACATGTCAAATTATGCCCAATGATCTCAATTACAATATCTTGCTCAGGTGACCTTGGATTCATGATATACATGTAGTTATATCAACTTTACATGCATGTTTAAAGTTCAATTATGAAGGTCATATATACACATGCCATATGGATTGAGAGCCATTCAAATATTGTCAACATACAAAGCCTTAATATAATTATATTCCTCACATGGATTTTGCTATGGTGCCTCCACAATCTACTACACAAAGATCATGTATAACTCCTTTAGATACCTCATAAGTACATGATAATAAATTTAATTCTCTATTTACATTAAAATATTGTTAAAAAATAGATTACACAGGATAGAGTCTCAAAAAACATGAATAGGAAATTTTTTATCTTATTGAGGCATATTAGAATAATTAATGGTTAAGTAGTGTTATTTATGTATCCTTAATACATTAAATTACATTAGTTAAATAATAATATATTTTATTATTTGTCATAAGTTTATCCTTGTGTAAATAAATAATAAAATATATTAAATGACATTTGGAGAGGTTGGATCCATTAATGTGGTGGTTAGAAAATGTCATTTATAATGGGCAAATTACCTTGCCTATATAATAAAGAGTTTATATTGTAGGATGTAATGAAAAAAGAAGTGAAGAGAAGAAAGACTATATTGGGTACTTATTAATTTTTTAGAATATGAATAATCTTTGTGAGTTTTTTACGTTTTAGAGGTTTTTCCACATATATGTATGTTATGGTATATTCAACGTTGCTCTCATTGTTTCATGGTGAATATCTTTGTTATTGGTCTCACATCTAGATTTGGTGTTTGTATGCAATCATATTGCGTGTTCTATCATGGTATTAGAGGTAGTTAATGCGTGATCAAGTGGCAAGATCATAGATCAAAGTTTTTGGCTTGTGTTCAACCCTAGATTCATCCAGTTTTCAAGACATGGTATGTTTATGAAAATTTTCAAGCTTCTCCTTTTGTAGGAAGTAAGTTATTCTACTTTTTATTTTCTTAGAAATCTAGAGATCTTAGATCTATGCAATTTTCATATTTTAAGCCTATTTTCATGTCATAGATCTAATTGAGAATCTTAAAATAGGTTAAAAATGCTTCTTTAAGCATTAAATTTTTTAAGATTTTCTTATTTTTTGGATTATTAATTTGTATGAAGGTGGTTAAAGCTCTTTAATTGCAGATCTAGCATTTACAGGCAGTTGCAAACATTAAGAGAGCCAACAAGCAAGTGAATAAGTGCTTAGACATTATTGTATAGCTTTTGTATGGCGTTCTTTTTTTTTTAAATATATTTTGTGCTGTAAATCTTTGTTTTGGTCACTTCATTGGCTCAGTTTGACCATTTTCAAGTATTTTTGACTTTTATTTCACCTGATTTAGACTCTTGTAGCTCTTTTAAAAAATTATCTATCCTTTCAAATGCTATTTTTGAGCATGTGTTAGCTAAAAATCAGTGAAAAATCAGATTCTGGGTAGTAAATCTCAATTTGAATTGTTCCATTTGCTTAGTTTGGCCATTTCCAAGTAATTTTGATCTTTACTTTCCCTGATTTGGTTTCATACAACTCTTTTAATTTTTTATCTCTCCTCCCAAACATCATGCTTCCATGGAAGAAGAAAAAAAATTAGAAATAATGTATTCTCAGTCATTTTCTGAGATTTAATGGTTGATTTCATGTTTTCTACAATATTTAAGCTAGTTGGAGCCATTTTCAAACCTGAAGAGCATCAAAAGGAAATTTGGAGTTTTTTTACTTCTACTTGGTGCCATAGGATGCCATAGCATCATTAAAATATTATTTTTTAGGAAAAAAATAATAGATATAGGTCTACTAGTAGTTTTGTAGGGCAATTTGCAAGCGTTTTCAAGCTTTAGATCACTGAAAATGAATGTTTGGAACTCTTGCAATCCTCCCCTACTCTCCACCTGCCATGATTTTGTATAAAACATGCTACAACAAGGAATTAATAGGTATATTAAATTTTTAATGCAAATATTTTAAAAATAAAACGTTTATTTAATTGACTTTATTCCATTCAAGTAATGGACCCCACTTAAGCTTTTTAAAATCATTTTTTTCAAATTTTAAATAAATGTTTTTATTTTATTATTTTAATGAAAGTACTTATTTATGGTTTATTTATTTAAAAATAAATAAAAATCAGACCAGGGTTAAACATAAGTTAGTGCATTTATTGTGTTAACATGCTTAGTGGATGAGTTGTAATTAGCCAATTTTTCATGCAAGCACATGGTGGACCCATGTGTGTTGACGTGTATTTGCTAAAAAGATTAAAAATATATATATGTATTTATTTTTTCTTTATACAATCACAAGATATTTATTTTACATACAATTAATATTTTTATTTAAAAAACATCAAAATTAATTAAATCATGTAGCTTGCATGTGAAGTCTTGTATTGAAAAAGAAAAGTTTATTAGTATTTTTTAAAAAATATTTATAGATTCAAGGTCCTTAAATCAAATATCAATCATAATATATATTTTTTTATCAAATTTAATTAATTTGTTTTAAAATAATTAGTTAAAATTTTTGGTTATTAGTCATGTAAAATCTCACGTGTGATGTTTGAAACACTTTCGACACTTTTGACACCCCTGACTTGTCATATTTTTTTATCGAAGATGGTCATATGACCAATCGATCTTTAAGTTTTTGTACCTTATGAACACATTGGGATGGTCTTTTATTTTATTTGAAACGTCGTAATATTTATTTTACAACAATTTATGTCGTATTTTTTTTTATTGAAGATGGTCATGTGACTAGTCAATCTTTAAGTTTTTGTACCTTATGAACACATTGAGATGGTCTTTTATTTTATTTGAAACCTCCTAATATTTATTTTACAACAATTTATTCAAATAATGCAATTTGCGACACTATTTATGACACTTGCAATACTTGTAACTTTCACCTTTGTTGTAATTATTTATGTTTTTGAACTGTTTTACAATCAAATAAAGTGGCTAATATTGTTTACTCACTATAGTATATGTTTTTATTGCAAAATCAAGTAAAAAACACGTTAAAATTTTTTCTTTCTAAACCTTTTTTTTTCATTCTAGTATAAAATACAAACTTGTAGTGTTGAATTTAAAAAGAAGAAAAAATATTCATGACTTAAATTATAATATGAATTATTCTTAATAAGATATGTAATATTTGGTTAACTTAGTATCAAATTATTAGTGAATCTATTGTATGTGTATCACATAATCTGCTTGTTAAATTTAACATGCTTGATTGCAAATTTACATTAAAAATTATGTTAAAGCTTGATTCAAAAATTGTGTGTAATAAAGCTAACCCCCTATTTACAAATATCTTGTTGGTATTTTGATTTATCTAACCATTACTAGGATATATATCTCATAAGATATGTGTGTTGCTTCCAGATTCATGTAGGATCCATACTTGGATCATTAGAAATTAACAAAGTGAATACTTCAGTATATAAAGGAACTGCAAATTTAAATTATATTGTTTTTCTTTTTATTATGCTAATTTATTTAGTTATTATGATGCTAATCATACTATGATGAGTCTAATTCTAGATATATGTTTATGTTTGGTGTAGGTGCTATCACTTGGAGCACTTCATGTGAAAGTTGCTAAAGAAGCCTTGTGGCTATGAAAAATGCTAGAAGAACATCGTGTGAAAGTTACTCATTGTACCAATCTTATTGGTGATGGTTAAAGTTGTATGGATTTGGTGAAAAATCTAATACAACACCAACAAAATAAAGCCTATTGAATTTCATTCAATGTTGAGTTTATCAAAGTTGTCATTGAGGGGGTGTGCATGACAAAGTTCCTTCTTAAAAGCCATATGTTTCTTTCTATCTCTCTATACTTCTTCTCATTGTAAAGTATTGTAATATATCATTTTATGTGATTTTGGTAAAATTCATATGGAAATCTACATTATACCCAACACATAGTAGCATGGAGGTCTTTATGTTATAAAAGACTCCAATATGTTTGGTTGATTATTCATGAGAAATTATGGGATGTATTCTCACTATGAGATGTAGTCTTATGCTCATGCTAGCCTAATATTATTTTAATTAGTTTAGGGTAATATAGTTTAATTCCTTAAAAGGTGCATATGGGGACAAGTGCAAAACCTTAAAATATCTATGGGTGTATAGTGTAATTTCTTTAAAGGTGACTATGTGATTGTGGTTACATAGTGTAATACCTTTGGGTATCTATAGTTGTATAGTGTAATTCCTTTAAAGGTGACTATGTGATTGCAGTTACATAATACAATACTTTTAGGTGTTTATAGTTAAATAGTGTAATACATTTGAGTGACTATGTTTACATGGCATAATTCCTTTAAAGATGACTATGACATGATGAAGGATGTTTCCTTCAAATTATTACCTTCTAAAACTCATCATGTGGATGGTTCATGGAGTGTAAGTTCGATATGTCATTATCTCCTAAAAATCACCATGTATCCCCACTTAACATTAAGGGGGAGTATTAGAATAATTAATAGTTAAGTGGTGTTATTTATGTATCCTTAATACATTAAATTACATTGGTTAATTAATAATATATTTTGTTATTGATCATGAATTTATCTTCATGTAAATAAATAATAAAATATATTAAATGACCTTTGGAGAGGTTGGACCCATTAATGTGGTGGTTAGAAAAGGTCATTTATAATGAGAAGATTACCTTTCTTATATAATAAAGAGTTTATATTGTAAGATGTAATGAAAAAAGTATAAGTGAGAGGGAGAAAGACTATGTTGGGTACTTGTTAGTTTCTCATAATATGAATAATCTTTATGGGTTTTTTACCTCTTATGGGGTTTTCCACGTATATTTGTGTTATGGTGTGTTCAACTTTGATCTCATTATTTCATGGTGAATGTCTTTGTTATTAGCCTCACATCGAGATTTGGTGTTTGTATGCAATTGTATTGTTTGTTCTGTCAAGGCATATGATCAACAAAGTAGGTAGGGACTTGGATATAAGGATAACACATATAATGTTGTCTCATCGCCATGATTCTCATCATATTGTGTTTTGTCTACCAATTTTATGAATAGATAATATAATAAATCATGTCTCTGCATACTCACTTGTTTACCTCAATCTTATTGATGATATCGTCTCTCCAGATTTACCTACTTTTGATAAATTTTCTAATGATGAATCTCTCTTAGAATTCTTAGGGGCATATGAGGATCTCCCTTTCTTCTATCACAAGAACATGTTTCCTCATTTCATAAATGCTCAGGTATACTTTGGAGAGAACTCAAATATTTTAGATAATATCCCACTTGACACAGATGACACCATACCTACAACACCTTACACTACTAATCGATCTACATTATTTAATGAAGAGACAACCAAATTTAATTACAACATATACACTGAACCTCGCATAATACTATTGGTTTCTATCTTGCGTGAAAAAGAAGATATAAATATTTGGTAGATTTTTAAAAACTTTCCTAAATTTTTTATTTGGGCCTATTCTGATATGCCTGACATCGATCCTTTAATTGTAGTATATAGGATTACTCTGTATTCAGATACAAAGCCAGTTAAATAAAAAATTCAAAAAATGCATCCCAAGGTGGTTTTTTAGTCAAATATGAGATCCAATGGCTTCTTGATGCCGATTTCATTTAACTAATTGCTCACCCCCAATGAATTGCTAACATTGTACCAGTGTTTAATCTTGATGACAAAATTTGATGTTGTTGTAATTCCAGAGACTTAAACAAAGTATATGAAATAGGAATCCAAGTGAAAAGATGCATTAGTCACTTATTAGTGGAATCAAACATCCAAAAATAAAATTAAGACAAAGCATTCCCAAGCCTAGATACTAAGGGAGCTTGATTTTAAAAAGACAAATCAAAACACAACTAGAAGGATAAAAGACTAATCACTTTCACTTTCCTTGTAGCTCTAAATCACTTAATAAGATGGTAGTTGACTTACTTGGCTTGTGTCCAAATGGAGTCATCATCATCAGTTTCTTTGTGGGCAACACCTCCCCTTTGTCTACTATGGTTTTGGTCTTGGTAGGTGTTGTCTATGAAGCTTCTCTTATAATTTTTTTGTAATAACTTTAGATAAAAGAGCTTGTTGGAAGTCAATGTGAGACCTTGTATTTATATGTTTCAAACTAACCCCAACCTAGGTGTAGTTAGGTCTAGGCTAACCTTGGGTCAATCTTAAAAGTCTAAACACAATAAATAATGTCCTTAGTTATGTATTTATGGAGGCATTGCTCAAAAAATTTGCTTTATAAGGCATTTATGTTGTTATTTTTGAATTCTTAACTTTGAAGATGATGATGTCATCATGACCTCATTTCCTTTTGATATTTGTTGAATTTTTATTTTTAGAAATTATCTTTTCACTAATTCAACATGGATTATTTAACTAAGCATTTAATTTTATTTTCTTATTTAATTAATTTTTCTTAGGCTTTTGGTCATTTCAAGAATTTAATCAAGTGCCTTGCTTAATTGGTCTAAAATGTCAGTTTTTAAGGCTGCAACTTGACTAGGGATGAATCCATGGGAGGTTATTATTGTGTATAGGATAATATACAAAATAAGGATGCTTTAACACAATTCTAAGTACTTACATCTAATGTGCAGATGAATTTGGGATGTTCAGAAGTTTATAGGCTTAATTTGCATAGTTTGGTAGAAATCAGTGTGAAATCTATTTAGATATGAATGTGGATGAAAAGGAGTGTCAACATTTTCCCCTGATTTGAGTAGGAATTTTCAATACATATACACAATAACATCTTCTAAAATAATGAAAAATTCATTATACTTTGGTTAATATCCCAAAGAGCGGTTGATTAGCCCTGGATGCCCCCTATAGGGATCGGGTGATAAATAGTGTTATTAAATGGGCCCTCAAAAAGAGGAAACAACATGGTCCAAGTGGTAATGGGGGTTAAAATAATAATTTTTCCAAAGTTGGTTATAATCAGTGGCACAGTGATTTACCCCAACAAGGTAGGTGGATTGAAATAATGATTTGCCCAAATGTAGTTATAATCATTAGCATGATGGTTTTTCCCTAGTAGGGTAGATGAGAGCATGATACAATTTGACTTTTCCCAAGTAGGGAGGATATGATTAATTAAGGTATACATAATTTTCCCCATTATGGAGTGCATGTAATGAACCTGTAATCATGGATTAACTATGAACTAGCATAGAGGATAGGTTGGAATTTGGGCTACCTGCTAGTTCAGAGATGCATGTCTTAACTAGCAAGGATTACTATTCATCTATGGTTTAGTTACTCTATGTTTGGGTAGGTCTTTTATGAACAAGGGGGAAGTGTTTATGATAGTGTTGCTTGAGAAATCCATTTGCCCTGATTTTTGTTGTAGCGTGTGATATGCATCATAGTTATAGACAACTATAATAACATGTGTATCCTAAGCATGGAAAAAATGATTGGAGTGTAAAAATAAACCCCTTAGATATAATATATGAACAATCAAATTCCAAGTGAATATAATCCAATAAATCATGTGTAAGAAAGAACACAAATATTCACAACTCAAGTACAAGATATGGTTAATCAAGGCTTAAGTATAGATAAAGTGTAATAATCCTACAACAATGGAGGGGAAGGGAGGCACCAAAACACAATCTAAATTCAAAAATTTAACAACTCAATCCCAATTTGTAATCAAAACTCAAGTGTAAACTAATTGTCCTTAGACACAAAACACTCAAAAAGAAAAATCATAAAGTAATAAACAAATTACTCTAAGGTGCATGAAACAAATAACTAAGCTAAAACAATGAAAGAAACAATTGAGTTCAAGCAAGAACAATAGATAACCTAATTTAAGACAAATTAATAACAACTAATCTAACTATTTTTGCATGTGTAGTAGAAGTGTTATGCTCAGCACAAAGGTTGCCCCTAGGCTATAGGGAACAATGGCAAATGTAGGATTAACAAAAGGTTTCTCCTAGGCTATAGGGAACAATGACATTAGAATGGTTAGGGGGAATATAATAATAAAGGGTGGTCAAGCTATCTCCAAATGCACTAGGCACTTGTACTTTGCCTACATAGTCCCATGGACACAAGTTCTAACATGGACTTTAGGCCAAATGTAGTTCTCGCAGGATGTGCGATAGAATAAAAGTGATGATAAACAAAAGAGATTGATCATATAACAAAGTAGGAATGGACTTTAAAAACAATGAGAGCATAGAATGAAAAGGGTTAACGCTCATGATTATGAGAATGTTAGGCACAAGAATGTGCAAAACTACAAGAGCATGGTTGAGGTTAAAACCACACTTAAAGACAAAAAATGAGTGTTCATAAATGAACGTAGTTGACAATTCATAGTGTTCACTATGTCTAAAGCTTATAATGAGAATAAGTTTTCAAAATAATGAGAGCATAAAAGACTAAAATAGAAAGAGCATAAATGATTCATAAAACAATGAGAGCATTAGCTTAAAGGTGGCTGAGCTGACCTTAGAAAACATTGAGTGCTAACTACATAGTCCAAATAGACCTTAAACCACTGTAGTTTTCCCTATAATGAAGAATTTGACTAAGTAATAACATGTTCATGAATAGGCAAATGACAGTTTATGAAACAATGGTAAGGCAAAACATGGTAAAAGAGTGCTCCCAGGCTATAAAAAAAAACTGACACAGGAAGCTTTCCCTTAGGCTATAGAGAATGATGACTTATGTCTAAATAATGATTTACCAAAGGTGGTTATAATCATTAGCAAAGTGATTTTCCCCTAGTAGGGTGGATGTAGAACATTTTCTAAAATGATAGATGCAATTTCCAGACCACTGCCATACTGCCCCAAGATATTACCCCTTTGCGAATGAATGCACTTAAAGATTTAGAAGACTGAATCATTCACTAAAATTGCACCTGAATCTAACCACTGAAGGTGTCCAAAGTATCAATGAATCAAAACTAAGGTCAAAATTGGTAATAGGGGAGCTAAAGTAAAAGTTTGGCTATTAGGGAAGGTACGGGAGGAAAGGTATATGGTACAATATAAAGAAGGTAATGTTACAACATAAATGATCCTTATAGATAACAATGTGGGTCTCTCAAGTAAAAAAGTGTTTGAAATGTATTATGTTCATTGGCTCATCAAGTTCATCTTCTTTTAGTGTAGCCAACCTTTATGCTCCATAGCCATAGTTAGCAACAATCACATAAGGCCCCAACTAATAGCCTTGAACTTTCCTTTTTTTTGTGTTTGACATTAGTGTTCTTTTAGTTTTATTTGACTACTAGATCACCAAACTCAAACTCTCTATGTTTCACACGCCTATTATATTACCCATGCAACCAATTTTGGTATGCCTGAAGACTATTCATGATATCCTTACATTTTTTGTCTAGTAGTTTTAACTCTTACAAATGAGCTACTCACTTGGTACTCAATGGCGGTAAGGATATGTTTATGGCCATCTGAGGAAGTAGGGTTAATCTTCCCTATGAGGTCGAGTCCCCACATTGAAAATGACCATGGGATAATCATTAGTTTGAGTGTTTGGGATAGAGCATGTATCAAATTGGCATGCCTTTGACATTATTTACACCTTTTAACATAAGCAACTACATCTAACTCTATGGTCAGCCAATAATAACTAGTATACATTAGTTTCTTGGGAAGGACAACCCCACTGGTGTGGGTCCTGCAAATCCCTTCATATACTTACCTCAATGATAGTACAGATTATGTTGAGGTTAAACAACAAAGCAGAGTTCCATCAAAGCTTTTTTGGTAGAGCACAAGTCCAAGTAAGATATAATGATAGACTTGGTGGGTGAAGGCCTTTTGCCAGTTATGGTAAAGGTCTGGTAGAAGGACTTGGTCATGAAGATAATTATATAGTTTAGAGTACCAGGTGGAATTAGGACTAATAATTTCACATATCTTCTCAACTATTGATGGTTCATGGGCTAGTGTGAGAAGATGTTCAATAAGGAATTGATAATATCTTACTTTGTTAGTAATGTAGATCATAGAACCAATCGTAGCCATAGAATTTGTTGTCCTATTATTAGCCTGAGGTATGTGTTCAAACTAAAAGTGGGAAATCTATTTCCTGAGAGTGTCCACCATGGATTTATAAGGTACCAACTTATCATCTTTAGTTTAAAATTCATCTATAACCTAATTAATGATAATCTATAAATCTCTATAAACTAGTAAATATTGAATGTTCCATTGTACCACTAAATGAAGCCTTGTAATGAGTGCTTCGTACTCAACCATGTTATTGGTACAAGGAAAATTGATAGAGAAGGAATTTGGAATGAGATCCCATGTGGAATTATAAAAAAAAATCCTACTCCTAACCCATGAGACATTAAAGAACCATCAAAATAAAACTTCCATTATCGCTCTTCAGGATGTGTTTCTGCTATAGTCATGATAGACTCATCTAAAAACCCAAACATGAGTGGTTAAGTGTCAATAATAGGAGATTTCATAAGCTATTTTATAATTATCTATCCCTTGATGTCCTTTTGGTTAGCATATTCAATATCTAGCTCACTCATAAGAATAATCCATTTATCCTTACAACCCTGTAAAGTTATTTTTGAAAGTAGATACTTGAGTGGATCTACTTTGGCAATAATAATGGTGTTATTGTTTAGCATGTAATGGCACAGTTTCTAAGCTATGAAGATTGTAACTAAAAAATTTTTATTAATCAACATATAATTATGCTCATACATGACTAATGTGTATCTTAGGTAATAAATGCCATGTTTTTTCCCCTGCTCATCATGTTGTGCCAATAGTGCCCCCATGGCATTTTCGGTTATAGAGAGGTAGATTAGCAATGGTTTGTCTGATTTAGGTAACAAAAATGGGTGGATTAGCCAATTATTCTTTCAATTAGTTGAATACCTTCTAGAAATATATATTATATTCAAAATTCCCTCTTTAGTAGATGGATAAATGGATGGAACTTATCATTCAATTTTGATATGAAGTGTCTGGTTGATTGTATCTTGCCCTGCAAACTATAGAGCTGCTTCAAAGTAGTTGGTAATGGCCATGACTTTGGCTAGATCAACTTTAATGCCCCTATGAGAGATAATGAAACCTATAAATTTATCATAACTTATGCTAAAGATGCACTTTTTGGATTAAGTTTGACCTTATACTTTTGAAGTCATTATAATATTTTAAAAAACATGGTTATATGTTTAGCACGGGTCTTGGATTTACCTAGGATGTCATCAATTAATCCTCTACTATATCTTGCATCATATCATAGAAAATCATTTTCATGGACCATTGGTATGTCACCCCTACATTCTTGAGGTGAAAGGTATGACTTGATAGCAAAACATTCCTTAAGGTTTGGAGAACATTGTCTCTTGTTGGTCCTCTGGTGAGATATTGATTTGGTTGTATATTTAAAAACCATCCATGAGGGAAATAATTTCATACCTAGTTGTGGATTCAACAATCATGTTGATATTTAGTAGAGGAAAGTCATCCTTTATGCAAGCCATGTTAATGTCCTAAAAACTAGTGCACAATTTGATACCTTATGGATTTTTGCTAACTAACATAATATTGGAGATCCAATGTGAGTAATCAATAGGATGAATGTATCATGAATCTAAGAGTTTCTCCATTTATTTCTTGACAAAGATGATAGTGAGAGGATGCATTTTACTTAATTTATGTTTGAATGACTTGGCATTAGGATATAAAATAAGGTGATGTACAACTGAGGTGGGGTCCAAACCTGGCATGTCAGAATAAGGCCATGAAAAAATGTTGATAAATTCCCTTAGGAGATATGTAAGGATGTCACCTTCCTCCCAGTGAGGGACGTGCCTAGTTTGATGCACTTTGGATCAGTTGTTGTTCCAATGTTGACCTTAGAAGTGTCCTCCACAAGAAGTGTAGATCATATTCTAGGAGAGTCAATAAATATGTGAATTAGTTAGAAATATCAAAGTCCTCTGCTCAGATTGGCTCATCTAATTATTCCAAATAAGATGAATCAAAATCACCAAATGGTGGAAAAGGCCATGTAACAAATACCTCAAGACATTCTTTAATAATTTGTTCAAAGGACTGTTATTCTTCTTTACTAATTTTAGACCCAAACATGATGGTGGCCTTGGTGGCATCATGCACTTCATTCAAATAAGGGTGAATATCCCCATTTAATGTCACCTAGAATAGGTTTTCACCAAGAAACTAGCCTTTTTATTTACTTCTACCTTGGTCCAAAAGTGCCTCAAAGAGGTTTTCACTTTTAGTCCTCAATGTTTGATTTTATTTTTATTTTTGGCAAAGGAAGTTCATCCACTCTCTGAAATAAACAACAATATCTAATCTAATAGATATACCTTGTTTATGATCTCCAAGTGGAATATGGTCACTTAGGCCTAGAAAGTCACAAATATCCTCTTTATTCTTAAACTCGTCAAGTGACATTGTTGATTCATATTGGTACTAGTTGATGAGTTATGGTTAATGAAGGAAAAGTATTGAAGGATGGATAAAAGATGTGATGATACATACAACATGGGGTTTAAATAGGTTAGTGTTGACCAAGTCCTTGTATACATATAATTAGACTCTGCATCACTATTAACATCATCGTCTCTAGTTGTTGGTGTAGGAACATGGATAAGGTATGCAAGGTCACCCCCAGGTGGTTTAAATCCAATACTATGAGTTCCCTTGTATTTGGTCATGGAAATTGGTTCAAGAGTACCTTGTTGAGCTGCACCCATGCCTCTACCTTTATAAGCCTGATTATCCATGATCTGGTAAGGGCTAGGATACCTTTTACTTTCATAGTACTTAACGAAGTCATCATTACACAACCATGAATCATCTTTGGCTAGTGGGTCTTATTCTTGGATAGAGGCCAGTTTTTAAAAAAAATGGCTCTATTACATTGGACTTGATTTTTTGTCACCATTTCATGCGAGTGACATTAGCTTTAGGTTTTCCATAGGTTTTAGGGGACTATAGAAGGTTAGCTACATGTACTGCATTATATATGAGGTATTATCCTGGGCCTTTATTAGAGATAGTAAAATGGTTTGATATTTCAAGAGGGGTCACTAAGGAAGTAGAGGCAAGACTCTTAGGGTCTATATAATTAGAATCTAACAATTCCACAAGTAGGTCTTTATATTTTTTAGTATTAGGGTCTAGGCCAAAATGGTAATTATAACTTTCATACTCAACCTCCAGATATTTGTATAATTGGTATGGTTCAAGGTCTATTAGAATAGTTACCTCAATCTTAGAATGGGGGAACTTGATACATTGGTGTAATGTCGAAGGTATTACCCTAATTTCATGTATTCAAGTTCAAACCAAAATCAAGTTGTATCATAGGTCTAGATCGAACACATGACATAGTGTCTCATGGGTCAAGGGTCCAATAACAACTGGAAAATAGATGGTTCCTTGTGATTCTTGTTCTTCATTGTCATGGGCCTTGATGGTAATAGTCTCTAGCTGAAGATCGGCTATCATGTATCCAAAATGCTTGACTAACTATAGAGACGCAATAGTAAGGCCCAACCCATTATCTATGAGGACAAATTTAACTTTATGCCATGCTATGATAACTTTGATAGATAAAGGATTATTATGGAGAGGGCTCAAGGTTGACATATCACTTTGGTTGAAGGTCAATTATTGGCTTGGAGCTAAGTGTCCAACTAAAGCTTGGAATTTGTCTGGTGTAATGTCATTTGGGACTTAAGACTAGCTCAAGAGTTTTGTAAAGATAATTTTTTGGATAGTAGATGTACACAACAAATTCAAACTAGAAATTTGTGCGGGAGTCTTTTGCAGTTGTCATATGTTTTCACCTTCGAAGGTGGTTATGGCCCTATAATTATGACTTTAGTCTTTCAAGTTCTGATTACATAATCAAGATTGGGTAAAGGGCCATTATAATGAGAATAATAAGGAAAATGGACTAGGATGATAATACTTTATTGTTGTTACACTTGGATGTGGTCACAGATCAAAGGAAGATTATCGACATAAGAAGGTAGATAAGCATTGTTAGGTAATGGTCTTTGTCTGTTGGTTGTTGGTTTAGGGTTGATTGTGATGGTAGCTATACGAATGTCTATAATAGAACCTATAAATTTATTGTGGTCAAATGTGATGGCATGATAGGCCTCTTGATTATATGGGTCATTTTGACCTTGGTTCTAACATTGTGTTGTTGTTGTAAGATGGAAATTTTGAGCAATGGAATTTAGTATGAAAATTATACACTAAAATATACTCAAAACATCAACTTACTCAAAATTTGAAACAAGGAAGATCACAATGCAAATAAAAATGAATTTAAAATATAATTATACGAGCATTATGACCTCTTAGACCCAATCTTGCTCCAAATTTGACTTATGCTTGATTGCTTGCTCTTGATTGAATGGATTTGCTTGGAAGATTCATATTATTAGGACATCATGTGATTGAATTGACAATGTACTAAGATGATAGTTTGATAAATTTCTCATGGATTTTTCTCATTGAGGAGTGGCTAGATTTAAATAGAGAGAAAGGAGGGAGATCAATGGCTAGAATTCAAATTTGGGTGGAGGAAGATCAATGGTGGATAATTATTCAAGGAATTAAAAATTCTTTGGATGATTCTAGAGGAGGGAATGTTTTAGAGGTAGAAGCCTCTAAAGTCTTTTTATATGTTTAATCATGATTAGTGGGTGATTATATGAGGTAATTTAGATAGGTGATTAGAGACTAGGGATGTAGGAGAGCCTAGGAATAGGCCAGGGTAGTGGGATTGGAATTTTAAATTCCAATATAATGGATAGGTGGGGTTCGAATAAGATTAAATGATAAATGACATATTATAAGAAGGATTAATTGAATTTTGGGGTAGGAATAAGGTTAGCATGATGAAGAAGAATGAGGGAATGTTAGAAAAATGATTATAAGGATATTTGGGTGAGATTAGTGATTATTAGTTGAAATTAACAATATTAGTGTCACTAATAATAATATTAATGATGATAAATGAAGCGAAAAAATTTAGATGCTTACATTTTTCCCCTCTTTGAAATAGCATTGTGAGTGGATGAAGTGGAAGGAGTAACGGTATTTCAAAAAAGAAATGCATTCATGGATGAATATTAGTAAATAATGTTAGTGGATATGATACCCCTTATTTGAAAGGGCATTGTGAATGGATGAATTGGAAGGAGTAATTGTCTTTTAAAGAAGACCATTAAATGAATGTTAGTAATTTGATGGACACATGATTCCCCCTCAAGGGGACATGTGAAGAAGAATGAGATGGATGGTCACTTGAAAGAAGAAATAAGGGGTGTGAGGTGTGAATAGACAAGGGGATGCGATGATAGATGTGAGATTGATGATGAAGAAAATGAAATCGACATGAGGAGTGAGATACAAATTGATGTTAACCCTGGAAAATAATATGCACAAGGAGTGGAAATGATTGTGTCATGATTGTTGACATATACTAATAGAGAATCAATCGTAACATGATGATGATAAGAAAAAAGGTCACAAGCTTTAAACATATCTCAAGCAAGGACACATGCCAAGGAGAGTTGTGGACCAAGATGAATGATAGAGAAAGCCACAAGCTATCAACATATTGCAAGTAAGGATGCATACATCAGAGAACATCAAGATAAAATAAGATAATTTTTTGATAAGATTAACAATAGATTTAGCTCAAATATAAAGTTGAGCGATAAAAATGATAGATATGAGAGAGAAGAGATGATATGATCGAGTGACCAAAAGATGAAGGGGAAGAATTAGACTATAATACATTAAATAAATGAGATATAATGTGATTAATAGTGATGATGCCCCTATCAAGGATACATGAGAGATGATAATAAAGTTATGGTCCTATTCATGCCCCAATCGAAGGAGGAAATCATAAATTTTGAAATGGTGAGATGTTGTGATTTTTTGGGCCTAATCGATAGGTATAGGTGATTGATCAAAATATTAGGGATATGATTATGGAGATGGTTAGTGATGAATAGATTGATTGATTAATGATTGATATTTTAGCTCAAGGATTTGACTAATGCAAGATGTGAGGATGATGAGGGGAAAGATAGATGTGATGATGAATGATGGGGAAAGGGGAGAGAACAATTGAGCTAACCTTATGCTGATGTAATCTAAAAAGACCTCAAGCCAATGTATGCTTGTAAAATTTGAGTTATGGATTCAATATACTATATATAGTAACTTATCCCAAAATCTAGAAAACCATCAATGGGAGAGAATATAAAAGTTACCAGAACTTATAAGATGGCTCTTACCATCATCTTGAATCTCTTTGTATTCCCTCCAAGATCTTCAAATGGATTATCTAAGGATTATTGGATTGCTTGACAATGGTGGCTTCGAGATCTCAAGTGAGCATAAAAGGGTTAATGGCTTCTTGGATGCAAAGATGATACAAATGCAATGAGAGTATGAGGGATATAAGAGAGCTTGAGTGTATTTCCAAATTAGTTACAAAATTAGTTCAACCAAGCTCCTTTCTTGGTTATTTATAGGGTGGTGGGGAGGATTAAAAATGAATTTTAAATTCATAAGAACTCTCTAGTTGTGGAGAATTCTAGAGAATTAGAGAAGACTCTAGATTTTAGACACTTCTAGATTTGATTAGGGATTAATAGGGATTAGCTTAGGGGTTATATGAGGGTTTAAGAAACTAGGTATGTAGGAGAAGTTATGGATAAGTAGAATATTTTGAATTTTAAATTGGAAAGTGGGGCAAGTGGTCATTAAATGAAGTAGGATTAGAGGTTTAATGAGATGTTAGTGGGATAATCAAGGGATTAATATAGTGAGAGGCATGTGGAAGGTTGACATGATGTAGAAAATATATAATGGGAAATGAGATTTTTATATTTAATTAGGACAATGATTACAAAATTAATTGTGATAAATATCAGGATTAATGAAATAATTAAGGCAAGAAAATTTAAATGTATACATTTCCCCCCTCTTTGAAAGGGCATTGGAAATTATGAAGTGGGGAGTAATTATCTTTCAAAGAAAAAACCATTGCATGGATGTGTTAATATAAATGAGGTTGCATGATGCTCCCTCGAAGGGGAATGTAAGGAGGATTGGACCAGATGGTCACTCAAAAAGAGATCACAGTATGGGTATATAGTCACGATGATGAGGGGTTGGGATGCCCTAGATGATAGTTGAGCTATGAGTGATAAAATGCCCCAATAAAAAATATAAGGGAATGAATTTTTAGGTATAAGACTAGTCCCAATGGGAAATGCACCTTAGAAAAAAATATTAGCCTCTTAAGATGGGTCCTAGGTAAAGACCAATACCAAGGAGATAGGTGAGTAGATTTATCAAATAAGACAAGTAGTTTTAAGACAAAGACATAGGTTTAGGCAATGGATAAACTAGGATAAATAAGGCCATGAGTTATTGGCATTTCCCAAGAAAGGATTATATAGATCCAAGAATATGAATGGAACCAATAGTGTTTGGAAGGAGGGTACACAGGGTGCTAAAGCAAACCACTAAGAGGCTAGAAGGCTCAGGGCTTTTATGGGCTACATGAGGTCTAGAGTGGCTATCCGGTTTGCCGGCTTGCACCAAGATATAGATAAACTTATAAAATAGGTTGGGGCTATCGTGATCAAGCACATAAAGGACATAGGTATCTCTAGTAGATTCAATTACAGTAAAGTAAGTGGCTAAGACTAGACTATTGATTGCATATGAATTATGGAAACAATAATACCAAATAAAGCAAGCTAACAAATGAAATGTAAATCTAGAAGCTAAGGCACTTTCAGGCCAAATGAAAGACATTTTAAGTAATAAATATGTTTTTAAGAAAGGGTTCAAGAGCATGCCTAGTCTATGTTTGAGCTATCTTTTACTTTCAACCCTATTGTTTTCTAACAATGCAATATTCTAGTTTATCAAGAGAGAGAGATTGTTTAAGTAAATTGTATAGTTTATTTTGAGCATGTAGAATCCTACTATTTAATAAAAATGTCTCCAATGCAAGCATAACATATAATGTTAAATATTTCAAGCAATGAAGGTATCTTTTAACCACATACAAATTCATAAAATTCAAAAACTATTCTAAACAATACACAAAATAACTAAATAACTAAAACAAATCAAACCCTAGCATGTATACTACAACAAATGAACCAAAGAGTTTCACTTTGCAAAGCAAAGTGCCCTCATATCAATCTTAAGAGAGATGTGCAAACTTTATACCAACTGATTATCCAAGCTAGGAGGTAAGAGAGGAAGAAGATTAGGCTGTGTGCAAGCTGAGTCCAAACCAAGAGCCAAAAGTTGTAGAAGAGGTGAGGGGGAAACTACCAATCTATGAAAGAGCCAATATAAAGAGAATAAAAGATAGGTGTAATGGAGTCTTAAGGGATCAAGGATCAACCCACAAGCTTTAGGAACACTGTGAATAGTAATGTGAATCACCAAGAATAGCTGTAGAGAAGTAGGGTATCCCTTATCATAATGAAAGTTGTTATGCCAAGAAAGAACCAAGAGAGGTTCAAGGAGGCAGCCAAAATTTGAGTGTGATGATCAAGTGGGAATATCTGAGCAATAATGCAAGAGATAGTGAATGTATAGGCTCAAATAAATGAGAAAGAGGCATACATCTCAACCCTAATTTGCCAAATAGTTAAAACTAGTTGTTTCTAGCCATTTAGGCCCAAACAGGGCACTTTTACATGTGTTCTCCCTAGGCTATGGCTGAGGATACAAATTTTATGAAGGAAACATGTGGCCTAGGCCATGGGTTTCATCCCTTAGCTATGGCCTGGGTCCAAATGCCACCTAGAGTGGTCAATGTGTTCCTGAAAGGGCCCCTGGGCATCCCTAGAGAGCCTATCTAGCATGTAAATGAGCTTAGATGGACTACGGATGTGTGAGGGATGAAGATGTGATGTGGGAAAGGTCCAAGCGAGTGATAAATGTCTCCAAATAAGATAACCAAGGTTGGTAGTCTGCATGGGAGCTGATGTGTAATCATAAGGAGGAGTAGGGTCATAGGAAGTACAATTACATATACCCTGAGGTATAAGTAGGCAGTGTTTGAATGAACAAGGAGTGATATATAGTACCTAAAATCCATACCAAAGCAAATGAAAGAAATAAATAAAAAGATAAAAGGAAACATTACCTACACTTACTAGATAAGGATGGTAGTGGAAGAAGTTGATAACGTGATCCACAGGTGAGAGTGCAAATGCTATAGAATCCAAAATCCAACTCCAGCTCTAAATCCAGCTCTAACTCCTACAAATAAGGGACACAAGTGATATCAAATCAAATCATACTATCTAGAATGGCATTCACTAAGGTATCAACCCTATGTTCTCCCTATGAGGGATATGGGTGAACTCGATGTCCTCAAAGAAGGAGAGTAAATTTTGTACCACCTCGAAGAGGGGGAGCAACTCAAAGCTAAGAATGGCCTAGACATTGGTGAGTTTAGACATGATTAAGAGTGAGTTAGAGAATAGCTACACATATCACACACCTAACTCATGGGCATCGATCAAGGCACTAATTATTGCATGATACTCGATGATATTATTCATTTGATTGGTAAGGAAGAAACCAACATTACCAAGCTCATGACCCCACAAATCATCAATAACTCAAGATGTAGCTACTGGTCCTAGGTTACCCTGACTTCCACCATCTATGTGAATCACTAGTGAGAGGTACACCATAATGGGGTCAAGGATGCAAGATTAATAACTACCGAAAGGTAATATCAAATCAAGGTGGTATAAGTAAGTTGCATGAGGGAAACAAAGAATGCAACTAAGCCACAACCAAAGTGGTTAACCAACACAGATTATGGAATCGATGATATTAATCATTTCATTGGTAAGGAAGAAACCAAATGTATCAATATCATGACCCCATAGATCATCAATAACTCAATATGTAGCTATTGGTCTTAGGTTACAACAATTGCCACCATCTGCGGAAATCGCCAGTGAGAGGTACACCATAATGAGGGTTGAAGATGCAAGACTAGTAACTACCAAAAGGAAATATCAAATCAAGGTGGTATAAGTGAGTTTCATGAGGGAAACAAAGAATGAAACTGAGCCACAACCAAAGTGGTTGACTAACACCAATTATGGTAAGAGGTAACAAGAGAAAAGTGGGGGGAAGTATGGAGAAGATGAAGACCAGTCGGGAAGACTAGAGCAAGTCCCAAACCACCACAACCAACTAACAACCCTACCTAAAACCATGATGAACAAGAGAGGGAGGGAGTTAGAATGGATTAACTACCAAAAAATAGAGAAATGACTAACTGAAATAAGTGCAACAAGTAACTTCTATTCTTAGGTGCCCATAAAATGGGGCACAGGTTTAGGAGGTCAACAAGGAACCAAAAGGGGTCTTGAGGACCACAATGGGGCCAAAACAGGCCCAAATAAGCCTTAGATTAAAAAATAGAGGCCATTAATGTGCTCAAAATGTGACAAGACCCCTAAGACAAAGGTTTCATGGTCTAAAATGCAAAAATGGGTAAAACACCCAAAAATGGCCCACAAAAAGCAAGAAAAAGGGCCAAAAAGAGGAAAAGATAGAGAAAAAATAAATCATTTTCAATCTTGTTTTCACTTTGAGAGATCCAAAGGGGATCCCATGAGAAACTAAAGCCCAAGAAGAGTGAACGAGGACATGGGATCATGTCAAAAATGCACAGGATGGTCTGGGTAAGTCCTATGAGCAATTTTTTTGCAAATTTTATTCATTTTTGGGGTTTGGGAGGCCTTAAACATATTTTGACTCACTCTAAATGATTTGATGATGAATCAGGTGAAATAAAGAGTTAAAATTATGGGCTTGATGTGATAGAGAAATTGGGATAAATAGGAGGTTAAATTGTGCCCCATAGAAGGAGAAATGGGAAACCTTAGGGCTCCCCAAGGCACCATGCCCTAAGTTATAGAAATCATGACTTTACTCACTGCCAGGATGCATCCTTTCCCAAAAATTTATGACTTGGGGTAGTGAGGCCCCAAGATAGGCCTCGAGGAGCTTGAAAGATCTTGAGAGGTCCCAGAAGGGGCCAAAATAGGGAAGAAGAAGGAGAAATAAGCTAGCTAGATAAAAATAAGTGTTTTTCTTTGATCTTGCTCATTTCACAGCCAATAAACTAATCCATTTTCCTATTGCTTACTTATACAGACACATGAAGGAGTTAGCATACCAGATAAGGGAGAGGTTTCACAAGTGAAGGAGCAACCAACATAGAGAGATAGACCATGAGAGGTGACTAACCAGGAGAGAGTCCCATCATGGTTAGCTGAGGAGGCCAATGCTCTACCTGTGGAGGACCAAGATTGCCTATGGAGTGTAGGACTTTAGAGACTAGTACATGTGCCCTCATTGCATTAATCTAGGGACCTGGTAAATGCATTAGCAACCATATGTGTACCAGAGAGATATGTGTTCTAGCTAGGGCCAAATCTAGAGGCTATCCTCAACATTGAGGACATCTACCAGCTCTATGAGGTGGAGCCTATGGATAGGGAGATAGAGTTACCATAGGTACAAGATATAGATGAAATTAAGATATACTTGGTGGGACCCCACCCTTAGTGGAATAGCCATGGAGTATAAATCAAACAATTTTCATCAGGGGTACCCACACTCAAGATAGTGATAACAGATACTATGATTAAGAGGCTCTATGCTAACCAAAGTACAGGGTGACTACCACTCTCTTGGATAGGATTTGTCCAACACATAGAGGGAGGATAGGATCACATCTAATGTACAAGGGCAAGTGAATTGGCATAACCCAACTTACTCATATCTTGGACTTATAAGAGGTTCCCATTGACATGATCAAAGACACCATGGGGCAGTGATTTGTACCCTAAACTAGAGGAGGGCACTGCATTAGCTATACAATTTATAGATAGGGCTGGGCCTGTGTAAACTACCTTAGAACTAGATGTAGTAGGTAGCTATGTCTATGATCCATACAAATCTATGGTGTGGACAGAGGATGTAGGGGTAGAGACCTATGTGGGATAGGAGGAGATTTGAAGTCTATAAGGGCTATACCACCATCCAAGGAGATAAGCTCTAGCAATGTGAGAGAGATAGACATAACACAAGCTAACTAGGATTGAGCATGGTAGGTAGCTGAGATAGAGTGAGGGAGTAGTGGTAGAGAGAGGCAACCACTACCATTAGGAAGAGTATGACCTATAGGAGGGTTGTAGAGGCCATCAACACTACCAAGTAAGACAAGTGTATTTTTTAGGTAGCACTTTATCTTTGTACTCATCCTTGTGATAACCAATATGTGATTAACATATATGCTCAGTGTGTGTGTGAAAGAGACCAACCTAGTCAAACTAGACCCCAGATAGATCTACTACTGAGGGAACTATTGTTTGATGTGGTGGTGACACTATGGATAGAGTGGGTGACACATCTACCAATAGGTTCAAAACTACATACTCACTTCTGGTAGGTGAGTGCATGATCCTCACTTGATCTGGCAAGGGAATGACACTTAATACCATAGCTAGAAGTAGAGTCAACATGGTATGAGGCAACCATGGCATGACTAGAAACATCTATAGCACAACACGAGATGGTTGTATCAGGATTTGAGAGATGACTACATAGAGCAAAGGCTAAGATATATCGGCTATGGGTTGAGCTATCTCAAGAGTAGACTAGAGGAGTGGATGTACCTAGAGATGGGGCTGATCGGCTGGAGGCCCTAGAATAAATGGTGGCTTGACTAGTTATTAGGTAGAGATTGAGGTCTCCACCAGAGGCATGACTAACATATATATATCCTAGTCGTAGGATGATAGGGATAATATCATATGTATATCCATGCATATGGTAGTTTTTGGGACTGTGAGCACCAGCTCAGAGGAAGCCATGTGATGTACCTAAATAAAAAAAAATGTATTTTTATGATATATATACATCTCTTTCTCATGATTAGCACATGTGTGTATATGATTTTATATGTGATGTGTATGCTTCATCTGATATAGACTAATAGATACATGTGATTAGATAGTAAAAACTACTAATAAAGAACCCATGTGCACACATATACAAGTGGCACAAAGGTTAGTGGTACTAATAGAGAGGAAAGGTTCACCCTACCACCATAGGTGAATTTTCTAGAGGGCCATGCAGACCCTAGACATGAAATGTATTGAGGTAGAATTCATTGATTGGGTACTGTAAGGGCTTACCTTCAAGGGTCAAGAGATGATAAGCCCCATTCTCTAGAGAGGCAATGATAACAAAAGGGCCAAACCACTTGTGTGTGATTTTGTCCTTCTTATGGTGTTCCTTATCAATATTGAGGACCATGGAACTTACCTTGAATGGATGAGTTGCACCAAATTCTTGAATTGGTGGTGTTGATGGTGTTGGTAAGCATGATTGTGGTTAAGAGTGGCCAGAAATCGCTCATCTAATTTCTCAAACTCAGTGAGGTAAATGATACATTCTTCCTCACCAGGAAAGAGATCCAAACATCTTAACCTATAGTGCAGGGATTAAGACCTCTAAGGGAAGAACAACCTCAGACCCATACATGATAGAGTATGGGGTTGCCCTTATGGCTATTTGAAAGCTAGTCTGGTAGGCCCAAAGGGAAATATAGAGCATGAGATGCTATTCCCTCTTATATTGGGTAATGGTATAAATAAACATCTTCTTCAAAGTTTTATTTGAATATTCTACTTGCCCATTTCCCTGGGGGTAATGGGTAGAGGAGAAACAAAGCTTGAACTCGAAGCATTCAATGAGCTCAACATCTTAGGGCTTTGGAATCCTAGTCCATTATCAACCATAATTATAGTGGGGACCCCAAACCTACAAATAAATTGGTTTAGGATAAACTTGATGATTGTCTTCTCACACATGATGTTAGGAGGCATGGCCTCAATCCACTTCATGAAATAGTCAGTGGTAGTGATGAACCAATGATGGCTATCAGAAGAGACAAGTTTGAACTCATCAACAAAATCTAGAGCCTAAACTGAGAAGGGATAAGGGTTTAAAATGGAATGTAAGAGGCCTATGAGGGCATTAATGGCATCCCTAGTGACTTGGTACATCTTACACTTCTTGTCATATTAGATTACATCCTTAAAAAGAGTGGGCCAGTATTATCCCATTCTAATAATATGCTAAGTAGTGGCTTACCCTCCCGAGTGACCACCATAAACACTCCCATAAGACTCCTCAAGTATGAGATGATTATCCTCAAGGGAAAGACACTGCATCAACACAGTCGATCGAGTAACCCATATCATTTGAAAAGCCATCATCAACCAATTTTGAGCTAGGATCGTGTAGTGGGCACTTAATGAGTTGTTCAGCTATAGTTAGACCCTTGATAGACTTCTAGTTAATAATGTGGAGGTCAAACTCTTTAATAATCATGAACCACCTTGCAATCCAACCAATAAGATGTATCTTATTGAGCAAGTATTAGAGTGGATCAAACTAGACAATCATGTTATAATGGACCAAACCCTGTGAGGAGATAGCCAAAGCCTCATCTAAGCACTTTATCTTTATGTAGAGTAATGCCTAGGGATTTGGGTCAACCTCTATGGTATGAACCTTAACTTCATGCACAAATTGAACCATGCTAAATGTGGCTAATGTGATGGCCTACATGGCAGTGGTCCAAGCATGGCCAAAAATTGTGTTGTATGAAAGATCAAGGTCTAACACATAGAACTTGATCCTAACTATCTTGGGGCCAAACTTGATCTAGAGCTTCACATTCCCCATCAGTGTAACTATGTTGTTGTTGAAACCAACACAATTATGGAAATAATTAGAGATCTTCTTCCAATTGATCCAAAGCTCATTGAACACATGTAGGGGCATGATATTTAATGCAACTACTTCATCAACAATGCACCACTTAACATACTAGTCATCAGCAGAGGTAGAAATATAGATAGGGAACCTATCCCTCTTTGCCAAGATCAAAGAATTTGGCAAAGAGACAAGGTCAAAAGAAAGGATAGGAGGGGGAGGGTACTCAGATGCATAAGAGTTAAATAAAACTTCAGCATCATCTTATAGCAGACCCTCATAAGAGAAACTAAGCTCATCAAAGATGAGGCCCCTTTGCTCAGTGCAAAGGCAAAGAAGGACCCAAATGGAGATCCCATCAGAGAGGTCATATAACTCCTTTATGATGGAGTAAGGATGTTATTAGGCTTGGGGAGGGATGTTATGCCAAAAGGTATTCCCTACCCCCATGGTTTGGATAAGAGGCCCAACACCACTAGTCTCTCCAATGGGGTCGATTGTCCAACCTGAGCACGTGTTGACAAAGCAATCATACCCAGTAGAGGATATGTCAATAGCAATAATGACCTTGCTACTTTCACATTTGGCTTTCCTTCTTATCTCAACCTAGAAAGAGGATTTAGAAGAGGTGGAAGAGCAAGAAGGAGAATGAGGGGCCTTAGCTTTTGATTTATTATTTTTTTCTTTTTCTTCTCCTTGTCATGGTTAGGTAGAGGCTTATTGAACACATTCAATTTGTGGTTGGGTTTCGTAAGAGGAAAATTCTGAGGTGGAGGAGAGGCTTATGCACCAAACTTTTGGGTGGCATAATTGGCATCATTGTGCCCCCTCATCTGATGGAAATTACAAAATTTGGTGGATTTATAAAGAAACACCATCCATTATTTTGTTGTGATTAATTCAAAAGCCCTATTTTCAATTGGCTTCTTTCTCAAAGCATTCACCTCGTTGCTATCCTTCTTGTCCTTCTTCTTGGGAGGAGAATTAATGACACCATCACTAGTCACATTGTAATTACAATCGCACAAAGATGATGACTTTTAGGTTGCTATGGGACACATTCTTGTATGCACCTCAAACACATCAATCATCAAACACTCATTAATAGCTTCATCATACAATGTGGGCTCATGCTTGAGGACCTTAAGGTGAACCACCTAATTCAATGCTCATATAAACATATCATAAATTTGATCATCCAAGAACCTGGTTCTACATGTATGGATGGATAAATACCACCTACTCATAAAATCAAATTTTAAATCACTCCTAGCCTACACCATGGATGCAAGTGATTAGATGCCAAGGATGAAAGTTCTAGAGATATCAAAGTATTGAAAGAAGTCATCTAAAAGGAGATGGAAACTAGAGAGAGTAGACAAGAGATTCAACTCATAGAAAATGAGAAAAGAACTTCAACATCATGTCTTCATCCTATTCTAAATCCATACATGCCATCATGAATGTCATAATATGCTCAGTGGGACTAGAGTCCTGAGTCCTGTTGAACTTAGACAGTTTGGGGATAAGAGTAGGAAAGGGAATAACACGTACCCAAGGGGCTATAGGATTTAGACAGAGATCCTCATAGGCATGATTAATAATAGGTTGATGATGAGCTCTAGGAGGGGGATCATGATGGTAATGATATTGCCTATGTCCATAGGCATCATCATAACCATGATCATGGAGAGGATGATGTCAAGGCAGTTCTCGATGGGGAAGACACTTATGGTGGAAATCATCTCTACCATGGGGTGGGGAATGACCATAGAATGGGTAATGTTCCTCACAAGGATGATGCTAAGACATGGAATACTCATGGAAGTGGTCATGATGACCAAAGTCCCCATAGTGTTGATCATGTGCCATCATACGAGTGTCAATTAGAAGGCACTGATGCTATTGATAGGCATCCCGTGGATCTCTAGTCTGTAGGTGATAATCAAAATCAACATGCTCATCAAAAACTCTAAAGAAAGGGTTAGGAGGATGGGAAGACTCCTCATGATGGGGATACCTTGTCGAGTTGGAATACCTATGACCAATAACATAGATATGGGGTGTTTTTATTGTAGAGTCTCTTTTCGAGAGAGAGGCAAGAAACTCATGCAAGAATTGGTCAAGGCACTCAAAACTAAATGGGTGCAAGATCTGTCTTAAGAGAATGCACACTACCAACTCCTAGGGGGAGAAGGATGCACTTCATTCACTTGAAGGCATCTATGATAATCATCAATGATCACATGTAACTCATCAAGTCCCAGTCACATAAGGGGGTCCCCATCACCTCGAATAGGTGAATGAGATGAGGCATGAGGTTGAGATAAAATATCCTAAGATGAATGAATCTTAGACTAGTAAAAAGGAGATTGAGTTTTTTGGTTATAGATATACCAATATTTTTATTTTTGGAGTTAAAGAGGGTTTACACTACCATGTTAGGTTGAGGGAACCTCCTGAATCCTATGATGTCTATGACATTCCATTGCATCCATGACCTACTCATGAGTGAGCTTAGGGATGAGATCCTAAATCTGATAGGATTGGCATCCTAAGGGTGGGAGGCCGACCATGGATGCAATGAAGCAAGAGAAACATAAAAGATAACATAAAAGGTAGACCAATGTAGAACCAATAGGGAGGATAACACAAACCAAAATAGGAGAAAATAACCAAGGTGAGAGTTGAAACATAATTTAAAGCAAAGCCTAATAACTAATATAGGGGAGTTGGCTAAGAGAGATCTAAATAAGATAAAACTAGCATGAGACCATATGTGAGGTCTTACTGGGTGTGCTAGAATGTATCTCCAAGAATCAAACTAGAACCACTAGTGTTTGGCAAGGGGGTACACAGGGTGCTAAAGCAAACCACTAAGAGGATAGAAGGCTCAAGGTTTCTATGGGTTCTAGGAGGTCTATAGTGGCTATCCAATTTTCCAATTTATACCAAGCTATAGATAAACTTATAAACTAGGTTAGGGTTAGCACAATCAATTGCACAAAAGATGTAGGTATCTCTAGCAGATCCAACCATAGTAAAGCAAGTGGCTAAGATTAGAATGTTGATTGCATATGAATTGTGGAAACAACAATACCAAGTACAGAGAGCTAACAAATGAAATTTAAATTTATAATCTAAGGTACTTTTAGGCTAAATGAAAAAAAAATCAGAAATAAAGATGTTTTAAATAAAGGGTTCAAGAGCATGCCTAGTCTAGGTTTGAGCTATCTTTTGCTTTCAACACTATTATTTTCTAACAATGAAATATTCTAGTTTAGCAAGAGAGAGATTTTTTAAGCAAGTTGTATAGTTTATTTTGAGCATGTAGAATCCTACTATGTAATAAAAACATTTCCAATGCAAGTAGAACATATAATGGTAAATATTTCAAGCAATGAAGATATATTATAACCACATATAAATGCATAAAATTCAAAAATTATTCTAAATACTGAAAAAAACAACTAAATCACTAAAACAAATCAAACCCTAACATGTATACTACAACAAATAAACCAAAAAGTTTCACTTTACAAAGTAAAGTACCCTTATATAAAGCTCAAAAGATATGTGCAGAATTTATACCAACCAATTATCCAAGATAGGAGGCAAGAGAGGAAAAAGATTAGGCTGTGTGTCATTTGAGTCCATACCAAGAGCCAAAAGCTATGGAAGAGGTGAAAGAGAAATTGCTAATCTATGGAAGAGCCAATGCAAGGAGCACAAGAGACAGGCGCAATGGAGTCTTGAGGGAGAAATGAGAAAACAAGAACACCATGATTGTTGGAGAGTTGTCAGTGATGTCATGAAGGTGTCCAGGTGAGTGAATAAAGTGTCTTAATAATCTAAGTGCTAATGACAATTTGTGCAATGTGATTGTCCTAACATGCTTGAAGTAGGCTTGGTTGATATTTAGTTTTGTCATGATTAGGGATGGGCCTGAAGTATTGACCATATGTGAGGGGTCCTATCAGAGGTCAAGGATGATTGGAGAGCTCATGGAAGTGCATGATACTCATCTATTTCTTCATTATGTTTATCTTGGCATAATTGGTTTTGTGACAAAAAAATCTGAGTAGGTAGTTTGCTAACATCATAATTTCCTTATATAGATGAGTCAAGGAGAATTGGTCATATGGGTGTGATCACATTAGTCCCAATTTGATATGGTCCATGATTCAAGTCATGCGATTGAGCAGAGAAAAAGATATAACTATGTAAAGTTGGCATCCTAGGAGATCTAACAGTGTGCATTTAATTGCAACAAAGATCTATGACACAAAATTAATCTAAGCTTAATGTCTAAGTTAAAGAAGAGCTAAGTAACTAGTTTGATGGATTTATATTTCACACATGTGAAGGTTCTAGGAGCAGCTTGTAATATGGATGGATTCCCCTATGAAATAATATCATATAGTTTAAATTTTAAGACATGTGATTGAGAGTAGAAAAAGTTATTAAGGTTAAAATTAGGCCTTCCAAGAAGATTGAAAAAGTTCCCATACTTAGCCAAATTTTCAAAAGGTAAATATTAGGGCTAGATGAGGATCTAACAATGAGTAAGTGTTTGTACAGATTCAAATCTATGATGCGTATTAAGTCAAAGAGGTCAAAATGTCTGATGTTTAATCTAGTTAAAGTCCAAGCTACTCTTGAAGAGATTGACAAAGTAAATTTATTCCAAATAATTAGGAAATAACAAGATGATAACAAGTGCTTGATGTTTAATAATGAGAAAAGGTAAAGAATGAGCTACTTCTAAGGATATCGATAGTGTGTATTTGGTCAAAATTGCTAGGGAGAATGAGATGAGGTCAAAGTGATAGATGTTTAGCATAATTAAAGATCAGGGTAATTTCAAAGAGATCAATGGTACCTATTTGATTAAAATATACAAGGACATGAGATGATGGAAAAGTGTTTGATGTTTAACAGTGACCGTTGGCATTTGAATTTAGCAAAGAGAAAAACTAGTATGTAATGTTTGAGCCATAACTTTTGACCTAGGATGAATTCAAAAGTGTAGTTACAAAAAAATTTGTAGATGACTTCAAGGCACATAAAGTTAATCTATTTATAGGGTTTGAATGTTTGTACATTAAAATTTCTTGAGCTACAAAGTTGACTGTGTGTTTGATCATGGTTTGTAAGTGACTCAAGATGGATAATTGAGTTTGTTCTAATGGTATTTAGATGCTTCAAGGTGAATTAACTATTGGAGAGTGTTGTAGACTCCTTGAGGATGATCTGTTTGGTTTTTGGAGGTTTGACCAATCCATATTTAATATAAACAAATTCTTATAAGTTTAATGTGTCTTCATTCATGGTGTTTTTGTGTATAAGGTCAAAGATTGATCTATTTGGCTTTAGTAGAGGTGTGTAATGATGATTGTAATTTTTTGATAATGTAGAAGAGGTCATGTGGAGTGGACCTATGCAATTGGAAGTGGTCCTATGTTTCTAATTTGCTCATTAAAGTGCTAAAGGAGTGAATAAGTCTCCATGAGACCTACAAGGGCTACTAAGGCCTAATTGAAAGGCATAACTGCTTAAGTGTAACCCATAATTTCTATGGCCAACCTATGTGGATGGTACTGAGATATGTTATATGAATTAATGGCTAAGGTAAGCATTATGGATGACCTAGAAGATAATAATCACGAAGTCTATATAAATAATGAAATCAAAGATGATGATTTTAAGACTCAAAAGAAGAGGTGTATGTAAGAGTTGAAGAGTGAAGGAAAGAAGAAAGGGTGTGTGCCTAGTGGATGGGTTATAGAGAAAAGTAGGTTGATGACTGTGTGTATGACCCCTAGGTTATATTTTTGATGTCTAAGACAATGCTCTTGTAGGTTTGAATATTGGGGAGAGAAGTGAATAGAAGAAGAATTTGTAGGTCTGAGTATGTATATGAGGGTAATTTGAGTGAAAAGGAACAAATATTGTGGCATGCCTATGTGATAGGATTATAAGATATATAGAGTGTGTTTTACATGGGTTAAAAAATCATAGGTCCATCATCACATGTTTAATACATAAGTTCAAAGGTGGATATGTTCATATCATAGGTGTTGGGAGGGTGATCAACATATAAGTTAGAAGGACTTGACCATCCTAGGGGCAGGTGAACCTTGTGGAACATGTGTTCCATTAAAGTCAAGTCAGAAGGACTTGAACATCCTAGGGGTAAGTGCTCCTTGTAGAACAGGGGTTTCACTAAAGTCTAGTTAGAATGACTTGACCATCCTAGGGGTAGGTGCTCCTTATGGAATATATGTTTCACTAAAGTCTCATATTTGCATACTTCTTATAGGACAATTAGTCCATGTGATTGTAGGCTTGAGAGTGGGTTTTATTCCCCAAGAGGGTTTACTATATATATCTTATGTTTTGTGTGTAATCTTGCATTATCTATTTATTCATTGCTATAAACATCTTGAATGCTTCATGAATGGTTGTATTAAGCGCTTAAGTGTTTGAAGGGTTTGGAAATTGAATTAGATTGTATCCCACCACTGATTCACCCCCACTCTCTCAGTGGTTTATACCTCTTACAATTTGTATGAGAGTAGGTCATTCGGTAAAGGTTTGACAGCTTGAAGGAGATCCAAGGTATAATATGGGTAGCCATTAAATGTTAGGAGGTTTTTACATGAAACAAGCACCAATGTTCAATGGATCCAATTATGATTTTTAGAGTGTGAGGATGAGGACCTACATCATGTCCCTAGGGTTTAACACTTGGAAATTTATTGTGGATGGTTATTCTTTACCTACTATTCTTTCATTCAATGCTACAAATAAGAAGTTGTATGAGAACAATTCTAAGGCAATGAATGGATATCACTGGTGGTCTTTCAAAGAATGAATACACCAAGGTAATCCATTGCATATCTACCAAGGAAATGTGGAATAAATTTAAGACTATTTATGAAGGATATTAAAAGGTTAAGTTGGCAAAGTTGTAGACTCACCAAAGATAATTTGAGAGTTTGAAGATGAAGGAAGAAGATTTTGTGGCATCCTTACTACAGAGAGTTGATGAGATTGTCAACATCATCAAAGGTCTTGAAGAAAATCTTGAAAAAGCTACTATAGTTCAAAATGTATTAAGGTTTATCTCTCTCTCATGTTTGATTCTAATGTATCTACTGTAGAATAAATCCATGATCTTACTCAATTGAAGATGGATGAATTGCATGGCATCCTTATTGCCTATGATATGATAATAAATGATGATATACCACCAAATAAGGAAGAAAAATTTAAGAAATAAATGAAACCAAAGAATTTCCAAGGTAAGAAAATCAAAGAGAATGACACATCTAATATTGATGATGATGAATTAATTTATTTGTATACAAGGAAATTGAAAATAGGTCAGGCATGTATAAGGGTAAACTACCATTCAAATGCTTCAATTGTGGAGAAGTAGGACATTTTATTAATAAGTTCACTCGTAAGCATAAGAAGAATGATGATGAAGAGCATGGTCAAGGTCATGATGATGGTAAGAGATCATTCATGTTTGATAAAAACAAGAAGGGATTCAGAAGGTTTGACAACAACAAGAAGTAATTCAAGGAAAAGAAGAGTCTCTACACCAAAGAAGATTGTAGCTCATCAGATGAGAGTGAAGATAGTGACTCAGAGTATGATTATGAAGACGATGGTCCTGTTGAAGATAAAGACCTCTTCATAACTGAGGAAATAAATTACTCATATCAAAAGGAGTCTACTCGGAGTGATTTAGATGATGATAAAGTTGAGGTGGCCTGTGAGACTAAATTGAATAATGCTCTTGAAGAACTAAAGATTGAGAAGAAGATTAATAAGAAGGTGAAGTCTCAAATCAAGGACTATGAGGATTAATTCAATGTGTATGAAGCAAGAATGAATGAATACACCAAGGAGCATGAAGGTGCAATCATGTCTCTCAATTCTAAGTTGGAATCTGTGTCTACAAGTCTAATAGCCAAAGAAGAAGAATGTTTAAGGTATGTTTCTAAGATTGTGTATTTGAAAGATGAGTTAGAGAAGTCTACAAGAAAGGTGAAATAATTTGTCAAGTTTGATAAAATTTCTAATGATTTGGATAATCTCATAAAGAGTCAAAACTCTTCTAGTGATAGATCTGTATTGGGTTTTAATGAAGAGCCCAATGTTGCTTCTCAAGTTGACATGAAGGTCAATAAGAGTAAGGTGGTTCAGCCCTTGAAGGTCACCAATTAGTCAAGAAATGATTGTGCAAATAGATTGAAGACAAATCAAATCAGACAACCAAATTCTATGAGGTATGATAGTTTCAATGGTTACTATTACACATGTAATCAATTTGGTCATAGGGAAAGAGAGTGTGCTTCAACTATCAAGAGAGAGGTCACATTTCTAGATTCTACAAGAAAAGGCCTATAAGACAAAATAAGTTTAATTAGGATCCTAGAGTGCAATAAAGAAGACAAGTTAACCCATAGAAACTAAAGGTGGTAAGTGTGTATCATGATGAGTCTGCAGGTCCAAGTAATCTGTTTGCTATGGTAGAGAATGCTACAAAAGTTGGAGAGTGCCAATATCTCTCATTGTCTATTTATGTTGTGAATTAAGAGACCATGCTCAAGGAGAAGACCAAGGTGCTAGTTGAGGATAGTTTTATGGTGTGTATAGATTCAAGTAAACATCATGTTGTTGTTGAGTAAGTTTTATTTAAAGAACATCAATTATCAATACCTAGTAATGAGGTTCTAAACTACAAGGAAGATTCCTGAACTGAAAAGGTATGTCATAAATATAGTTATCCTCATGTGCAATCAATACAGTCTTAGAAGAGAAGGAGAATGTTGTAGTGGATGAGCAAGTTATTTATCTTAAGCCTAAGAAGAAGAAGAACTATCAATATCAGATGACCAAGGAGAAGAAGGAATATGAGGAGTTGTGGGAAACTCCTAGTTTCACATTTTTCTAAGGAAACATGTGAAGTAGGGTGTCTCTGCCTATGCTTCTTACGAGACATCTTTCTTGTGGAGAAGCAAGTATGTATGTTCAAGGTGTATTCAGGGAATTTGGTCCTAAAGTTGGAGTAGTCTGTAGGGTTAGATTGAAGGTTTCCTAGTGGCAAAGGAGGATTTGAGAGTTTTCATAGAGAGGTATGTTGACCTTATTCTAGAATTCTCTAGGTGGTTTTGTGGTCTAAAGGTATGTTGAAGTCAAATTAGAGATTTTTGAGTGCTCTCAATTTTATTAGTTTTGGCGTAAGGATAAGCAGGCCTAAAATGGGTTATAGGATGTATGGGTTACCAAAAGTATGGAGGCTCAAATATTGGTCTACAAGTGTGTGATGGTTGTCTCTAGGTGTGCAAGAAGTTTCATAGGTGGGTGTTGACTAGAAGGAGGTTTATTGACCCTGTTTGTTTTGAGATTCTAGAGTTTTGGGCTATGCTAGAAAAGTGGTTTGACTTATGGATTGAGGTCTAAGGCTTCCTAATATGTTGAATGGGCCAAATGGGTTTTCAAATAAATATTCATAGAGATCTTAAGGTTTGTGGTTTTAAAATTATTCATGATTTTGTCAATATAGAAGCCTAATTAGCTAGTATGTTTATGAAGGAAGTATGTTATAGAGGATGAGATAGGTGATGAAAATTTGTATGACTAAGGGGGCATATGAGATTGATCTAGATATGAATTTTCAAGTCTTGAATGTGTGTCTATTAAAATTTGTGGTCTCTACAAGTACCAGGTAGGGCTACAAGGATACTAGATAGGTCTAGGGTGAAGAAGAGTGATTTTCGATCAGTTTCTCCAAAAAATCATGGTATGAGTGTTTCAGTCTAATTTCTCAAGTTAGTTTAGATCATGGTTCATATTTTGTGAGTGGCATGAAATTTTGTTGGTGGTCCTTGAGGTGGCTTGAGAGAAAAGGCTAGTAAGCCTATGTGGTGGTTCTTCATGATGTGTGGAGATATAAAGATGCTCAAGAGGTGAAATGGCTCAAAGATTTTAGGGGAAGTCCCTCTATGATGTTTTTTGGTGAGTTATATCATATTTTAGTGTTCTTGTGTGTTCTTTCTTCATTTGTTGTAGTGTTTGGTTGAAAAGAGTATTGGCATGTAGCAAGAGGAAGTTGTTAAGGCAAGAAGAGGTTAGCTTAAGGTACAAGGGAGTTTTTTTTATCATCTTTAGAAGGTGGTCCTCTCCTATTGGTATTATTTTCAAGTCATTAGGATCAGTTTGTCCCCACTTTGTCATTGTGTCAAAGGGGGAGAAGGTTTCTATTATGAGAGTGCTTGAAGAGAAAGAAGGAAGATGAGCTATATGATGGGTGTTGACATCAATGACAAAGGGGGAGATTATTGGAGAGTTGTATGTGATTTCATGGAGGTGTCCATGAAAAAGTGTGCAATGTGTTTGTCCTAGTATGCTTGAAGTAGGCTTGGTTGATCTTTAGTTTTGGCATGATTAGGGATGGGTCTGAAGTATTGAGCATGTGTGAGGGGTCCTATCAAAAGTCAAGGATGATTTTAGAGCTTGTGAAAGTACATGGTATTCATCTGGTTTTTCATTATGTTCATCTTGGCATAGTTGGTTCTATGATAGAAACATATAAGTAGGCAGTTTATTGACATCACCATTACCATGTATGAATGATTTAGGGGGAGTTGGTCATATGGGTGTGATCACATTAGTCCCAAGTTAATATGGTCCAAGTTTCAAGTCATGAAGTTAAGCAGAGAAAAAGAATAACTATGCAAAGTTGGTTTCCTAGGCAGTTTGTAATGTTTCCGATACTTAACCAAATTTGTAAGGAGATCTAATGGTATGTGTTTAATTACATCATAGATCTATGACATAAAATTAATTTGAGCTTATTGTCTAAGTTCAAGTAGAGCCAAGTAATCATTTTGATGGTGTTATATTTCACACACATGAAGGTTCTAAGAGCATCGTGATATATGAATGGATCCTCCTATGAAAGAAGATCATATGGTTTAAATTTTAGGACATACGATTGAGCATAGAAAAAAATATTAAGGTTCAAAGTTAGCCTTACATGAATATTGACAAGGTTCCCACACTTAGGAAAATTTGCAAAAGGTAAAGATCAGGGCCAGATAAGGATGTAATGGCAAGCGGGTGTTCATACAGATGCAGATCTATGATGTGTATTGAGTCAAAAAGGTCAAAGTGTCTGATGTTTAATCTGGTTAACGTCTAGGATAATATCAAAGAGATCAATGGAGTGTGTTTGTTCCAATTTTTTAGGAAGCATCAAGATGATAATAAGTGTTTAATTTTTAACAATGAACAAAGGTAAAGATCGAGCTACTTCTAAGAAAATCGATGGTGCATATTTGGTCAAAATTACCAGTGAGCATGAGATGAGGTCAAAGTGATAGATGTTTAGCATAGTTAAATATAAAGTTACTCTTAAATATATAGATGGTGCATATTTTATCAAAATATGTGAGGACACGAGATAATGGCAAAGAGTTCAATGTTTAATAGTGACAGTTGGCATTTAAATTTAGTAAAGGGAAAAACTGGTCTACAGTGTTTAAGCCATAACTTCTGATCTAGGATGAATTCGGAGGTGCAGTAAAAATAAAAGTTGTAGAGGACTTAAAGACACATCTATTAAATCTATTTATAAGTTTTGAGTGTTTCAATAGTAAAATTTATTGAGATTTAAATTTGACTGTGTGTTTGACCATGGTCTATAAGTAACTCAAGATGGATAATTGAGTTTGTTTTGATGGTATTTGGATGTTTCAAGGTGACTCAGATATTGGAGAGTGTTTTAAAATCATTGGGGATGATCTATATAGTTTATGGAGGTTTTAACAATCCATATTTAGTATGAAAAAATGCTTAGAATTTGACTATGTGTTCATTCATGATGTTTTTGTGTATAAGGTCAAAGATTGATCTATTTGGCTTTAGCGGAGGTGTGTAATGATAAATATAATATTTTGAGGATGTCTAAGGGGTCATATGGAGTGGAACTATACATTTTTAAATATTCATGTGTTTATAATGTGCTCATTTAAGTGATAAAGGGGTGAATAGGTCTCCATGACACCTATAAAGGCTACTAAGGCCTAATTGAAAAGTGTAATTGCTTAAGTGTGACCCATAGTTGCTATGGCCAACCTATGTGGATAGTATTGAGATATGTTATATGACTTAAGGGCTAAGGAAAGTATTATGGATGACCTAAAATATAGTAATAATGAAGGCTCTACAAATAGTGAAATCAAAGATGATGATTTTAAGACTTGAGAGAAGAGGTGTGTGTAAGAGTTAAAGAGCGAAGGAAAGAAGAAAGGGTGTGTGCCCAATGGATGGGTTGTAGATGAAATTAGGTTGATGACAATGTGTATGACCTATAGGTTATATTTTTTATGTCAAAGACAATTCTCTTTCATGTTTGAATATTGGGGAGAGAAGTGAATAGAAGAAGGATTTATAAGTCTGAGTGTATATATGAGGGTAGTTTGAGTGAAGAGGAACAAATATTATAGCATACCTATGTGAGAGCTTTGTATGATATATAGAGTGTGTTTTTTAGGGGTTATAAAATCATAGGTCCATCATTAGGTGTTTAATACATTAGTTAAAGGTGGAGATGTTCATATCATAGGTGTTGGGAGGGTGTTCAACATCTAGGTCCAAAGGACTTGACCATCCTAGGGGTAGGTGCTCCTTGTGGAACAAGTGTTTCACTAAAGATTGGTTAAAATAACTTGACCATCCTAGGGGTAAATTATTTTTTTGGAACATGTGTTTCACTAATTTATGTTCAGAAGGACTTGACCATCTTAGGGGTAAGTGCTCCTTGTGGAACAAGTGTTTCACTAAAGTCTCATGTTTGCATACTTCTTATAAGATAAGTAGTCCATGTGTTTGCAAGATTTAGAGTGGGTTTTATTCCCCAAGATGTTATCCCACATATATATGGTTTTGTGTGTGTAATATTGCATTATCTATTTGTTCATTGCTATAAACATCTTGAATGCTTCATAAATGGTTGTATTGAATGCTAAAGTATTTAAAGGGTTTGGAAATTGAAATATATTATTTTTGAACACTAATTAAACCCTCCCCCTCTTAGTGGTTTATACCTTTAGTAGTGAATACCATTATGAATCACCAAGAATAGATACAAAGGAGTAAGGCATCCCTTATCATAATGAAAACTATTGTGCCAAGCAAGAACCAAGAGAGATTCAAGGAGGTAGCCGAACTTTGAGTGTGATGATCAAGTGGGAAGATCCAAGAAATAATGGAGGAGAGAGTTAATGTAGAGGCTCAAATGAATGATAAAGAGGCATATATCTCAACCCTAATCTACCAAACAACCCAAAATAAGCTATTTCTAGCTGTTTGGGCCCAAACAAAGCACTTTTGCACATGTTATGCCTAGGTTGAGATTTTCCTCCCTAAGTCATGGCCTGGGTCCAAACTCCACCTAGGGTGGTCAACAAGTACATGAAAGGGCCTTGAGGGGTCCCTAGAGAGCCCGTATAGCATGCAAAATATCTAAGATAGACTACAAATGTGTGGGGGATGAAGATGTGATGTGGAAAAGGTCCAAATGAGTGGAAAATGTCTCTAAGATGGATAACTAGGGTCAGTAGTTTGCACGTGAGGTGATGTGTAATCATAGGGAGGAATAGGGTCATAATAAATATGATTATAAATTCATGTAAATGAGAGATGCAGGTTGATAAAAGGATATAAAATAAGTGATTTGTGACAATAAGAGTATTTGATATGATCATTTTATCTCAAAATGATTTAATAAATTCAAGTGACAATAAGGAAATAGAAAGGGAAAATAGTGGCTAAGGTATCCTTGGGCACTAAAAAGTGGCCAAGTGTTGCCTACATAGTTTGAAAAGACCTCAAGTTGATGTAGCTTAAACTAAATGATAGATGACAAGATATACTAAAGGAAGAGGATGACAATGAATGTTAGACATGTTAGTTGTTAGATAAAGTATGCAACTTAGATGAAGATAAAGGAGTAGGAGAAAGAATGAGAGATGAGATGTTAGATATTGTTGATAGATGAGTAGGTAGAAGATATAGATGGGATGATAAATAAATTGGGGGAATAATTGGAAACTAGATGAGTGGACTTGAATGATTGGATATGGGATGTAAGAAATTATGACATGTGATAGAGGATAGGAGAAATGATGAGTGTGTCTATTATCAAGCCATCATTATAGTCTAAGTAATATGATGTAAATATAGCACTAGGCAGTATGCCCCATGATATAAGTATGACCAAGAGGGAATTGTGCCAAAGTGGATGATTATAAATGGGTAATTAGTGAACTCTACATCATTAGGGACACATAAAATTATCATTATAGATTTTTTTGGGTCCATCATAACATCCTCATTCATTGCACCCTTGATGAAAGAGACATGATGCAAGACTAATAAAATAAGATAAACATAAAAAAACAAATATATGTAGATATATACATGATAAAATACATGCAAAGAAGTCAAACAACATATATCATACAAGTAACACACACAAGTATCTACATGCATATAAATTGTGTCTTGTCTAATTGTCCTGATGAGAGTTGACAGGATGAGTTATTAAGTGATGATTTGGATGAAGTGGATCATGATGATCATGATGTGAAGGTGGATTGAGGATATGGATTTGGACAAGGGTATGGATTTTAATTAGACTAAAGACATGGATTAAGATAAGGTTATGAATAAGGACTTTGATGTCATGATTAGGATATAAGACAAGACAATATGACAAAATGATGAGACCACTAGGATATAAGACAATGTAATATGACAAGATGATATATATAACTTAGGATATAGGACAAGATGACCAGGATATTTAAGACATAGGATAATATGACAAGACCATTAGGACACTAGATAGGATGACTAGGATATTTAGGATGTAAGACAAGATAACTTAGAGGTTTAGGGATTTTGTGAATTTTATAATTTGTAGGATTTTTGGAATATTTCAAGTTTTAGGGATTTCTAGAATATGTATGCACACTATACAAAGAGGGTTACTATAAAAGTGAATATCAAACCTAGAAACCAAGTTAAAGATGGATGAAATAATTGATGGGATGACAAAAGGATGAGGATGATGTTGAAAAGAGGATGATAACCAGGAGGAATGAACTAGGGATCACCAACAACCACACAATGAAAGAACCAAATATTTAGTTGCCTAAGTGTCCAATGGAGGATATGCCAAGATGATTCTAGAACATTTCCCAAGACAATTTCCACTCCCTTACAAAGGTTAAGACTATAAAAAAGGATGGATATAATAAGATGCAAGATATGATGACAGATGATGGGTAAGGACAATGGATAGAGGGATATGACATAGATGGGATTGACAAGGGATGGATTTTTCCCCTAAATGTTGAGGTACAATGTGGATAATAGATTATTTTTAATATGATGATGAAAATTGGTTTTCATTGGTGCTAGAAGACTATTTTTCATCATTGGACAAATGATTTATTTTTTTGATTCTTTTGAATTTTAGCATCTTGATTTATTAGATATGGGTGCGAGATGCAGGAACACTGACACTTTCATGATCTTTAGCCAACACCTATTATATAGATGTCTGATGTTAAAACCATGTTATTGATGTTGGATTCTTTAATTTCCTTGTGACTTTCACTGACTCTTGATTGACACCCCTCCAAACATCTAGACTAGGTATCTTCATCACCCCTGCAAGAAAAAATGTTGCCTAGTATAGTGAGGTGAGGTAGGGATGGCTTTAGGGTTTGGATTTGATGGTGGAGTATAGGACTTGAATGGATGAAAAGATCATGACAGAGAGGTGTGATGGGTGATTGAGAAGTGGGACTACTAGTCGCACATACTGTTGGATATGTTTGATGTTCCACATTTGATTGGTGACATATGACAAAACACTTTAATAGATCAAAGACTTTTAAATTGTGCAATTCTTCTTTGATCCAATTATTTGAAGGATTATCATCCATACTGATATTTATTTTGACATTTTTTTGTTCTTAAACTTGATTATATTTTGATTGTCCCCTAATGGCTGACATTGAGCTTCACCAAAAGATATTGATATTTGACTTGATAGGTGATGATTATTTTGACTTTGATGGTCCCCTAGTGCCTCAAAGAGGGTTTTACTAGGGGAAGACACTTTTTGATTATGCTTATGATTTGATTTTTCTTGATTGTGACTTATTGGATCAAAGGTGATTTGATCATCATGTATGAATTTTTGAATATGATATTGGACCCATGTATTTTTAGCACATGTTATATTACTCGAGGAAGAGTCCAATGATGTATGTTCATGTTCATCATAATGGAGGGAAGTTATTAAATGATCATTAATAGGAAGAAAATTATCTATGATGGATGAAAGTGTGGGAAATTGTATGATGAGGTCAATGAGTGGTGGTGGGGTAACATGGTCTTGATAGGAGTTATTAGGAGACCCAATTTTTACATCAGATAAAATCTCCTCAAGATTAGCAAAAGGACTAGTTGTAGTACATACATCTGAGGTAGGATCAAATTTACCAACTGATAAAGCTTGTAATAACTTTATTTTGACTTCATCATCCTACTTGAGATCAAGATATATGCCTTGTGATTGGTTGACATTTGGTGTGGAGGTATCTTCAAAAAGGAAAGCATAGTCACCATCTACAACATTAATTAAGGATGATGATTTTAACAATGAATCTGATTTTGATACTGGTATTGCACATGATCTTGGTGTAGATAAGACTTATGTTGACTCTAATGTTGACTTTGATGAGGAAATGTTTCTAATAGAGGATTCATTTTTTGCAAGTGACCTCTTAATGTGGGGTATTTAATATGATGGGTGAGAGGAAGATGATGGAGAGAAAATGTATTTTCCAAACACAGGCCCATAGAAGAAGGACTCATTAGATAAGGGAAGACTAGGTTTATGATAAATGGACTCATTGTCAATGGAGGATTTATCAAAGATGGTTGGACCATGGAATATAGAATCGATGTTTTACCCTTGACTTGAAAAGGGATAGACTTTATCATGATCAAAAAAAAATCTTAGCATATCTCCTCTTTTTCACCTTTTGATGTAGATCTATTTGATTCATTATTGATTTTGATATCACCATGATTGATGAGCTCTTGGACATAGTTTTCAAAATTATGACATTGAGTAATGGTATGCCCCTAGGTTGATGATATATAGTAGTGGTTTACTTTATACCAAGAGGGCTTAGGCTTGACAAGATAAAGATGTCATATGGGTGGATGAAACATCATGTTAGTGGTAAAAAGTTAGTGGAATAGGGATTATAAGGATATAGGAAGAGAATTATAGGGGACCTCTTAACTTTTTAAATTAAATGTGGAAGCATTAAACTTTATATCAAATGGTTGTTGACATGAGTTAGTGGGAAAACTAGTAGTAGATGAGGTGGCTGTGATTAGAATCATTTTACTAGTGTAAGAAGGGATATATGACTATCTATGACTAGTGGATGGAGGTTTTGAAGTAGACTCACATGGATGGGTGCAGACTGGAGGTAATGTTAAGTGGATGGGGTCAAAGTCTGTAGGATGTGGAGTTCTTATATCAAGGAGGTAGGAAAGGAGTACATACCTATTGGATATGAAGCTTTGCTCAATTAGGGTATTGACTAAATCTATTTTGGATGCCATGGATCAAGATGGGAGAAAGTATGGATGATGTGGTTCACACACCCTAATCTACAGGGTTCAGGGATTGAATGGAAATATTAAGGGATGAATATTGGAATGTGTAGAACAAATTTGGACAAAGGTTTGATTTTAGTCTGATCTCAAGTTTGAGTAAATGTTTAACATGATGTGATTTTCAATGAAGTAAGACAAGAAAAAGTAGACCAAAGTAGGACATGAGATAATTTTTGATGATTTTGATTGGATTTGACTAGGCAAGATACGATAAGCTATAAGATTTGATAGGGGGATAGACTAGCCTGAGAGATTGATTTTGACCAGGGATTAATTGTATTAATACTAGGTTAAGACTAAGATGATCGACTTAAGTTGAAATACGATGACTTGGTTGATAGGATAGGATGATAGGATTGGATGGTGTATAGGACTCAAAATCAATTAGACATAATCAAGCTTAGAATTACAACCATGATGTGGAAATAGTTATTTACCAATGCATATGAAATCTAGTGTATGCCTACATACTTGACATGATGACTAGTATTAAAAAGCGTGATAAGGATGGGTTGGACTATGACTAGGGAGGTTGCAAGGGATAAAGTGATAGACAAGGTGATTAGGCTAGATAAGGTCAAGATAAGTGATAAGGTGTCAACTTAGGCAAGATGGTTTTTTATGATGGGTAATATGGTTTGGACTAAGACTCTAAGGATAAGTAAGACAAGACAAGGTGATGTTAGGATATGGTGACAAAAAGGACAAGGATGTGACCAAGAATGGTTATATATAAGGTGGGTTTAGTCTTGAAGATGACACTAGGGATGATTAGTGATAAGGCTAAGTGGATAATATGAAGTTAGATTATGATAATATGTGATAGGCAGATGATAATACTTGATTAAGGTATGCAAGTGATGGGGGTATGGATAGTGTTATTAGGATGAAACTAGTCAAGATGTAAGATGAGATAAGCTTAAAAGGATGTACACAAATGTATAAAGCAAATGTGCATAAGAGGATATACAGGATGATATGATGATGAGATAAGGATATACAAGATGATGATATGTGAAAGAAACCTATATAGGCATGTATAAGTTTGAGTGAAATGTTGACTCAACTCAAAAATAACACAACACGCACAAAATTAATCAAACCACAAAACTAAGATTAGTAAATTAATGTGTGAATGTAACTTGATGAATACACCATATAATGGCTTTGTAAGTGAAGTTGTAGGCTGGTGACCCATTAAAAAATCTCCCAAACCCTATTGACACTATCTATACTTAACAATCACTTGGGAACTAATACTGACTCTGGCAACAAGTCGCCTATTATGGCCAATGGTCTTATTCTTTATTTGACAAGGTTTTTAAAGGGAATCCCTCATATATGATAGGTACATGGGGCCTAACTCTGTATAGGGTGCTATCTGATGCTTGGGTCAGAGAGCTAACTCTTTCCCTTTATATAAGACCTATATGGGGTTAACTATTTGGCCTAATGATAATTATCCCTCATTTTTCTAATCTATTAGAACACAAGGTGTGGTTAAATGTGTGGTGATGAAATTTGTGTCCCTAACCCCTAAAGACTAGGCAAGTGCATGGGGATGAATTCCACATCATGTTGGACCCTATAAAATCAAAATTACAGGTAAGAAAAGGGTAGATAAAAATTTATTTAACCTATTATTTAATTGTGCAAGATAAAAATACAAGCAAACAAAGAGATATATAACAAAATTCAAAATCCTAAAGTTTAAATCACATCCTGATCCTGTAAGTAAATAAGTTAGTAATATGATTTAGGGCCTTCCACTTATGTATCCTACACAAAAATTATTAGTAATCTCAAATAAAGTCAAACTGCCTTTTATCCCAACAAAACTGCTCTACATAATGCATAGGATTAAATTTTCAAAATCGATTCTAGAGATTTAAAACAATAAATAATAGGTCAAAATAAAAACTAAGCAATCTACTATTTTATAGACAGTTAGATAATAGTAACTACACGGTTAACAGTCAAAATTATTTATGGTTAGTCAAAATCACTATTGCTAATCAAAACCATAGAACTTGAGAAGTGACTTTGTAATTGTTAAGCAAGAATAAAACTTTATAACAAAATAAACAAGCTTATATCAGATGCTATCAATAAAAAAGTATTACCAAAATTGTCTAAGTCAAAATCGCAAATCAAATTTCAAAACCACTTATGATAATCAAGATCACTTCTTTCAAGAAGTGATTTTACACAAGCTAAAATTTAAAGTATATAAAAATATGTAAGGATTATTAAGACTACTTATGATGCTAAATAAACTTGATTATATACAAAAATTAGAATATCTATAACTATGGATCAAAAACCAAGTTGATAACACTTATTATTTAACTACTATCAAAACTGCCTTTGCAAGTGTCAAAATCATAGTTTATAATCAAAATCACTACTATGTATAAGCGATATTACACAATATACTCAAAAACGTTATCTTTGGGGATAATGACTTTGTCTAAGCAGAGTTTTTCCTTTCCTGTAACTAGATCACAACTAGACAAAAGCAACAAACTTATTAGAAACCAAAATCATAGTTTTTAGTTAGTGAGCTCATGTCCCAATCAAAACCATGACTTGAAAAAATAAAACCATTGATGGGGATCAATATCACAATTAAAGATAATTTATTTTTCATAGTAAAAAAAACTTCTTACTTTAAAAGTGACAAACATTTTATTTATTCCTGCAAAATGACAAGGTTAGCTTAAGAGTATAAAACCAAAAAGAGAGTAGAAGTCCTGATGTTTCCCTTAGTCATAAAGTCACATGGTGTTTCCCATATCTCAAATGACTTTATCATAGTTTTCATATCCATTGAAACATTAAATACATTTTATATTCACATATGTCTACTTTCTCCTACACACAATAAAAAAAACACTCGTGATCAGATATTTTAAAGTCAACAATGCGCACACTAATTTATTAAAATATGCGATATTAAAAGCAAACATGTGTCAGTAAAAATGTAGGCTTAGGTTCATGAAATATTCATGACACTACTTAAAATATTTTGGTATAAATAGAAAATATGTGGCAATCAAGACATACCCATAGGGTCACGAAGTTTTTAAAATACAACTTTATTCTTTTTAACAAAAACATGCCTCTATGAACATGTCAATTTATGAATCCTAATGTAGTTCCTAATGAAAAAGGTAAAAGCTTTCTTACATTTGAAATTCAACAAACCCTCAATCGGCATATTGATCTTATTGGCCTTGGAAAGAGTGATCCCAGATATGATATTAAAAGAAGAACTATATGGAAACCTCCACCTTTGGTCTGGTTAAAGCTCAACTTTGATGGAGCTTCCAAAGGAAACCCAAGCCCAATAAAAGGAGGTATATTAAGAGATCACAAAGGTCATTTTATGGTAGCTTATGTTGGAGATATGGGAATTAAATCTAATCATTGGGCTGAATCCCTTGCTAATTTATGGGGTATAAAGTTGGATTAACATCTAGGAGTTCAACTGCTCATAGTAGAGGGAGATTCTCTAAATATTATAAATTATCTTTTACAGAAAAATGTTATTAGTTGGTCTATCAAGCAAGTGATGAATGAATCCATCTCTATTCTAGATTCCAAGCAATAGGTGCACATCCAACATGTATATCATGAAATAAACATGATAGTTGATTGTTTCGCTAATAGGGGTGTGGCCTCATTGGGTTTGACTAATTGGATTGACATTTAAGATCTTCCTCAGGACATTGTTGATAGGATTAAGGGAGATGATATTTTGTAATGAATATAATACTTAAGGATGTTGGGGTTTTCCCCAAGCATAGTCATAGAGGATATTGAAACTCTATATATATTTTTATATTGTCTTAGTCTTTATTTTATTAAGTTATTTTTAATTATCCCCTTCTTTAGTTTCATTGAGAAGTTTCCAAAATCAGGAAATACAATTCAAGGATATATAACTAATAACAAAGGCAACAAGAAGATGACTTTGGGGATTTTCTATTTTTCAGTCAATTGCCTTTGGGAAAGATTTAAGTTCCCCTATCTTAGACATCAAGAGGTTATAATGAGACTTTCGTATAAGATAGAGACAAAAATTCCTAAAGAATTTAAAAAGAATGAGGCTATTTGGGAGGCTCTACAAACTGGGGGATTCACAAGGTTTATGGATAAAATTGAAGGGCATGACAGGCATGTTTTGATGCTTATTACAAATGTATAGGAGGATATAACCCTTAACATTAATGGGGTCTTGATAGAGATCATGGAAGAGTTGATAGCTCACGTTATAGGGTTGGAGATGGACACCAAAATCTTCAAAACAGGCAGGGATTATAAAAAATAGGAAATTTTTATACAGGAAGATGAATCCCTGGAGAGTCTTCACAATACTTCACACTTTAAAGTAGGTTAAATGTTTTCAGATGGTCTCTTTTTATTTTTCTAAGCTATTTTAGGCATGTTATTCCCATGAGCCTTCCCTTCTACATTTTTCTCTTGTTAGAATCCTCCATTTTGAAATATAAAAAGGGTAATTACCCTATTCCCAGACATGAAGGGGTTATTTTTCTCATACATAAATAATTTAAGGGAATGAATCAGATAAATTCAAAACATCCTAATACTCAAAATAAAAAATTTTCAAATAAACCTGTGAACATCATAAATAATAAGAAGATATGGATCGAGTATCTTGGCAGTGTCTCCAAGGGATCTAAGGTTAAAATCTCCAAGAGCACAGAGGTCAAAGTTTCCAAGGGTTCAGAGGTTAAACCTATTAAAATTCAATATATTAGTATTTAAAAGTGTCTAAAGAGTGTGGCCAAGGAAATCCCTATGTCAGTCAAGTCTTTGGATAAGAATGATAAAATATGACATTCTACAGGGGACTCGATTTTAGTTGAAGAAGACATGACTGGTCTAGAGGATGTTAATAATCAAAGGGACCTAGGTGGAGCTATCAAGTCTTATCAGCCTAAGCAAACTAATTCTGGAAAAAGGAAGTCAAGAGAAGATCCTAAGGAAAAAGGAAAAATTTCTACAGGTAAGTAGCCTCATGTTTTAAATGAAGAATTCAATAATTTAGCGAGTTTTTTTAAAATGGAAGTAAAACTCAAACACAATTGAAGAATAATTGGACCTCCAAAAGTCCATCATGTGTTGGTTCATGAGGGAACTGATAGACCTCAAAATTAAAGTTAATTTTTTGCATTATGAAAATGAAATATTGGTTCAAAAGAGTTCCATTAAGGATGTTAATCATTAAATACAAAGTCTCCAAATAAGGGCTGAAATGCTTGAAAATGAAAATGATAAGCTAAAAAATAATATTAGCTTTCTAGTGAATTACATCAAGGCTGATATGAATGAGGGAATACAAAATGTTTAAAATATTAGATCCCACCTGGGAGATCTATTTGACATTAAGACCCCAAGCAAATGCAAAGGCAAATATGTTCAGTGTAGCAAGTGCCATAAAGATGTTGACAAATAAAAGTTATTTTTAAAAATTAACTCAAATCTCAAAATAATGAAAAGTTGTTGGGAAGACATTTCTATAAATTTGGACATGGAATAGGCTTTAACTTCTCTTTCAGCTGCTTTCAGATCTTGGCATTTTTTCAGTTGTTTTTGGGTTCTGTTTTAGCTTTCTCTGGTCATATTTGTTCTTGTTTCTCTTATGGACTTTGGTAGTCCTTTGGATATTTTTTGTTTTTATTTATCTTAGGGTTTGGGGACCCTAGTAAAAAAAATGCCCCACTTTAACCATAATTAAAAAAACTTATGAATCCCAATTAAAATTGTGGTTGGTTTTGCTTGATATAAATATCACAAGTGACATAAGTCATATATGTGAACTTTGGTTTCATAATATGTGAAGGTGTCCACCAATTAATTTTAAAGTTTATAAGGGTACATATGGGATAAGGTTGTGGCCAATTAATATAATTACAACATGAACTCACCTTTTAGTATACCATGAAAATGAAATCGATCTAGAAGTAAGAAGTTTTAATTTTTCTCTTCTGTCTTATGACTTAATTCAGATTTGAATTCCCAAAATTGAGATAAAAGAGGGATTTCACCAATAAAATTTATATCTCAATTTAAGATAAAAAGGGGTCTCTACTTTTAAAAATATTTACAACATTTTGGTCACAACAAGTGTCACAATATTATATATCATTGTTAATCATTTAAATTATTACTAAACGATATTTAACTCATTTTACAAACAAAAAGTTGTGGCATTGCTAGGACTAGCATAATTAAAAGACGTACAAATGTTCATTCAAATTTTGTTTCTATAACTCAATTAAAAAAAAAATTGAATTCATAAACATGTTGTAGAGATACCAAAATTCAAAGTTATATTGTTTACATGTTCATTCAAGTTTTATTTTACAAATAACTTATTTAATCATGGAGATTCTAATATTGGTTATGTTTGATTGGAACTTACTACAATGACATTAAAAACTATTACTTCGTTAATTCAAGAATATATTGTATAAATATGCATTCAAATTTTTTTTTACATTAAAAAAATATAATTAGCATATATATTTTTGACTGGAATGCACTACATCAAGATTAAAAACTATTTATTTCTGACACATTTTTAGATCTTCCAATGAAAAAGAAGTTATTGGTATTGGAAGTGGAATAAATGATGTTTAGAATTTCAAGGATTATTAAATATAGATCACCAACCATACAACCCAATTTTTAATATTGATGTTATAGACACTTCCATCATGCATTTAGTGCTAACTTACTGAAGATTGTAAATATATTGGCATATGGTTTATTTATCTAGGTTGACAGTGCTTCATTCTTTCAATTCCTAATTTGACTGGCTACAAAATGTCAAAAAACAAACTAGGAGGATATCGCAATGCAAAAAAGATGAAAAATGTATTAGATTGAAAAAAGGAAATATTTTTCTAGTATACGTCAAAAAACATGCAATTGGTTCTAGACAAGTACACACATGTATATGGATTAGGAAACATATTGTTCATAAATGAGAAAACATGATTTGTTGGCAACATACAAGAAGCACTTTGTCTTGCATTGCCTTCTAGCTGTAAATTTGATGGCACACTACATCATGATAGTAAAAATATATACACACTTATGTACATGGTTAGATCATGTGGGCCCACATGTAAATATGCATCACACATTAGAAATATACAAACAAATAATTAGTGAATTTAATTTAGTTATCTTGTATTGCTTTAAATTTATTACAGTAGGTTATATAAACAAGTGACTTTGATTGAGTTATCTAGTATAAGTATTAAGTTATACAAATAAATTTGGTTAAACTTTAGATTTTAAGTATTAAATTGCTCTTGAATTTACAATTGATTATTGTTTAACCTTAAAATGATCTAGATTGGGGTTATCTAGATTATTAAAGGGGTATATAGAAATGAAATGGCATGAGGATGATAATCAAATATATACCAAGACAATTATATGTTAAACTTAGATATAAGTATACATTAAATTTATTATGTTGAGATAGTCCAAATATGGAAAGTACAACTATGCTAGATATATAAATGACAAAGAAGTGAAGAACTTAGATTGTTCTGATGTTAATGTAATTCTATATATGGAACAAGCTCAAAGTAAGTAGGAAGGAGATCCTGAAATAATCTTCAAATTCTAAATTTAACACCTATGTCTCTCTAGACAATAACGTTAGCCTAGGATGGTTGTGTCAATATCACTATCTTGGTTTGAAGCTGGTGTCTTGTAAGAAAAATATGTTGAAATATGATGTAATCACCTAGATGCTTCTAGGTTTTGATTCACCTTCACTTTGGTGCATTCAAATCTGGGTCATGGATAGTTGCTCCTTGTAAAATAGAAAAACCCTAGCTTACCATCTTCAATGTGATCTTGGGAGAAAATGGATTGGTGGGCACACAATGTTGACTAACCCCAATGACCCCATTATCAAAGGACATTGCTAACATATCCAATACTCCAGAAGAGGGCTTCAGAATCATGTAGTTTTTCCTTATGAGTTGCATTATGTTTGAATCATATAATATGTGCAAATTAAATACAACATTGACCTAGCTTGTAACTTATCAAATCGGACTCTTACGCTACTCCTTTAATACTTCAGACCTATAGATGTGTTGTACCTCTAACTGGTATGGAAATAGGGAAACTTTATTCAATTAAATTCTTGATAGAGTGATTTTGATAAGTTGCCTTGGTCTCTTTGGTATTTTTCTAGGTGTGGTTAGATGAGGAATGAATGAGGGTTGATCTTGTATTTATATCAATCCCTTTGGAGTAATAACTCGCATTAAATCACTTAATCTAAGCATTAAGCTATGTTTCATTTACAAATTAGATGACTTCAGGGCACTTGATACTTGCGTTAGGATAGGATAGTAATGTCAACACTATTATCCATCCCAAACATTAGTGTCTAGGGATAAGGAGATTAGGTACATGTTTAAAACTTTTAGAGATGGAAGATAAGTACATTTTAAACATTCTAAGTAAGATAAAAGACCTAGATCATCAACATAATATTGGTCAAACTAAGATATATAGGCCAAGGGGTACAAAGATAGAGCATATGCAAGACTTGAAGAAGTGGGAAGGGTAAAGAACATAGAGGAACAACCAAGGTCTAATTTTTTCATGTTTACAAGACTAAAGTGTTATATAGTCATAAAATATCATTTACATTTCTTACTAATCAAATGTAAAGGAATGTGTACTCGGGTATGTATGCATACCTTGTCTTTGTGTGTGCCCAACTTGAGTGCTTTACTGGTGATTGACTTGCAACCAAGAGCATATTATATTATTAAATTAGTGCATATAAGATGGGTTGAAATTACTTGAAATTTAAAGAGCAAGGTTTAGGAGTAAGCTTGCATGTTGATGTAACAGCCTTCCCTATTGACAAGTTATTTTGAAAAGGATGTATCATTATATGGATCTAAAATTGAAATTAGGATAAATATAGATAAATATTTAAAGTATATATATCCAATATGTGTGTGTATATGTATGTGTGTGTGTGTTTGTGTGTATAAAATAAGGCACAAGCTCCCAAATTTGGAGTAAAAGTGAGTTGCCACCTAACAATTAAGATTAGCTCAATTGTGCAACCCAATGATACTTATAACTTAGTGAGGCTAGATGATCAAGTACAAATTGAATATTAGATTGAACACATAGATTGAAAAGAGAACCATATTGCATTACACGACACATATTCACATACCATACATGAAGACCTATTAAATAGGCAAAGAATTGATCCACTCGAGAAACATGGAAAGGGTGGGTGAAAATACCAATGTCGATTAACGTGAAATAACTAAGTCCGATTAAAAAAAATTAACCTCTTAACCCAAGTGATTAAGACAACTAACCAAAGACCTATTACCTTAGTTAATAACCTAAGGTAAATACATAATTACACTAACACCCACCCCCCCCCCCCCCCCCCCCCTAATGAAAAAACTAGAAACAAGACCAAGTTTATATCTAAATTTTATGAACTTTTCTGCACCAAGTGGTTTGGTCATTATATTAGTTGGCTAATCTGTAGTGGAGAAGTAGAAGAGATTGATGGCTTCATTTATAACTAAATATTATATGTAATGATGGTAAACCTCAATGTGTTTGGTCTTGGTATAGAATACCAGATTATTTACCATCTTCAGAACACTCTAGCTATCACAAAAAATTGGAGTAGGCTTTGATGACTCAAACTAAAGATACTCCAATATTTTATTTATCCATATAGTTTCATAACCTGCACTGACCACACCTTTATACTTTGCTTCTATTAAAGATAATGCCACTGTAGTTTGTAGTTTGCTTTACTATGAGAAAACTCCTAAACCATGAGTGTATACATAACCTATTGTATATTTTCTTGAATCTACTGATCCTACCCAATCAAAGTCAAAATATCTTGAAAGCTCAAAATCTATAGACTTCTTATATAGTATGCCAAAGTCAAGAGTATCTTTGACATATATTAATACCCATTTTGTAGCTAACCAATGTACTTTTTGTGGTTTAGACATGAAGTGAGATAAAATACTCACTACAAAACAAATATCTAATCTACTGGTAGTGAGGTAAATGAGACTACCCACTAGCTACCGATACACTATTTCATTGACCAGAGACGAAGCAGTGTCAGTTGAAATTTTAGCTCCAACTTTCATAGGTGTGTGAGTTGGATTATAATCCATAATTCTAAACCTTTCTAGTAATGATTTGGAATACTTATTCTATGACATGAATACAACACAATCACCTAGCCAAAACTCAACACCTAAACATTATTTCAGTAGTCCTAAGTATGTCATGTCAAAAGTATAAGAAATATCAACCTTCATCTACTGAATGAGACTAGCACTACTTCCAATGATGGCTAAATCATCAACATGTACAATGAGAATCAAGATATCATCACCAGACACCTTTACATAAAGAGTTGGTTCATAGTTACACCTTTTAAGACTAGACTCCCTAAGGTATGTATCTATCTTCATATACCAGGCTCAAGGAGCCTACTTAAGCCCATACAAGGACTTGATCAACCTAAAAACAAGATGTTCCTCACCAGGAACCTCAAAACTCTATGGTTGAATCATGTAGACTTTCTCTTCTAGATCTCCATTCAAGAAAGCACACTTGACATCCATTTGGTGCACTTGCCATCCAAATTGAGAAACAATACCAACCATCAAATTAAAAGTTACCATCTTTGTAGTAGGAGCAAAAGTATCCTAATAATCAACCCCTTCTTCTTGTGCACAACCTTTTGAAACAATTTTGGCTTTGTGTTTATCCAAAGAACCATTTGCTTTGCATTTTACCTTGTAAATCCATTTACAACCAATGGATTTCTTTCTTGGTGGTAGCTCTATGAGCTCCCAAGTCTTATTTTTCATCAAGGAATCACATTCCAATTGCATGGTTGATTACCAATCATGATTCCCTTTGGCCTCTTAAAAATAATTAGGCTCAAATACATGTGAAACAATAGTTGTTAGAGCAAAATTATCATGTTCACCTCTATTACCAAACTGCTTCCTTGATCTCAATCTTCTTCCTTCCACACCTTGCAAAAAATATCCTTCCTTTAATGCTTCCATTGTGGCAAAATACCACTTTAGATTCTTTGGTTGTTATGTTGGAACCTCATAATGACCTGCATCAATTCCCTTCCTGGAATGTGATTCTACTAATGAACTAGAATCTTACTCAACTTTCACATCACAACTTATAATATAATCATTACAAGAAAATAATCACTCAATATCTAAAATTGTACCAGTTGTGAAGTATGGCATTTATTCATTTACTATGACATCTCTATTTACCACAACTTTTTTAGTAGTAACATCAAGTAATTTTTAGGCCTTTGCCTACTTATTTTACCCAAAAAAATGTATGCTTTGCTTTTTGTGTCCAAGTTACTTCTCTCTTGACTAGGAATAACTTTAAAAGCTACACAACCAAAAATTTGGAAAGCACTTACATCTAGAGTTTGACCTGACCAAGCCTCCTCTGGAGTCATATTCTATAATGATTTTATAAGACTTATGTTGAGGATGTACACCATCATATTCACTGCTTCTTCCCAATAGCTATATGGTACATTTATGCTTTGAACCATATAGTGAGCCATGTCTATCACCATCCTATTTCACCTTTCCATAACTCCATTTTACTATGGAGTGTAAGGGTAGTGTACTATCTTTGTATGCCTTCAGTGGCATAAAACTCCTTGAACTATTTTGAGATGAACTCACCCCCATTATCCATTCTAAGAGATTTCATTGACCGTCCTGCCTATTTTTCAACCACAGCTTTCCAAGTAAGGAAGTTAGAAAATTAATCAAATTTATTCACTAGAAACTATACACACTTTTTCCTAGAGAAATCATCAACCAACAACAAAAAATAATGGGATCTAGAAGGGGTAGATGTCTGTATTGAACCATGTAAATCTACATGTACCAATTTTAATACTTCCTTAGCTATTGAAGCTTTACCAACATCAAATGAATGTCTAACTTGCTTCCCCAACTGACATCTTGTACATACATGATGACTATCCCAAATATAAGGAATCCCCTTAACCATCTTAGTCTTGATCGATGTAGTCAAATACTAGAAATTTAAATGCCCATACCTTTCATGCCATAGTGAACTTGTGCTATCAACCACTACAAGTGCACTTTCCTTTAACCTCTATGGATATACAAGCTTATACATGCCTTTCTTACCAATCCCAACAAAAATAATTTTATTATCTCTGGTAGTGACTAAACATTATTGTCTTTGAAACTTTACAACAAAATTAGATTTTGAAGTGATCTCACTAATTGAAAGTAGATTTTGTTCATATCAGGCACATACTTAACATTATTAAATGTATACAAAACTGTACCATTAAAATTGATTTGAACATTACCATATCCCTTCACAAAATGATTTCTACCATCTCCCAAAGATATAGATTCATTACTACCATAATTTTCAACAAAATCCACATACCAGTCCTTATGGCATGTATAATGGTGAGATGCCCCTGAATCAAAGTACCAAGCTTGATCCACTATAGAATTACCACTGCAAGCCATGAAATCATAATCAAGAGATGTTTCCTCACCTTTACCTTCAACTACATTTGCATGATGAGCTTTCTTTTTGGGGTTAGCCATATCTTGTTGTCTTTTCCTACAATCTTACTTAAGGTGACCAAGTTGCTTATAGTAAAAACATTTCCACTTAGATCTCTTATTAGAACCACTTGTGAAGTTTCTATTGGAGAACTAGTAGTTTTACCAAATTGTTTACCCTTTCCCTTGATGAAGAATGTACTCTCTGTATAAGTACATGTAGATAACACTGTCTACTCCTATCCTCTCTCCTTCTATAATAACAACATGGAAATTTTTTCAAAATCCAAAGTCTACGTCTTAGTAATCATGTGCAAAGACTCCAAAAATGGCTCAAATTAAGGTGAAATATTTTGCATAATTGGACCAATCAAATCTTACTCATCAACAGGCTTCTGCACAGCCTTCAACTGATCATTAATGTCCTTGATCTATAACAAAAACTCAAATATAGATCCACCTTCTTGCATCTTAGTATAAAATAACAAATTCTTCAAATATAATACCCTATCGACTTCAGAGTCTTGGTATTTAGAAGTAAGATTAGTCCATAAAGCTGATACAGTGGTCACATTTATGACCTTTGAGATTAGATTATCTACTACTGACATTTTTAACAACATAAAAGCCTTGTGATGATGTTTATCATAGTCATCGATATCATTGGAAGGCATATACTCTTTACCAAACATTGTTTGATCAAGATTATGATATTCACATATCATCAAAACCTTGTGACTCCACAAACTAAAGTTCTTGCTTGTCAGTTTTTGAGAATTTGGTAGTAATAAGGGTTGAATACTAGCCATTTGACCTTATTTTTCATGAAAATAATTAAATAGGAAAAACTATAATGAATTTTATAAAAATTCCTTCTACACAAATTCTATATTGACACTGAACAACTCTGCCAGTTTTTACCAATAAACTCAATACCATTTGGAAGATCTCAAATTTTCTTTCATTGAAACAATTAAATCGGGAAACCTACAACTCCAATTTAAAAAATTATTTCTCCATTCGCATCCAGATAAAAAACCTAGAAAATGATGAAATTTTTAACTTCTCAAACTCTTTCATGATTATTAATCAGTAGTAGGTCCCTAATAACCCCTATTGGCTAAAATTTTGATTTATTTTAATTAAAAAATTAAAAATAATTGACATAATAAAACTTTAGGTTAAAATTTTCATGAAAATAATTAGTCAATCAGAAAATTAGCCTACCTATGAAATTTTAGGTACAAATTCTAAGCACGTTTCTTAGCCAAATCATAAATCATCTACACCATTGTTCAAGTTATGAATTAACTCACACTTTAGACTTTTATTTCATATAAAATGATCAAGATTTGAATTTTTCTCCTCTCCCTTGAACTATATGACACCGTACACCATACAACCTGCCCATAAAAAATAAACAAGCTTCTTAAACATCTTGAAACTAATTCCTCTTACCTTCTTTTGATCTTATTTGGTCTTTTGATCCTCTCAAGTAGTTTTTTGGTCTTCAATTTGAGCTTACAGAATTTTCTCTCCTCTAGCTCTCTACTAAGCACATGAAGCTCCTTATTGGCAAGACATCAACCTCTCTAGCTTCCACAGACCTCCACTTAGGCTCTACGAACCATGGGATTTGAATACTATATTAGATTGAACATAGAGACTGAAAAGAGAACTAGATTGCATTACACAACACATATTCATGTACCATACATAAAGGCCTATTAAATAGGAAAATAAATGAACCACTCGAGAAACATGGAAAAGGTCGGTGAAATTGCCAATATCAACTAGCATGAAATAGCTAAGTCTGATTAAAATAAACTAACCTCTAAACCCAATTGGTTAAGGAAACTAACCAAAGACCTATTACCTTAGTCAATAACCCAAGGTAAATACATAATTATGCTAACATTAAAAACTTGACAAGATTGAGTGATTTGATCACCTCAACCATACCAAAAGGTGAACCAAATACTGCAGTAGATTGGCTCAATAAAAGCTCATAAAAATATGTTGGGTATTAGTACAAAAAATTTCATGATGTAGTAACAGTCCATAAAAGTGTTTTGGAATATGAAACTGATTTGGATCTTAAGAAATTAGGCACATGTTGCATAGCATATGCACCTTAGATATGTCTCATATTAAAACTATGTATAATAATAGTACCAATGTATAAAATTCTACCATAATTTTGAATCTAAATCATATAACTATGTGTTTTAGTCAATTTGGATAACCATGAAAAAGTGGAAGACATACTTCTAGAGCATACCCCCACTCTATATGGAGAAATTTGAAAACTGATATAAGTACCAATGTGAACATATTTCCAAAACATGCACTCACTGTAAACTGAATATGTTTAATATTAAATATGTGTGGAGGCCATGCTTTCAAATCATGCCCCCACTTAATCCAAAAACTATTAATGTGTGAAATCCATGCCCATATGACATGCCCCCACTATATCTGATAACTAATATAACTACCATATATTGAATGAGTGTGGAGAATATGCTTTCAAAGCATATCCCCACTAAATCTAAGAATTATGAATGTGTGGAAAACATGTCTTTATGACATGCCCCCACTAATATGCCCCCCTTTAAGGTGAGGGAAATATATGAACTATTAGTTACCTCACCTCAAAAGGATAAGACAACTGGATAATATGTCAATATAACCATGTAGCATATAGAAGGAACATGTCTAGGTAAATATATCATTGATCACATGAAATCATAGGATGCATGATAAGGATCATGGAAACTTATAGATAGTAATAGTACAAGATAAACAAGTAAACAAGCACACATACAAGATCACTCAAAATCAAGTCAAGAGGAAATGGTCTAAGGAGACTGTAAACAAGGGGCATATTCAAATGTTACATAATTGAAGGGACATGAGTTAGTCAAATGTCCATAAAGGCAATAATGGCATATTCAAATATCCATAAAATAAATAATGACATATGCAAATGTCAATGAAATCATACATAGGCACGGGGGCCACAAGCAAAGGGGCATTTTCAAATTCTCAAAAAATGAATACAAGACACTCAATCAGGAGTAGAAAATAAAACATAATCAACCAACATAAACATGTCATAATATCCCATGGATACAATGTGTTAAGAAAAGCATGTCAAGTGTATAACATATGAAGTACCCTATGTAAAATATAATCATGGATAATAGGCATGTGTAAATACATGTGTAATCTCAAAACATGATAATGTATAGTGATCATCAAATCATATAATCTATGTGTATCAAGATCAAATAAGTGAATTCCCCCAATGTTTATATGACATTAGTGGAAGGAAAGCCCAACATTTGAAATACGAATGTATCATGATGCCTATATCATACTCAAGTAGAAGAGTGACACATATGTGTATGTAGGATTAATTGAGTATACCATCCACTAATATGGAAGTAATACATGGAATCCAAGGATTCAATAGAACATGTAGGTGTAAAAAGTGTTTTTGGAGTTTTGAATGTTTTTTTATTTTTTTGGTATTTTTGGAATATTTCAAGGGGAGGGATCAGCCTATGATGTCATCTAATAGATGGTCATATATATTTCCCCCACTGTGAACCTTAAAACCTTAATTTGTATCTTTTACATTGTTTTCATTATAATTAGATATGTTGAAAAGGTAGATGGCATGTTCTTCTTCATGTTTTACATGTGTAGTACAAGAAGCAATGATATCATTTGAAATATGTATTAATGTGACTTTGTGAGGAAAGGAAAATACCTTACTAATTTGGATCAATTTTTTCTTCCAGTTGGTATAACCAAAGACTTCCTAATGTAAATGAATATGGAGATGTGATAAGCATAACCCAAACCCTTGTTTGAATCACTTCAGGACCACAAACAATTAGTAATGTTATGTTTCCTAAGGAGTCTTCCCAACCTCCTTTATTTTGTAAGTTTGTTGGATTAAATCCCATTTGTTGTAAGCATATTACATTGCAAGAAGTTCTTGCTTGTGTAGGATTGATATGTTATGCCAAAAATAAGCATTATCCATGTATAAAGTAATTTTTAAATCTTGTTAGCATGGATGCTTTCTATGTTGTTCATTTTGATATTCTTCCATAAGATGTGGACCTTAAATTGGCCCCACGTTAAGTAACATTTGTGAACTAGTTATATAGATATTAGAGATATCACATTTTTGTTCATAATGCTCCTTAGGTAAGCTATCTCCCTCCTTTATGTGAGGGATAAAGCTTTTGTATTTAGAGGGAGATATGTGAAGTTTTTTGGAATGAGTAATTATGAAGGAAGTATATCTATGCACATCATTATATAAATGGGTAAATAATTCATATTATTTATGCAATGTCCTTTCCTTTAATGAAAAATAAGGCCTCTAATAAAGATAAATTACCATTCCTAATTTTAGGGTCTAAATGCTAGCTCATATGATGTACTTTTGAATTAAATAGTATAATCTTGAAGGGACTCATCATCACATTGTTTGAAGTTGTGAAAATGTTCTAATGTAAGTATTGGCACGTTATGGATATTGAAAGCTGTGAAAAATGCATTTTCTATTTGTAATAAAATATGTAAGGAACCTTTTGGTAAACTATAGAACCAATTTTGAGCCTCATCAGAAATACTTGTATAGAAAACTATTAGCAATAGTTTGTCATCTTGTGCCCATTGACCAAAAGATTGTACATATCTAATCATGTGATCAAATGGGACCTTGTGTCTAAAAAAGAGAGGTAAATTTGCTAATTTAAAATCTTAGCGATAAGGATATTAAAGTATACATTATTCAAGAAGTTGATTATTGAATGGGGTAGCATGTGCATTATCATTATGGAAAGTCATTTGTATTTAGAGTATAAAAACCTGCTTTTGAAGATCTTCCACAGTGGTCATCATAGACATTAGATATTCTATGGGGATAAAGGTGTTTATCATAGGTGTTAGCATTGGTTACAACCCACCCCCTCTTTTAAATCTAGGCATATAAGTTTCATCATCCTTATGTATAACGAGTGCAAGTTCATGATCACTAAATTTAGGACATTTTGGTAAAGGTATGAGATCTTTGAATTTTGGTAGATTTGATATATCATTTGAATAGATTTGACTATTTGAAGAATTTCATTTTTTTTCCTTTTGAAAGGGTATAACAATTTTAGATTTGGAAAAGTTTGGTAAGGATACCTTTTTGATATATAATTTGTTTTAAATGAAGGTGGGAAAAAACTATCACCCTTGAATATAGGGATATTGATTAGAAATGTAGGAATGTTATGGGGTTTAATTAATTTTTTTGAAAACATGTACCCCTTATTAGTTGTTTTCACATCAACCATAATATCTTTATGTAGTTGCTATAATTTTTGACAATCAAATAAAGGAACCTCTTGGTTATATGTACCCAATTTTTTGGTAAAATGTATATGTTTAGTTAGTTTAAATGGTTGGTGAGTCAAGGATGCATTTGAAAACCCAAACCCTTACCTATTTGTATTTTTATGTTTAAGATATATAGGGTGGGTTATAACTTACTCATGTGTTCTCAATCCTTAGCCTTGGTATCCATACTTTTATAAGTATTGAATCCAAAGTCATATAATGGTGGTATAAGAAGTGTGGATAAAGTATTTTCATAATCCTTAAGATGAATGAACTTATCTCTTGAAGTGGTGGGAACATGGACCTGATTAGAGGGATAACATCTACCACCATTCAAGGATTTTATATTACATGCTTTAGCACTTAGAAGAATGCAAGATTAATCAATTTTAATTCCTTCCTTGAGGGAAAATTGGATAGTGTCATAATCATAGTCATAAAATCAATCTATATCATCCACCATAAAATATTTAAAGTAAATAAAGACTAGGACAAAGTAGATAATAATCATCCCAATGGGTATGTTTAGGGTTTTGATGTTCAAATATATGGTTCACCAAATGTTTAACCCTAAAATGGATATAGATTAGGATTATCTAGATTATTAAAGGGGTATATAGAAATGAACTAACACAAGGGTGATAATCAGATTTATAGTAGGCCAATTAGATGTTAAACTCATATATAAGCATACATTGAATTTATTATGTTTAAATAGTCTAATATGGAAAGTACAACTATGTTATATATATATATATATATATATATATATATATATATATATATATATATATGATAAATAATTGAAGTAATTAGCTTATTTTGATGATAATGCAGTTTTGGATCTAGAACAAACTAAAAGTAGGCAAGAAGGAGATTCTAAAATAATCATCAAACTTTGGATTTGATACCTCTCACTCCTGGATAGTAATGTCAGCCTGGGATGGTTGCATTGATGTTACTATTTACATTCAACTCTAGTGTCCTATACAGAATATATGTTTAAATAGGATGTGACCATCTATATGATTCTAGGTTTTGCTTCGTCTTTGCTTTGGTGCATTCATATTTGGGTCATGGATAGTCACTCCTTATGAAATGGCAAAACCCTATAATTTCATCTTCATTGTGACCTTGAGGGAAATTGGGTTAGTGGGCACACATTGTCGAGATGACTTAAATGACCTTGCTATCAAAGGATGTTGCCTACATAGATAATATTATATAAGAGGGCCTCAGACTCATGTAGTTCTCCCCTAAGTCTTGGCTTGTGTGTGAATCAAATAATATGTGAAAAGCAAGTATGATAGTGACCTAACTTATAACTTGAAAATTTGGGATCTTGAACTACTCCTTTAGTACTTCAGACATGTAGATTTTTTGTACTTATAATTAGTATGGAAATAGGGAAGCTTTGTTTAATTGAATTCTTAATAGAGTGCTTTTGATAAGTTGCCTTTGTCTCTTTGGTATTTTACTAGCTGTAGTTAGGTGAATAATGAATGAGGGTTGATCTTGTATTTGTTCCAATCTCTTTGACATAATAATTTACATTAAAGTACATAGGTTGACCATTAGGCTACATTTCATTTTCAAATTGAATGACTTTAAGGCATTAAACACTTACGTTGGGATAGGACAATAACATCATCGATACTATCCATCTCAAACGTTAAGGTCCATGGATCATGAAAGTAGGTACAAGTTCAAAACTTTTAGATATGGAATATAAATACATTTTAAGCATTCTCGATAAGATAGAAGACTTGGGTCATCAACATAAGACTAGTTAGACTAAGAGATATAGGCCAAGAGGTACAAAGATAGAGAAGATGTGAGACTTGTAAAAGTAGGAAAGGTAAATAACTAAGGGGAATAACCAAGGTATGATTTTTCCAAGTGTATAATATTGAGATGCTATATAATCATAAATTATCATCTATAATTATTTATATGAAATTGATCTTCGTCACAGTACTGCTTTGTATTAAAATAATCTATTACTTTTAGATTATAAAGAGTAATGATCAATGTTTATGGTATTTCACTTGAATTATGTTTTAATTCATATAGTTCATAAACATTATGTTGTCGTAAAGAGGTTGAACATAATAGGTGTGATAGAGCTCAAAAATAAATACTACCGCCTTTGATCAAAGAAAAAGGAATTATTGCATAGGTGCTTATGTGTCTTTAAAATTTTAATATGGACTTGTTGACCATTTTTACCACAATTAAAAATGAGTCAACCCCATATAGTCAAAAACTTGATATAAGGGTCTAGTATAATGTCATAGGGTGTGTCATGTTTCATTTGATGTGATTTAATGTCTTCTTAGCCTTGTTCATAGTCCATATTAGTCCTTATGTCATTTAAATGTCATATATGGGTCATAAATGAATGTGGTAAAATTTTCAAGGGTGTCTAAGTGTTCTAATATCTATTCAAATTTCCAATATGTTAGATTCTTTATCAGGAATGTCAATACTAACTGAAACTTACAAGTCCCTAACTGAAAATCAAGAAAGCAAGTCAAAAAGAGAGTTTTTATAGTTGTGCAGCTTATGAGAGAGAGTGGCACATGGGTTAATATTATGCAGTGACCTTTAAACTTTCATAAATCCATTTCCATGCTTGATCTACTTTTTAAGTGCTAAAATTGGACCAAATTTATTCTATCTCGCCATCACTCCACTAGGCAAGCAAAACTAGTCAGTAGGTTTCTTCTTGGTACGGCCAATAGGACTTCTAAGTCAAATGATTTTTGTGGTGGATATTAAACTTGGTTAGATTCACATTCATGTTAATATTTCAAATATTGGCTTCCTATGATTTATGAACCATCCTTTAGAATTTAACTATCTTTTTCAGCATACTAATCCACACACCTTGTAGGTTTTATTTCTATTTGAAGTTGTTCATACAATACAATTTATGAAATGGATTATATAGGATGTTAAATTACTTCTCACATGTTTTTCATCTTTGGTTTTATGTTTGGAAGTGTTTTGATGAGTTGAAACCTCTTAACTTGTAGGTGGAGTATGCTAGTGAGGTCGCAGTCAGATTTCATCAATTGTAGAAGGTCTCTTTCTCTGTAATGGATTCAAGTCAATGTGATAAGATTTTTAATGCATCTAAAATTCCATGACAATCTCTTTCTTCCCAATTTCAATCTCCAAAGCTTGCATCATAAAGGCTATAGTCAAGAATGTTGCACATAGTCAGCTCCCTACAAGCTTCCAACTGTAATCATGGTGTCTTGAAGTGTGAAAATGGTTATGGAGGTATACTAAATAGTTTTAAGGAGTTTAATACCTTATTGGATCATGGGTTATAAAGTTAGATCCTCCAAATAACACATAAAGAGTTGTGACTGTCATTGTAAACTAGATACACAGTCATATGTCATTGGTATGCACCTACAAGTGCCTCAAAAGGAGGTTGATCACGTTGAGGTGAAATATTAAATATAATTTGAGTCCCCATGAGTTAGATATAATTAATTTGAAGACCTTATTAAGGTCTAGAGCTAGTTAGATAAGCATACAACATATGTGCATTCTATGTTCTACCATCACTACCTTGTTTGTCACTATATATGCATCTATTGGTGCTCTTAGGGGAATGTCACATTGAGTTGGGAGTATTGAAACTTATTTCAAATCATTAAAGGTGGTAAATATGCATTAGGAAACATTGAGAAGTTATAAACCTCATTAAATTTTCATATATCATACATATTGCCTATACTCACAGTCACTACTTGCATACAAAAATGCACACCTACAAGTGGCCCATATAGATCTGAGATGATTCATAGAGGATATGTGACATGATTTTAAACCTTCATGATGATTGAGGAGTTGGATGAGACCATGACAGTCATGATGGAAGCATTGGATTGGCAGGCAGGGTTAAGGAGTCATGTTCAAACTTGAGAAACTCAATTTGGGGACAAGTTCCCTAAAAGCCCCAAAACAGATCCCTAGGCACTTTTGAAGCTGCCATATAATGAACAAGCATGATACCTAGATGAGTTTAGATGTACCCATCTCATAGCCCTCATAGAGGGGTAGAATCATGCAAAAAAGAGTATGTGTGTGACTAGAGGAAAGTGATGTTTGAAGGCCTCTAATTTTGACATTTGTTCACTATAATTATTTAGTGTTGTCTACATTTTTGAACCTCAAAATAACTTCACAATCCAAAGTTACAATGTAAGAGCATATATGTGTATGGAAAGTGGTCTTATAAGGGTAAGGAAGACACCAATGCTTCAAATGTCATCAAAAAAGGTTGAGATGTAGGTTTTTGACCCCATCAACACCTACAAGTGTGTTTTGCCTTGAGACAACTTAACTATAGTTGATTGTAGGCTCATATAGGTCCATGAGGTGAGTTTAGACATGTAAACACTAACACTTTCTAGTGAAATCTGCCTTAAAATACCTCAAAGGGATAATAGACCATGTTTTACAGATTTCAATATGTGTACTCACCTATAGAACCCCTGTTGTTCCATAAATGGTCAACTATAGGTGATTGTAGTTGATAGTGAGCAAGAGTATGGTGTTATGGGTGTTGATACAGCATGAGAATGATGTGAATAGATATAAATGGATGAAAAATGATCTTTTTAACTCTAAGAAGGTCCCTAATAATTTAATACAAGATATAATACCAAATATACACATACATGCATGGTGAAACACATAATACAATCATATACAATTAGCACCTGTGTTAATACCACCACAAGATATGCAATGAAGGAGTTGGAAAAGATAAAAGTGTGTTGTCATCATATAAAGCTTATTAATGATGTTTTACATAATATGAAATTTTCAAATCAATAGATAAAATCATTTAATCATCCAATCTCCAAAGTATACCATAGTCACAGTCAACCTACAAACTAGACTAGTTAAGGTGAGAATGAGCAATGGAAGGTTGGCAAAACGTTTAATGGTTAGAATACAAGTTAGTGACACCTTAATTATGATAGTGAAAATATTAAGAGACTCCTACCATGTGTAAATAGGTAAATATATGGTCTTTAACATACATACACAGTCCATATTCAGGACCCTGCACACAGTGAGATTCTCCATGAGTCTGCCTTGGGTTTTTTAAGTTTTGGAAGGGATAACCATGTAATAAAGAGATAAAATTAAACAAAAATGGTCCCTAATAATTTTAAAATCCCCTCATATGTTCATTTTTGATGATACAATAGGGGAAGTGCCCTTTATTTTGTCTCAGACAAAGGGCACTTCTCAAGGGTACAAACCTACATGTTTTGAAGAAGCAGATAACAAGGTGAGCTAAGGGTTGATGAAACATTTCAATTAGATGTGGAAAGTTGTGATAAACATGAAACAACATGAATAATAGTGCATAGTTTATATAAGTCCAATAGGTGGTTCAAGCCTACAAGGATGCAGATAGAACCACTAGGTCTAGTGTAGGCCTAAAGTTCAATTGGGGTTAGTATCATTTGTAACACTAGATAGACATTTTAATTCATTGTAACATGTTTATAGGGATATATAATGTTTGTTAAAACTAATTTAATGTAAATGATATCTTAGAATAAACATATTTTGGCTCAAATCAACTTAAGCCTACACATAATGAAGAGAGGAGCTCGAGTAGGCAAATTTGGAAGCTTATACCAACATGAACACCTTACATGAGACCCTGAGAAGGTAGGAGATGTTAGATAAGGTCCCTAACTTTCATTTTGAGTAATTTTTTTAGGGTTTAAATGTCAGAACTTTATGAACAATCATTAGAAGTTAAAACTGCTCTAAACCCTCTCAACCCATTATCAAAGACCCAATTAGGAAACTAAAGAAGGAGATGCATCCAAATGGGATAGAATGGATTGGGAGATGATTATAAGTTGTAGAGGACTCATCAAGGCTCCTCCCCATCATACTGAGTTGTACCCTACCTTACACATAGGGTCAAAAATGTATTTTCTTGATTATTTTTGGTGTTGTACATGTATGGATGGGTTTCAAAGGATGAAATAAATTTTTGGATATATATTATGACTTAAAATAACCCATCATGTGCATATCATTCCTCACAAGTGCTTTCATCTCAGCCACTCAAAATTGGCATAGTGAACAAACAAGTGAGAAGGTGAAAACTCTAAGTGGGAGGCCTTTTAAGGTTTACCTAAGAAATCTAAGGCCATGAGGGATATTTAAAATTGTCATACACTCCTCTATATTTAATGGTTTGGAAAACTAAAGGAAATTTTGGTGTCAAGTTTGCAAGGTGAGTGAAAGAGGAGTTATTTAGATTGCAGGCAGTGATAGCTCATGTCCAAGAGAATCCTGATGATTAGGGACATCTCCAATGCATTTCAGAGCATGTATATAACCCCTCCCTCTTATTACAATCATCACATCTATCCATAGTCTATGGTGAAATTTTCCAAGAAGGCCAAATGATGAAGGTAATTTTTTTAGCAAGCAATTGAAGAGTTCTATGCCACATTTCAGGAGTTTCATGTTTTAAGGTAAATTCATCTAAGTAGACCTTGCATGGTATATTTCATATTCCTATATCCTACATGTGTAACTCCTTTTCTCAGTATGACACATGTCCTAGTGACTCTTGGACTTCATTCCTTTCTCCTCTCTTTCTAATTCTATAATTAGTAGCCATTTTGGCTCTTGTAAACTAATACCACACCATGTATGGTGAAGCCCTGCTAGAATGACATTGTATTTTGCCTTTGAATAATAAATTAAAGTCTATTTTTGAGTTCATGAACATTTTTCTAAGTGTGCAAAGTGATGTATGGTGATGTTAAGTGATAATATTCTATCCTTGTTTCTCCGTATCCTCTCATGTTTATGCAATAGTTCCTATTCTAACAGATTATATAGAGTGTAGCTAGTGTGTTAGTATCCTTTCAAGTGTAAAATTATTATTAGAGTGTGAAATATACTCTATAGTTCAATTACCTTGTGTTGTCTCATGCATATCACCTCTATGTTGAAGCACTTATGCTAGAATCTTTTAGGACTTGGAAGCAAATTTGTAGTTCTTATTTCATTATGATATAAGTATGATGGTCTTATGGAAATACTTATAATATATCACCCCATTAGAGTAGTTTATTTTCATGAAAAATTCTATCCCCTTTCCCACAAGAAAATAGTTATTTAGGTGATAAGCATTTCAAGGTATATTCAGGGAGCTAACACTTAAATCTAAAGATCTACTTTTGTTACAGGTAAACCCACATACCTATAAGTATTCCCATGTTGCCAAAATCTAGAGGAGGTTTGAACACCCTCCTCTAGGGTTTAATATTTGGTGACAATAATTCTGGCACATCTGGTGGGATCCATTATCTTCAAGACAACTTGTCAAGGTGAATGTTGGTCTTGACAATAGCAGCTACAAATTGGTGTGCTACTCAGCATTTGAGGACTCAATTTAAGGTCAATTCTAGTTCAAGGTCATTTTTTTATCATAAATTTGCTCTCATATGTCACGGTCCTTACTAAGTCATCAACTAGTAGAGTCATCAATCCTATCAATCCACCTATTCATCCTAAAATTCCTCTTGAAGTTCAATACCCTCATCCTAATTTGCCTTTTGAATAGAAAGAAGATTTTGATAGCCAATAAAGTGAAGAGATTAAAGAAATTGAATATCTTGAAGAAAACATGGCTAGGCAACATGCCTTTAATACTAAAAATCCAATTCACCTTTAGGCCTATGATGACATTCCTCCTAATTCTACAAAGAGTGTGCCTACATTCAATGGTGAGGGTCATGTCACACCTAGTGAACACATCAAGGATATCTCTACTTTTTATAGTTTCCACAATGCCATTGAAGAGAATATTTCCATTAAACTCCTTTCCATGTCCCTTAGAGGGAAAGCTCTTGATTGGTATAGGACTTTGCTCGGTGGATGCATCACACCATGGGATGACTTTGGAGTGTTTCTAATCTCAAGGTTTGAAGATGAAAATGACCATACTTCTCTCATACATCAACTCAATGTGATCAAAAGATATCCCAAGGAAATAATAACTTCAATGAGAGGTTTCAAAAGACTTGGTATATATTTCCTCCTCCCATGAGACCACTTGTTAGTTTTGTCTTCCTACATACTTGAGAGCCATTGGTACTGATATTGTTATTATGCTTCAATCCATGGGTGGTTTCACTCTTCTTGAAGAATATGAACTTGTTATTAGTGTTAAGAATGACCTCATTCAATCAGGTAAGTTACCTCTTAAGGTGTCTATTGATTTTTTTACCTAATACTCTTGTTGATACTCCAAACATTGTTATAATTCCTAATGTTAATGCCAAGCCAAAGACTGCTCCTAAGAAGGCATATGATGCCATGGATCCTTATGCAAAAGTTCAAATGTTAAGAACTCAACTTAGGAAATAAGGTTCTCACAAAAATATATATCCCTATTAAAAATAATATGGACAATAATATGGGAGAGGAATAGGTCAAGGGTAGCCTAACTTCAATAGGCTTGCCAATGTGTGCAATCCTAATTCCACTACCAATGCAAGAGAGATGGTACTGGTGCATAGCAACTTGGTGCAAGGAGAAGATTGGAAATAAGGACAATTTATGGATGACAATGAGGGTGGAGAGAAAGCTATATTTTCTCAAGGAGGAGTCACTCCTCTCATATAAGTTGAAGATGAAGTCATGATGCAAGCAAATGAGGATTGTTAGCCTCAAGGAGAAAGCTTCACAAACTTCTTGGTGGAATATACTTTTGTGCTCAATCAAGGAACCTATATAAAAGATAACACTAGAGCCAAGAGGAAATAACTAGGAGATGAAAATAACATGCCTAAAAGTTCATCCAATCCTTCTACAAGGCAACAAAGTATGGCAAACCCTAATGCTCCTACACCTACTTCAAATCAAAACATTGGAAGGTTTGCTCAAGGTGTTTTAATTTCTCAAGTTTCAAAAACTTATTTGCCTTCAAGGACTAAAGATAAGGTGATTATTATTTCTATAAATATAATGTATTATTTGAAAATTTCCAAAGCATTTATCTCCTTGTGGGATGTCCTTCATATGCCTGGTCAAAAAGAGCTCTTAGAAAAATAGCTCTTGTAAAAATAATTGTCCACTATCCCTAATAGTCCTTCACCTTCAAGTCAAATTCATGGCCATGTTGATCTTAAAAATTCCCCTAACACCATTGTTTAACCATCTACTAAATATGAGAATCCTCCACCTTTCTACCTCACTCTCATAGTGGGTGACAAACTAGTCCACAATTGTATAGTTGATAGTGGTGATTCTACATCAGTCATGCCCAAGGTTGCAGCTGATAAGTTGGGCCTAAAATATGAAACCCATATCAAAGGAGTGATCTAGATAGATGGTACACCTTTTAAGACAATAGGGTTGATCAAAAACTTGAAAGTTTTCTTGCATGATTACCCTAGTTTCCCTATCCTCCAAGACATTATTGTGGTAGACCTTCCTACTCATTTTGTAATTTGCCTTTCAAGAGACTTTACATCCAATATAGGTGGCTACCTCTTAGTTGATTTGTCCTTCTTGGCCTTTAGGACAAGATATGGAGCCAAGGTGACCATAAGAACTCAGCCTCTTGTAAGGTTTCACATTGAACCTTATGTTAAAACAAGCTTTAACTTGAATTATGTGATTAATGAGAAGGAGTCTAATGTTGATGATGGTGCCTCTTTCAATATTGAATGCATAGCTGAATTATTTCTAGATTAATATGGTATGGATGCTTATGAGAATGATTCTTATGCATACTTTGAGCAAACTGACCTTGGTACTTATATCATCCATGAAGAGCCATGTGAAAGAGCTAAGGTAAGTGTCAAACATTCCTTTTCACAAGCTGCTAAGAGTAACTATTTGATTCATGTATATGATGATGATGCATTGAAGAATCTGATTGATCACCATGGAGGGAAGAATGATGTCTTTCTACCTACTATTGTGAAGCTGCCCTTGATGATGAAACTCATGAGGAAGAGGAGGATGACCTATGGCAAAAATTCAGTGCCTTTTTTCAAGAATTTGATCAACTAAGTAATGCTCATTCCCATTCCAATAAATGTACATATGATGAGTTTGCTAATGATCCTAACAAGCATGATGTTGAGTGTTCCATTGATCTAGGAAAAGAAAGGTTCATCAAGCATGAAAGTAAGGACCTTATTGTTATTCAAAAGCCTGTAGTCAAAGAGGAGTTTCATGAGTCCAAGGTAGTTTTTGTTGTGCTTCAAGGAAATTCAAGAGTTCCATCTAATGTTAAGTTACATTCAAAGGTATTGGGACATAAATAAGAAGATCTTGATGTCTCCATGTATAAATCACATCATGCACAAGAAGATAAAAAGATTGAAGCAGTTATCATACATTCCAATCTACAATTTGAGGAAGGCATATCAAATATAACAATGATCAAGAGGATGACAACCCCAATTGAAGCTATTAGATACCAAGAGAGAGCATTCATGAATATTCCTAATAGTCCACTTGTAGACCTAAGAAGACATAAAGGTGGTATACTTCTTGATCACCTACATATGCAAGTGGTTGATGATGAGAATGCTTCTCATGCTGGATTGCCTTCATGGCATGACAAAGATGCAAGGGGAACTATATTTGACCTTGGTTGAAGTATATTAAAATGTTTCACCTCAAGAGTGAGGTTTTGTAAATAGTAGAATAGGTGTGTGTGTCTTTCTTTCAATTATGTTGTGTTCCATAACTGTTCTAGTTGAACACATGTGTGTTTATTTTAGGTGCATCTTGTTTTGTGTGTCTTTCCTTTGTGTTTGGTGTGGTGTAAAACTCAAATTATATGTCAAACCTATGTATATATGACTCCATTTCCAAATAGATAGGATTAGGCTACTGGTCTTGGCATAGCAAGCATACCACCTTTGGGAAATCATCAAGAATGTTGACCATTTTTACCACATGTCAAAATGATTCAACCCCATATAGTCTAAAACTTGATATAGGGGTATAGTATCATCTCATATGGTGTGTCACATTTAATTTGATGTGAGTTAATGCCTTATTAGCCTTGGTCATAGTCTATATTATTCCTTATGCCATTTAAAGGTCATATATGGGTCATAAATGAAGGTGGTAAGATTTTAAAGGGTGTCCAAGTGTTCTAATATCTATTCTAATTTCCAATATGTTAAACTAATTATAAAAAATGTCAGGACTTATTGAAACTTGTAGGTTCCTAACTAAAAATCAAGAAATCAAGTGAAAAAGAGGGAGTTTTTGTAGTTGTACAGCCTATGAGAGAGAGTGGCACATGGGAGAAGCTTATGCAATGAAATATAAAATTACCTAACTCCATTTACATGTTTGATCTACTTTTAAAGTGATAAAATTGGACCAAACCCGCTCTATCTCTCTATCGCTCCATTAGGCAAGTAAAACTAGTCAACAAGTTTCTTCTTGGTATGACCAATAGGAAGACTTCCAGGTCAAATGATCTAGGTGGTGGATAGAAAAATTTGTCATATTCACATTCATGGAAGAATTTCAAGGATTGGATTCCTATGCTTTATGAACAATCCTTTAGAAGTTGAATATCTTTATTTGCATATTAATCCCCATACCCTACAAGTTTGATTCTATTTGAGGTTGTTCTTACATCTATCTGATGAAATGGATTTCATAGGTTATTAAATTACTTATCACATGTTTTACATATTTTTTTTCATATTTGGAAGTATTTTTATGAGTTCAAACCTCTTAGGTTGCAAGTGGAGTATGCTAGTGAGGTTATAGTCAGATTTCATCAATTGTACTCTTTCTCTTAAATGGATTCAATTCAATGTGATATGATGTTTCATGGATCTAAAATTCCATGAAAATACCCGTATTCCCAAGTTCAATCTCCAAATCTAGCATCATAAAGGTTGTAGTCAAGAATGTTACACACAGTCAGCTCCCTGCAAGCTTCCAACTACAATCATGGTGTCTTAAAGTGTGAAAATGGTTATGGATGTGTGATAAATAGTTTCAAGGTTTGTAATACCTTATTGTATCAAAGGTTAACAAGTTATATCCTCCAAATAACACATAAAGAGTTGTGACAATCAGTGTAAACCAAATACACATTCATACGCCATTGATATGCACCTACAGGTACCTCAAAAGGAGGTTGATCACGTTGAGGTGAAGCATTCAATATGGTTTTATTCCCCATGAGGTATATAATATTCATTTCAAGACCTTATTAAGTTCTAGATCTAGTTAGATAATCATACATCATATGTACATTCTAGATTCTACCATCACTGCCTTGTTTGTGACTATATATGCACCTCTAAGTGCTCTTAGGGAAATGTCACATTGAGTTAGGAGTATTGAAACTTGTTTAAAATCCTTCAAGGTGGGAAGGATGCATTTGGAAACCTTGAGAATGTCTAAACCTCATTAAATTCTCATATATCATACATACTGCCTATACTCACAGTCACTGCCTGCATATAGAAATGCACACGTACAAGTGGCCCCATAGAGATCTAAGATGCTTCATAGAGGAGATGTGACATAATTTGAAACCTTCATGAGGTTTTATGAGTTTTATGAGATTGTGATAGTCATGATTGAATCATTGGATTAGCAGGTAGGGTTAAGAAGTCATGTTTAAAGTTGAGAAACTCAGTTTAGGGACAAGTTCCCCAAAAGCCCCAAAACAGAGCCCTAGGCACTTTTGAAGCTATCATATGATGAAAAAGCATGATACCTATATGATTTTATAGGAACTCACCTTGTATCACTCATATATGGGTAGAATCATGCAAAAGAGAGTGGGCGTGTGATTAGAGGAAAGTGATGTTTGAAGGCCTCCAATTTTGACATTTGTTCACAGTAGTTATTCAGTGTTGTCTACACTTTTGAACCTCAAAAGAACTTCACAATCCAAAGTTGAAATTTAAGAGCATATATATGTATTTAAAGTGGTCATATAAGGGTAAGGAAGACACCAATGATTAAAAGGTCATCAACAAAGGTTAAGATGCAGGGTTTTGACCTCGTCAACACCTACAAGTGTGCTTTGCCCTAAGATAACTTACCTACAGTTGATCATAGACTCCTATAGGTCCATGAGGTGATTTTAGACATGGAAACACCAAAAATTTCTAGTTAAATCTTCCTTCAAGGACATAAAATGGATAATATACCATGTGGCATAGATTTCAATATGGGTACTCACCTATGGAACCCCTTTTATTCCATAAAATGTCAACTATAGTTTACTGTAGTTGATAATGATCAAGATTATGGTGTTATGGGTGTTGACATGACATGAGAATGATGTGAATATATCAAAATGGATAAAAAATTACCTTGTGAACTCCAATAATGTCCCTAAGCATTGCCTACAAGATCTAACACCAAATATACAACTACATGCATGGTGAAACACAAAATACAGTCATATACAGTTAGTACTTATGTTAAGACCACTACATGATATGCAATGAAGGAGTTGGAAAAGATAAAAGTGTGTTGTCATGACATAAAGCTTATTGAGGATGTTTTACATCATATTAAAATCTCAAATCAAGAGAACAAATCATTGAAGGGTCCAATCTCCAAAGTATACCACAGTCATAGTGAACCTACAAAATAGACCAGTTAAGGTGAGAATGAGCAATGGAAGGTTGGAAAAAGGTTTAATGGTTAGGATATAGGAGATTGACACCTTAATTATGATAATTACCATCTTGAGAGACTCACACCACATGGAAACAAGGAAAGAGAGGGTATCGAACATGCATACACAATCCATATTCAGGACCCTGCACACAATGAGATTCTCCATGAGTCTACCTTAGGTTTTTTGAGTTTTGGAAGGGCTATCCATGTGATAAAGAGATAAAAGTCAACAAAAAGGGTCTACACCCCTTGTATAATCCCCTCATATGTTCACTTTTGATGAAACAATATGGAAAGTGACATTTTTTTTATTTCAGACAGAGGGCACTTCTCAAGGGTGCAAATCTATAGGTTTTGAAGAAGGAGATAACAAGGTGAATTGAGGGTTGATGCAACCTTTCAAGGAGATGTGGAAAGTTTTGATAAACATGAAGAAACATGAATAATAGTGCACAAGTGTTATAAAACCCAATAGGTGGTTCAAACCTACAAGGATGCAAACATACCCACTAGGTCTAGTGTAGGCCTAAAGTCCAATTGGAGGTCAATATCATTTGTAACACTAGATAGACATTTTAATTCATTGGAACATGTTTATAGGGAGACATAAGGTGTGTTAAAATTGATGGAATGCAAATAAGATCTCAGATAAGCCATATTTTGGCTCAAATCAACTTAAGCCTACACATAATGAAGAGAGGAGCTCGAGAAGGAAAATTTGGAAGCTTATACCAACATGGACACTTTGCATGAGAGATTGAAAAGGTAGGAGATGTTAGATAAGGTCCCTAAATTGCATTTGGAGGAATTTGTTTAGGGTTTAAACGTCAGATCTTTATGAAGAATCATTAGAGATTAAAATTGCTTGGGAAAATGAAGAAGGAGATGTATCTAAATGGGTTAGAATGGCTTGGGAGATGATTGGAAGTTGTAGAGGACTCCTTAGGGCTCCTCCCCATCCTACTAAGTTGTACCCTACCTATACGGATAGGGTGTAAAATGTCTTTTATTGACTATTTTTGGTGTCGTATAGGTATGGAAGGGTTTCAAAAGATGCAATCCACTTTGGGAGAGAGATTGTGACTTAAACTAACCCACCATGTGCATTTACTACTTTAGCTAATCTCACAAGTGCCTTCATATCAGCCAGTCAAAAATGGCATGGTGAACAAACAAGTGAGAAAGTGAAAACTCTAAGTGGGATGCCTTTTAAGGTCTGCTTGAGGAATCTAAGGCCATGAGGGATCTTTAAAAGTATCATACACTCCTTTGTATGAAATGGTTTGGAAAATTAAAGGCAACTTTGGTACCAAGTATGCAAGGTGAGTGAAAGAGGAGTTATATGAATTGTAGACAATGATAACTCATGTCCAAAAGAATCCTAATGATTAGGGACATCTCCAATGCATTTTGGAGCATCTCTAAAACCCCTCCCTCTTTAGTAAAATCATCACATTTGTCCCTATTCTACTGTGGGATGTTCCAAGAAGGCCAAATGATGAAGGTAGTTTTTTGAGCAAGCAATAGAAGAGTTCTACGCCACATTTCGAGAGTTTCATGTTTTGAGGGATATTTGTCTAAGTAGACCTTGCATGGTCTATTTCATATTCCTCTCTCCTTCATGTGTAACTCCTTTTCTTAGTATGACACATGTCTTAGTGACTCTTGGACTTCATTCTCTTCTCCTCTCTTTCTAATTCTATAAGTAGTAGCCATTTTGGCTCTTGTAAACTAATACCACACCATGTATGGCAAAGCCATACTGGAATGACATTGTATTTTGCCTTTGAACAATAAATTCAAGTCTATTTTTGAGTTCATGAACATTTGTTTAAGTGTGTGCAAAGTGATGTATGGCGATGTTAAGTGATAATCTTCTATCCTTGCTTCTACTTATCCTCTCATGTTTATACAATAGTTCCTATTGTAACAGGTCATATAGAGTGTAGCTAGTGTGTTAGGCTCCTTTCAAGTGTATAATTGTTATTAGAGTGTGCAATATAATCTATGGTTCACTTACCTTATGTTGTCTCATGCATATCACCTCTATGTTGAAGCACTTATGTTAGAATCTTTTAGGACTTGGAAGCTAATTTGTCGGTCTTGTTTCATTGTGATAAAAGTATGATGGTCTTATGGAAATCATTTTGGTGTATTACCCCCTTAGATTTGTTTATTTTCATGCAAACTTCTATCTTTTTTGCCACAAGCAAAGAACTAGTTAGGTGATAAGCATTTCAAGGTATATTCAAGGAGCTAGCCCTTAAATCTAGAGGTCTACTTTTGTTATAGGTAAACCCACATACCTAGAAGTATTCCCATGTTGCCCAAATCTGGAGAAGGTTTGAACACCCTCCTCTAGGGTGCAAGATTTGGTGACAAGAGGACTTCAACCAAATTTGAAAATGTAAATGACTTAATGAATTTTTTGTTTCAAAGAACAACATTAAACAAAATAGAATTGATTTTTTATATACCCAAGAAGACTATGAATTAGATCCACACATTGATTATAAAGGTTTTGAAAATCATGTAATATTTTGTAAAGGAGTGGAGCTAGTTTGAAAACCTATTAGGGGTCTATACGATCATTTAAATATATTGCTTATTGACGACTTTTACAATAAAAATATTTGTAATGATATATGAGATTATGTCATTGCAAAAAAATTTTAATAATTATTTATCTGAAGACAATTACTTACTACATGATTTATGGTTGCTTTTGTTACACGTGAAATATGTCGCAGATGTAGGACAAGTTGTCAATGGATTACATTGAGTGTTTAATTAACCATTTATCCCCATGTACTATATGTATGGTAGTAAAAATATTGTTTGAGGTAAATTGCATGCACTTATATGTATAATATTAAAAAATTAATATGTCCACAATTTTATATATATTAATTTTGATCAATTAAATGCTACATGCACTTATTTGTGATAATTTTTCCAAGCTACATATATGTATAATAATTTTGATCTTTTAAATGTTATATGAATTTATTTGTCACAATTTATCCACACTAAATGTTACATGGATCTTAGTGATAATTTTTTACAATTATAAGTATGGTAATAAAGCCAAAAAATTGTGATAAATGTGTTGCAATTCTCATCATCAATTTTGAGTCAATTGCTACAAAAAATAATATTAATTACTATCATTCTTTTTAGCAATCAATATATTATTACAATTTGTTCTATTCTATAATCCAGATATTTAATACTGAATTTTGAAAACTTTTAAATTAGAAGTCAATCTACCTTGTATTGGAATATGGTAAGTTAATATCTAATTCCGAAAAACTCTAAATTGGAATCCGATAATTAAAAAACTAAATTCTAATATTTGATATTATAAAAACTAATAAAGACAATTTCAGGTTTTAATCTAAATAAAATATATCTAGATTTAATAAAATGATGAACCTTCTATATGTAAGCATTGCATTTATCTTAACACTATGTAAGGGATCGAGTGTCATCGTATTAAGCAATGCCACTTCATTGTTCTATAATATTTGATCTTTTAATGCTCATTTTTTCCATCACAACGAATTTTAATTGATTATTTTTAGATGTGAATGTAACACTTATTTGGAGCATCAACGTTAGCTTGCATTTGTTCTAACCATTGTTATCTAAGTCTAGCGTGTAATTCTTCCCTAGTACACATCAAAAATATGAATGTGTCCACAACCTTTGGCCCACATGCAATTGGTAATGTAATACTTCTTATTGACTCATCATAATGTATAATATGTTGTAATTCATCTATTGCGTGAACTAACTTTTATAGAAATTGAATGTTACATGTATTATCCATCTCCCCTTCATCAAAATAAACTTCTTGCCAATATTAATTCTCGATAATACTTGAATAGTCAAGGGTCCATTTTTTGGACGTTTGTACACTTTACATGATTTATTACTTTATTCGTCCTTTTTGGAATCCCCACTGGTGTATCCTTTTGATGCGGCTTTACATGTACTTATGTGATCATGATAACACCTTGATCCTTAAATTTCTAAATATTTTGTTATAATTCCTCATGGCTATATGTTCCATGTCATGTTATTCTATAATAAATACAATATGACTTTCCTTCTTGAGGTGATAAACAAGCCACAGATTGATGTCTAGTGAGAGGCAAGGAAATCAAATTTTTGTTAAGTAATATTTGTAATATAATATTTGGTTTGCCTTGTACACTAGTTACTTGCAATGTTATGCCATGGTATGTTGAAGGCCCTGTCTCCATGAATTCTATGTTGTTGACTAAATTTTTCACAAACATTTGATATGTTTCCTTGATATATTATGCGATGTGCAATGCCTCTTGTGATCAATTCATACTAGATTTCAGAAAATTTTGTCTCAATGGAATCGAGATATTTCTATCATGAATTGATATTGCAACAATCATTCACATGTATATACTCGTGGTTGCTTGGAAGGGGTGACTTCCCTTTATCTAAATTTGGTTATGAATGAAAGAGACCTCATAATTTATCGATGCTCACCATGTTTCAAATCATCTTGATACTCTCTTGGGCCAATAGGTGATAATCATCTTTATTCTCAATAATTTCATTGTCATCTTCATCACTATCTTCATTCATAAATATTTGATTGGGATCCTTATGTGCTTTAGACATATGTGGGGATTATTTTATGTTTTATTGATTAAGTAATATATTTGGAGTCGACTTATTAACTTTGATTAACTCTCTAATTTCATATGTATGTATTTGTTCTATTGGTATGACCTATAATGGAGGTATTATGGAAGAGTCATGGTATGCATCCGTCATTATGTTAAACTACTTTTTAATACTTGAAAGGTTTATTATTCACATGACATGTCATAATACTTGAAAGATTTTAAGCATCAATGTAAGGTGGATGGTACAATTTTCATAGCATGAATCCAAGATCTACTTACAAGTAAATTAAAATGCAAATGATTTGGAATCATTGGAAACATAGAGTTGATGTTTTAGTTCAAATTAATTGTTTCTAACACTTGGCAAGATGTATTATCAAAACCTCTTATATTTTTTCCTTGATTTCTGAATATAGTTTATATTGATACCAAGTATTTGAAGAAATGTAATATTACAAATGTTCAACCATGATCAATCATTAATAAACACATGCTTAACCCCTTTTATTTAAGATTCATTCTTAAATAAAAAGTGAGAAAATCTAATCTATAGTATGTTGAGTAGGTAAATTTTGTTTGTCAAATGAAATTGCCTCTTCATTATCTTTAAATGTATTAACAATAGATAGAAAATAAGTTAATTCTTTATTATTTGGTAAAGATGCATCATACGGTGTTATGTAAAGAATGTCCTTATAGATAGGGGATCTCTTTAGCAATTCTAATATAGATATTTTAGATAGAGTATTCTTAAGTTGATCAATGACATTATAATCTCTATTTGCATCGGCTAGTACCTTGTGAGGTGGAGGAAAATTAGGAAGGATATTTTGACTACCTTCATTTTGTCCTATATGATGATGCATTATACCTCTTTGTATTGTGATAACATGGACATTTGTATCCAATATAAGTCTAGGGTGAATAATAGGGGAGGGATGGTGGCCATCACTACCTTGAGATCTAGAGTGAGAAGGAACAAAATAAGTTACACATGCATTTTTTCATCAAAGAGTAACTGAAAACATCTCACATTCCATATTTGTGCAATATGTGTTACTATGGAGAGCAAAGAATTACTCGTTATTAATATCATCCTTAATTTTATTACAAATAAAGTTAACTCATTTCATTGCATGAGATAAAAATACATTGTATAATTTATGAAAGAACCATGTATTTATGAGAACAATAGCTTAAACTGTAAAATATAAACAATTAACATCCATTGTAGTTTTCTTAGGGTTTTGTTTATATCAATGAGGGAAAATATGAAAGTCAAACCCTAATAGAAAAGAAATCTAAAATCATAAGAAAGTATAAACCCTTATGTAGAATAAACCTAGTGTTTGTCGTGCTGAAACCAATGATCGAGTTCATTGAAATGTTTCATTTATTTTGTGATTAATATGATTTAAATGAAGTAAAACTACGAATATTTAGATTGTGAAGAATAGGGCAATAATCCAACAAATATGAATATAATTAGAAATTTACAAAATACTAAGGGGAGAGAGGGACTTAGCTTATTTTGATATTTTGTTGCTCACTGTGTCTGCTCTACAACCGCTCAAAGAAATAAATAGAAGCTCAAACCCTACGCTGATGCTAACAGAAAAATGAGATCACTGCGATGACCGGTATTGTCTAGGTCCTGTCAATATACTCTCTATTGACTGTGCAGGTTCGTGATGTTTCATACCATTGTGTCTGCACTTATAGATGCCAACTGTGTATGCACTCACATTTGGTTCTATGTGATGATCCATATTTCAATTTATCTTTCTTTGAAGCCCTAATCTCGCCTTCAAGATGACCCTTGAGAAAGAGGTTAATATGTTGAGTTGCATAGCCCCAAAAGAGTGTTGCCTACACTTCAATACTCTGAAGAGGGCTCAAACTATTCGTAATTCTCCCACCTAGGTTTATGTGTGCGCACTATCGTAATCAATCTAAAATGCAATGTAATGTTTGGTTTTGAACACTTGGCACCATGCAACTTTGATCTACATTTTCATTCAAACTTGGCTATAGGACTGCTCTTTTGAAAGATACTCAGATATGTATGCCTTTGTGATAATGTCTCTAGATAGTGCTAACTGATTTCTCAAGCTTTCATGTTATTCTCAAAGAAATAGTTAGGTGAGTATAACTTTAAAATTGATTTGTATTTTATAGCTAACTCTTTGATATTTTCTACTATAACCGATCCATGAAAAGTGTCTAGGCTGACCTAATGGAGACTTTCCAATTTGAAAAATGGTAATTGAGTGTGCATGAACATTACCAATAGAGGCAAACACCTACAACAAAACCACAACTATCTGACTCTTGTCAGTAATATTATGGGAATGAAAATAAGTAATATGAGATATGGAGACAATCTATTTAGGGTTATGCAATGTTCTTGTAGAGACTAGAGTGATCTTGAATGTGTATTTGGCAAATTAGGTTGGCAAGACAATAAGTGGGTAAACGGACAAGGGAAAGTATGCATACAAGTTTAATATATACGCAAAGTCCAAGTATGTCAAAGTGTGCCAAAGTTAATGCGACCAAAGTGTCCAATATCAAATTTAGGTGTCTACATTTGTATTATAATCTCACATAGAAAAATCCTTAGCATAACTTATTGTGCATCATTGTACACAATTAAAATTTTGATAAATATTCAAAGAAAATAATATTGATTTCCACTTGAGTCATGATTCTTTGTAAATTTGGGTTAGGTATTATATTGCTAAAAATGTTTTTCTTTTAATACCAAACTTTCATTGTATTGGGTATACCATCATCCTCACCAATTGGACTACAACACAATCACATATTTTCATTCTTCCTGATTTAAATACCTAAGATGTTTAAAATTAAAAAATAACCAAAAAATTTTGAGAATGGGCTTGGAGAGATGCTTTTTACAATTCTAGCGGCTTAGTTACCAATCGCAAACTACCATCTTGTAATGAGTGATAATATTTAAATTTCTAATTATAAATCCCCTTAATAATTGGGCACTAGTGATGATTAGCTTCCCAATAAAGAGATTGAAATAATAAATTGTTCACTTACATCATGTTGCAATTCATCAAAGAGTAGAAACAAATTGAAAAAGCACACTAACCATGACAAACACCTACAAGTACCCCAAGTTGTCTAATATCAAGGGGGTTTTTTTAAATTGAAAGTGGAAACCTCTAGACCTTTTGGAGTAATTTTTGCATCCATTGATATTGTTGTACAAATAAATCAACATTCTTTGACTTATTGCCAGGATTAAGGAGTTTCCATTCTGCAAAAACCTTAAATACCAAAAAGATTTTGAGAACGCGTTAAAAAATAAACAAGCACAGTTCAGGTGTTACTAAGCATTTAACAAAACTTTATTTTCAAAATGATCACACATCTTACGTAAATTGCACAAAAACATATTAATGTTCAATTGCAAGAGTTCAGATACATGATTTGTCACCATTTCCATCAGACCTCTGCACTTGAATGATTAAAATGTCTCTGCAATGGAGCATGCGAGAATGAGAGGAACTCTGGCAGGAATGTGCATCCAGACTTGGACTCAAGAAATGACTTTGACAATCTGAAGAGTGAGAGTGGACTCATCACAATAGCAAAAAATTGGGAGTATTCAAGTGTGAATATTTTATGTATTTTAGATATGTTTTTGGCCAAGTTTAGGCAAGTTTCGTGGAGGTCTTTCCAAGTTTACCAGTCTTTCCAGTTTTGACTCACTTTGTTTTTTAACCCGAATCCAGTTTGCTTAATTTACAGTATAAAGCATGGTGTTTTGTCAGGTCCCAGCCTTGCCAGCATGCCACCTAGGAGTAAGCAGCGGAGTTTTTCACTTTACCATATATATTTTTTCGAATTTGTACTTCCTTGGGGTTTTGACCTCATGCCAGTTGGGGTGTAAACCAAAGCTTTTTTGGAAGCAAACCCGAGGCATGACTAGAGGACACACATGCATGAGAGAGGGTTATGAGGCAATGTCAGAATTCAGAGGCATAAATATTATAGCAGGTGTTTATGAAGTTTCCATCATAAATCATCTGAATTCATTTTCCTTGCTACTTATTGAAGTGTACAATAATCCCAAAACGCAAAACAAATAACGTCAAATTCTGGATAGCTAACCAATGTTGTGCATTTCATCAAAGATATTCTTTCGGGTCAGATCAAGACCTCATGGACTTTACTAAACCAGATATATAATCTGATGTTTAGTACAATTATAGATCAAGATTCATGCATTTTACCAGAAAAAACAATTAAACTTATGTTTAGTGGAGGTGAGGCTTCAAGCATTTGACCAGAACAAAGATATTATCTGATGTTTAAAGCAGAACGAAGAATGCAACCCGTGGATTGTGAAGATTGAGCAATAATGCTCTACAAAACTTGAGAAATGCAACATGAACAAATATTCACTCTTTGGTGAGATACTTGAATAGAATTGGAGGTTTTCAAGTAAATTGCATCCTCAAATTTGACATTGAACAGTCTCGGCAAGAAACAAAAATTGCTTCTAGTATCCCCAAAAAAATCAGATTGAGAGAAAATGTAGCACATAATAGATTCCGCACTTGAATACAACAAAACCCTCTGGCGGAATAGTGAGTCAAAAGTTGGGATAAATAATTTTCATAAAACACAACGAGGAGATCAGATTGATTAGTTTGGTAGCATTTCCAATTTTATGATGCAGCTCCAATTCTATCAAGAGATTCAGAGATGTTCTTCATCCTAGGTCGCAAATCAGGGTCAATTTCTACACAGGCAAGAGCAATATGGAAGACAGCAAGCACTTCTTTCTTCGCATATACTTCTTGCAGGAGAGTTGGATCTACAATTTCTGATAGTGGGTGCTCCTCTTCAAATGCCTTTCTAACCCAAGTGACCAGATCCATGTCAAATGATGCAAGTTGAAAAGCTGGAGATCGGCCTGTTAGGATCTCCAGAAGGACAACTCCAAAGGAATAAACATCCCATTTCTGTGTTGGCTTGTGGCCAGCAATGGAAGCCTCCGGAGCGTGATAATTACTCACAAAGGAATGTGAACTCCCACCACTAGCTGGCCAATCTACTGCCGATCTTATAACTCCTCCTGGGAAAGAGCTTCCACGATCAGCAACTGAGGTTTTGCCAGATGGAAGAGCACCTGCAAGAATTCCTCCTGGTTGCTGGGGTGCAACTCCACTGCCTGCAATGTTAATGAGACGGCCCAAGCCAAAATCCGAGATTTGTGGTTGCATATTTCCATCTAACAGAACATTTGTGGGCTTAATATCTCCATGCACATATTTACGAGGACTGCACTCATGGAGATGGACCAGACCTCGTGCCATTCCTTTGATAATTTTAAGCCGAACTGCCCATGGCAGAGGTGTAGCGGTATGGCCTGATCTACCTGCAAGAATTATTGGTAGAATCATTAAGCATGTTACCAATCAATCAATGCAATGCAGCTTCTACCTTCTTCATAGAGCTAGGTAACAAGTAGGATAAAAATCTATCACTGAGGAGCTGTCTTCTAAACTTAATTCAATATATACCTAACTTACAAATCCGTTACTGTCAAGAAGGCTGCCTTAAATTAAATTAAGGCTGTGCTAAAACAACTAGCTTTTACTTGAATCTGAGCCTTCCCACATGAGAAAAAAAAGCATACAATAGGCTGCAAATCATTTTCTATAAACATTTAGGAGACGCCCTCATTCAAGTTTTCTATTTGATGACCACTGACTATCAACATTAAAGAATGCAAACAGGGAATTGAATGAGCAATAAACCAAGGTCAAAGAACAAACCGATGACAGAAACAATCGTTTTTTCAATTCAATATTGATAAAGAAGTTACCATGTAATGCAGTTGCCAAGCTTCCATTTGGGATGAAGTCATAGATCAACAGCTTCTCATCTGCTGCCCAATAATATGCTCTAAGTTTCACTATATTTGGATGCCGAATCCGCCCAATGGCTTGAACTTCAGCCTCAAATTCCTTGAATCTCTGAGCACCTCCCTCACCTAATCTCCTCACTGCAACTGGAATCCCATTTCCAAGTACCACTTTATAAACAATTCCCAGCCCACTCTTCCCCAAGACATAGGCAGAAGCTCTAAGCAATTCATCAAGCTCAAAGCTGAAACCTTTGTCAATTGGAATAAGATCTCCTTGGTCCCCCTTTTCTGAGGCTGTATCAGATGTCTCCCCATTACCACAAAAGCATTGAGCCATTGCTCCTCCAACTAACTTATTCTTTCCTGCACAGCTGCACCAATTGACTTGGCACATTCTAGTCTTCCAATACAAATAAACAAAGAGCATACCGAGTAAAACAATACCCACAGCATCTCCCACAGATATTGCAATGATCACACCAGTCGTAAGCCCTTTTCTTCTTGTGGGTGTTTCTCGTCGATCGTTAGGGCTTTCCGGAGAAGGGAAATTGGCAGGAGAACGGGGTGTAGATACAGGATTTTTGCAAATAGTTTTCAAGGGGAATCCACACAGACCTGGATTGTTAACAAATGCAGTGGGTCCTTGGTTGGCAAGAGATCCATCTTGTGGAATTGGCCCGCTGAGATTATTGTTCCTTACATCCAAACTGACAGTAAGAGGTAACTTACCCAGAGCTCGAGGAATTGGGCCTGAAAGCCTGTTGTAGGAGAGATTGAGAGTGCCCACCAAGGAAGAAAGGTTACCAAGATCCTCTGGGATTGAACCATTCAGAAGATTGGAAGACAGATCCAGCTGCTCTAAATCACTGAGCTTTGATCCAAGCCCAACTGGGATTGGCCCTGTGAAGAAATTGTTCTCTAACAGCAGCCTCTGCAACTGTTTGCACTTGGTGAACTCTTGAGGGATAGGCCCACTGAGGAAATTACTTGAGAGGTCCAGGTTCTGCAATCTGGGTAATCTAGTAGCCTCCACAGGAATAGGTCCTGTCAGATTATTTTCATAAAGAAAAATACTATGAAGTGCTGAAGCATTGAACAACTGAATGGGTATCGAGCCATTTAGCTTATTGCCATGAAGATTCAAGCGACGAATAAAAACCAGAGCTCCTAACTCGGAAGGAATGTATCCTTCCAAACCCTTTCCTGTAACAGTTAGCCCTACAACTCTAGGATCCGAGTTCCCAACCAGGGTCATGCAAGACACTCCTGTCCAATTGCAAGGTGTAGTATCGTTCTCATTCCAATCAATGAAAGCATTCTTTGGGTCTGAATTTATTGCAGCTTTGAATGCCAAAAGGGAAAGCCCATCTGAGTTCAAGGATAAAACACCCCAAAAATTCCACAGTTCCAAGGCTATCCATACCAACCAGAGCCTCATTTGGACTCACAGCAGATACAAAGAAGGATTCTTTTCTATTTAGACCTCAATATCTCTTCCAAAAGCTTGCATTTTTAGCTACAGAGTCCATTCCTGAACAACAACAAAAACCCAAAAATGAAGAGACTTTCTACGGTCAAATAAATTGGTTTATGCAGAAAGACTCTCTTTCTCCAAATCTCGGCAAAATCATTTTAGAAGCAAAAGAAATGAAAAGATCAAAAAACATTCAACAGCCTCCTAAATACAACAGCATGCTGTGGATACCCCAAGTGGTGGTTGAAATCGGAGCACCAACATTCATATATTTCTGTTGCAGACAGCCATGCTGATGAATATTTTCACCTACAAACCTTGCTTATTGCCCACTGATCCATGCTTTGATTCCAAGCAAAAATGAACTAATTGCAAAACAAGGTCCAAACCAATCAATAGCTAGGCCCCCACACAGCTGTGGTGCTTACATTCTAAGCAAGACAATGATTAGAAGAAAAAAAGAGAAAACAGAGTCTCTTTTCTTGGAAGCACCATTGAGGTGGGTGGGTTATCTATCAACATATATGATGCTGCCAGGTCCCAGGGAGCAATTTAGACACTTACAGAATCCACTTATGATGTCTCCTTTTATTGCATTTTACCCACAGGAAGCATACTCCGTTGTGTATATATCCTTATTCCAGTAACACCCACAAAACTCGGTGTATATTTCCTCATGATGATATATCCAGAAAATGCCAATAGGAGGTGAAACCCCAATTGAGGAACGGTGGGAAAACAGATTTAGTGATCTTGGGACAAGAGCTACTTTGGCACTGCTATGTCTTAAGTTGCAAACTTCCAAATTTCAGTCCCTTCATCTGATTGGTTTTTGCATTTTTCTGAACCTTGTTAATGCGGGTCATTAATGCAATCTTCCATATCCCATTCAGGTACTTTATTAGGGGTTTCTGCCTTTTTTGGGTTTGACCAATGTGTTGTGCCTATCACAAATGCTTTCATAGGCCTCCTAAATGACATAATCAGAATACCCACTGCAATAAGTGTCATCTACCCCCATAAATCCGACCCTAGTCTTTGTTTTTATTGTGAACTACTAATGCAAACTCCCACACTATAAACCCCCTTATAAGTTATACCCAACTGTGACACTGCAGTCAGTTCAGTCCTCTCCCTTTCATGCTGCATAATCTCTGATTTCAGACCAAACTCCTTGCTCTGAGAGTTGGTCATTGCAGTAAATTCCCATCAATGCCAGAAAATCAACAGGGTTGGTTGTCCACAGTGTGACAGTAGTACAGATCATCATCAAAACTGTTTTTTCTTTGGCCCCTCGTTGCTATATTTCACAAAGTGGTTGATTACACATGGATGCAGAGAGTCCTTACAATCAGTTTGGGAGGACAATATCTCTGGTTTGTCATCCAGCTTTATCAGTCAACCCACAACCTTACGTCCCTTTTACCCAGGAGTGGATATAGGTGTGTGTTTTCTAGCCTCTCTAAGTGCTAGGATTCCCTCTTGATCAAAGTTCAAATTTGTCTACTTTTCTATCAGAAAACAGTAAACTAACCTGTCTAAGATTCTCTTAGCCAATAAATTAAGTCTGTCTGTCTCTTTCTCACTGCAAAATTTCTGCTTTTGGCAGGTTCCATCATCAGTCCTACAAATGCAGGGACAAAATTCTCGCTGCTCGGAGAACTCTTTATTCATTTTCTATTTTGTAAACTAATTTCATGTTTTTGCATAAACCGTGATCCGTGCGAAGTAAATTAGTCCCGCATGGCCAAGTGGGTGGATGGGTTGGTATGATTAATTTAATTTTTACATTAGTATATACTTAAGTAATTTATTAGTTGTTAAATTGTAAAATTCTAATTTAATTGTGAATTTTTGATAATTTGAGAAAATCGAAGTCAATCGGGTCAGTATCAAGATTTGGGTAAGTCCCTATAATTTTTAGGGTAATGTGAAGTGGGACCTCATCCTATCACAATTTAAATCGAGAATCTAATTCTACAATCAATCTTACCTCTACACGTTGTTAAAGTCAAGTGAATTATTCTTTGGGACCTAATTTCATTGTGTATTTATTGATTATTCAATTAAATTAGATATTAATAACTCAATTTATAGTTTCTCGTCATTTCTCATTTCTTCTTTTCTCTCTTTATTTTTCTCCTTGATTTTAAGATTCTATAATTATTTTCTCAGAAGTGTATTTTAATGTTTTTGGTCCCAAAAATATGGAGTTAGGATTTTGTGGTCCCAATTGGTTAGGGTATATTCGTTAATGTGATTTCGTCTTTTTCACCTTTTTGAGTGTTTGATGTTGGTTTGTGTACCAACCATAATTTGAATTATAGTCATCTATAAATGCACAAGTATCTTAGTGTATTTAGGTATTGGAAAAATATATATCATTTATTGTTAACAGAGGTCTATTAAGCATCTACAAGTTTATTTAGAGAAATCGAGAAATTATTAGAGCATTCATTACATATTAAAGTTCATGTTTGCAACATATTGTATTGCATAAAGTTACCCGACTAATGAATTATTGTAATTATTAGTGTTGTTTTGAGTGGTGTACACTATTTAGGACCATGATAAGAATCAAACTAAGTGCAATACAATACCATAAACACATATTTTTTTCCTTGCCATTTTAAAATCTAAATATCCAATTTAAAGAAATGCATTTGTAAAGTTCTAAAAAAATTGGATGTAATGTATTTGTGTATTTTTTATTGCTTTTGATGACTCTGTATGTTCTCAGTTGTTTTTAATGCTGCCAGCAGTTTTTCTTTCTCAGAGGTTCTCATGAGCATTAAATTATTTATATAATTTGCATATTTTCAATACAAAAAAATTTAAAAAAATTCAGTGAGGTTTTTGGAGCCTCGGGTTTGATGAACATATAAACATCAAAACAATTTGTCTCTCTAATACTTTTCAAAAACATTAAGTAAACAATAAATCACAATATTTTTGGGATAATTGTATTTCTATTTGTTAACTCTACATTTTGGAACACTACCTATGATCCTTCTTCAAGAAAAAAATTTGATTTGAACACCCAAAAATACATTTTATTTTTCTTACCATTTTCAAATCTAGTTATCCAATTTAAAAAGAAAAAAGAAAGAAATACATTTACAAAATTTTAAAATAAATTAAATGAGATTTTTGAAGTCTCAAATTTGATGAACATAAACATCAAAACAATTTATAGAGTTCTCGACATCATAACACAAACCGACAATTAACTTTTTAATCATTAATATTTAAAATACATCTCTAAACCTTTCTTTTATCTTTATTACTAATCTTGAAAATAAATAAATATGATTTTTTAAAAGATTAAACCAAAATATTTGCACGATGGTATGAAAGTAATTGAACCCCGTGCGGCAAGGGATGGGTTTGGTTCGGCCTTGACATATATACAATGTGTATACATCGGCCATGCTTCATCGTTGACAGATATTCGGTGCCTGTTCGATTAACGAGAAGAGTTCGTTGGTAAATGGGACATGTCCTTTGGTTAGATGAAATTTCTGTGAGAAAAGTGTGAGTACTGATAGAGGAACAGTGAAGTGCACGCGCTGCTACGGTAAAAGTCGCGCTCAAATCTTCGAAGCGACAATGCTCTGAGAATTGCACCCTCAACGTTAATGATGATGGTGTTATGGTTTTAATAGAGTTTTTGGGCAAAATATTATCACTTGGAAGTTTTTTAACGTACTTGGCCTGTCTTCTAAAAGCTACAGCTTCATACCAAAAAGCATGCATCTGGATTAATAGAAAGTATTATACTTTTGGATGATAGTAAAGTGAGGTTTTTCTCTCATTTTTAACCGCATTCGGTTAAAGAAGTTCGATTATTTCCTGGATTATACCATCTTGTCTACAATTCATTTGGTTTATTATTTTGTATAAATAATAGTATATGATTTGCATCTTGATTGACTGGTAAAAATGAAACTTATTATAAAAAATCGATAATAAACTTTAAAAATATTTGCATTGTGATATATTATTCTTGAGCTTATAATATTAAAAAACAATTTTATTTTCATAGACCTATTTTGATTGATGCCATTTTTATCTACGAGTTTGAAGTGTGTCATGGGTTCATACTATCACCTAAGATTTGAATCTACGTGAAGAGTTATGAATACTTCCATTGCATATTTATTACTAATTGTACATATGGTCCCTTGGTATTTATTTCACATTATTTTATATGATACATGTACATTTGTCTATATATGGATGAATGGTCCAAATTTGGCATTATTGATATTTTATAATGACATTTAAGTCTTGAAATCACCTTTGTTGTCACATCCCGTCTTGCTCCTTATGAACATCATTAATTTTAAAACAAATGTTAGACAAATTGATTTGGTTAGTTTATAAGTATGATTAGAAATGCTCTGTTTACTTACTTAAATTTCATTGTTGATTCGATACATAAGTGTTATATGATGATATTGGCATACATGCATACATTTATGATTTTTGCACCAGTATTGTGATATTGGGAATTGTATGTTAAAAAAAATTCATTATTGATTAAACAATTGTTCATTTAATATATCTATATTGTATATATTTCCTTTATCTCTTTTTTGTATGGCTCAGACTAACTACCCCTTTGTTGATAAGGTGGATGTAGAATGGTGTACCCCTTGCAACAAGATTATGAGAGAGGGCATCATAGGGGAGAGGGCGGTAGATCACAACAACTACAGGGAAAAGGAATGAAGTCTAAAATAGTCATACATACACACACTCGTGATTTAGTGTTTGATATCTTGTTTCGATTAGTGTATCTTTACTTGAGTGATTATATGCATGCATAATTACTTTTGGTGACGATTGTTGATTCTTTTGGTGATTACTAGACTGTTTTGAGTTGCTTGTTGAGTATTACTTAGTTGCGTTAATAACAACTTTTCTTACATTGGTGTGTGTGAGTCCGTTAAATTATGCATATTAGCATTAACTCCCTATGAAGGTTTTATTGTGTGTCTTTAGATTTTGTGGTCATAACGTGTGTTTGAATTGAGGAAAAGTATTAAAAAGCCCCTTTCTGGAGGTCATTAGACCCGTAAATGAACCTTGGACCCCCCGCCCTCCTTTATGGCATACTTGATTTACTTAAAGATTAGATTTGGTTTAAATTGGCATGGAATGGAAACATTTTTATTTCGTAGTTTTATAAAGGTTAAAATATTAATTGTTTTGGATTGGAAGAAAGGCATGATTAAGATTCGAAAGTCATGGACTATTGTTTGGAGTAGTATTTTGTTGGGGATAGAAAAAGGGAGTTGTTGGGGGGTTGTTCAATGGAAGAACTCAGCACATTTTTGGGGCAGAATAAGGAGTATGATGGTCTTAAAATTGTGGCATGTTAGGAGAATGGTGAACTAGCATTTGGACAAGAGGCTTGCATGCAATTGTGGCAGCTGGTAAGGAATGGGTGGATAGAAAGAAGGGAGCAGAAGCAACTGGAATAAGAAGAGGAACCTAGTAGTGAGAAGGGATTCTCAACGTCACATTTTTTGTTATAAGCAAGTAAAGATCTCCTATAAATGTTTTCCTTGATATTTTTATAGTAAACCTCTTTTAAATTGAGCATGAAATTGGTGAATGCAATTCCTCCATTTGAAATCCTTGTTTTCAATTATGGTTCATTTTGGCATTAAAGGTGATGGTTAGTTTTTTTATGAGCAAGAACCTACCAAATCTATTGACTGGAGAAATAAAATACTCTGTTAGGTCGTCATTATTTCTATAGGTTGTGATTTTAGTCTTCTGGTTAATTTTGCTTGTGTTGCTATTATTATATTTGTTTTTTTGAATGGTATTATTATTATCAAAGCAATGTAGTATTGTTGGTGGCAGTCTAACATTGGGTGGACTGTGTTTTTTCTCTAGTGGTCATCATGCTGAAATAAATCATGCCTCTTCTGCATCATTTATGTGCATATTTGCTTTTTACCATTTCTATTTCACTAGATGTCATTGTTTGGCCTTTGAAAGGTTGCGTAGTGTTGGAAAGTGGCACATGTGTATTGGTTGTTTTGGGTTTAGTGTGTCATCTTTGCGCACAACCTGTTTAAATATCCCTTGTATCATTCCAAATGATAGCAAGATGGTTCATATTTAGGGTTGGTGGTATAGTTCCATGGTGTTGGGTGAACAAATTTTTATGTTTTGATATTGGTATTACCTTCTCCAATGTTAAGACATTACAACTATCCTTCGAAGGAAAAATTGTATTGTTTTTTTGTTATGATATTTGGGAGTTGTTGTAGATTACTCCTTCTAATAAAAATATTCATTTTGTTCACTATTTATGTTCTTTTTTAAAATAAAAACAAAATTCTCACTATGGGCCTGGGGGTGAGGTTTTGTCCTCACCCACAAGGTCATAATAAGGGATGGCTCGATCCCTTGATTGTTTCCATCTTATAATAATGATTAAATGGGATTTAGATGATCTCCCCAGCACATTTTGAAAAGCTTAAAGTCTATTAGAGACCCACAGGTACATATGGCGCTACCAGGCATCATTTAAAAATATTATGGGTCTAGTTTTAGACTTGTAGGGGGTGGTTACAACCACCTACAAGCCTTAAAATGAACTCATCTACCTTAAAATCTTAGACCAAAGCTTGTAGCTTGTTTTGTGGTCATGTAGGGTTAAGAATTGATTTTTATTACTAAGTTTTTGGTGTTATATTTGTGTTGGAATCTCAAGTTTAGAGTGCTTCAAAGTTATAGTAGAAATTGGAATAAAACATGTTTTGGTGGATTTAATTTGTATTGTGAATAACACAAATTTTGCTTGACTGAGTGTCATAAAGGAATCGTTTGATTAAAATATATGGATAGTTCAATATTCATTAATGTTTATAAAAATATAAAGATTCCAATTATGTTAATATGGGTATTTATACTTGACTGTTTATAATGGTTGTTGATTTAATAAGTTTTTGGTGAAATAAAAACAAGTATTATAATTACTACTAGCCCAATGTGAATTAATTAGTATTATTAAGTGCATAAATAATTTTATTAGATAATTATGGATAATTGTAACATTCCTTTTGGAGTTGTAGCGCTCCTTTGAGAGCCTTAGTTTGAAGATCTAACCTTGTGAAGTCATAAACAATTTAAATAAATTCAAGTGATGTTGGAATAAGATTTAGTTTTGAGTAGCTGGGTGAGTATGAATTTATGTATGACTTGTTTATGAGCTCTATTACAGTAAAATTATTATTATTATTTATTTGGAACTATAGTCATTTAAACTCATGTATAACCAGTAGAGGTGCATAGCATAGTAGTAGAATGTTTAGAGTACATACTCCCATTCACATTATACTAGCTTAAGGGACCTATAAGCTATAGTGAACTATTCTAAAAGAGTCATTTGGGACCCAAGTAGAACCATAATGAATAAACTATTTAAATTTATCTAGTTTGACATTATTATGTGGTTTTACATATTATAAACATTGAAATCTGAATATGAGTGTATACATACATATGTTAGAAAATTACTACTCAGTGCATAATTATAATTATCATTATATTTATTAATTTAATTATTTTAAGTTGATCATGGTGTCGTGATGTAGCATATGAAAAAATATGGCATGAGATTGTAAAGCTATTTTGTGGTGGTTTGTACATTTCATGCTGAATTATATGATGTTGAAATCTTGTAAAGACCTACAAAAAATATATTGTTTAGACTACTTGGGATTTATTCTTATGTATAGTTGATTTTTGCAAGGTTTTTTTATGAGTCATCCACCACGATAATGGATAATAAGTAATAAAAGGTGGCCTTCACATAAAATTACTCATTATCGATTATTATGTAGGATGATGTATGTAGCAAAGAGTATTGTGTGGTAGACTAAGATGCATATTCAAGGCCTATACTATAATAAAACTTTAGCCAAAATAATGTTATAGTTGTATACATTATTTATCCACTATACATTCTAGTTTACATGTATGTGTAAAGTCATATTAGATAGAGGATGTGTTCCATGCTCTGTATGACTATTCCATGTGATAATGATTGTACACTACATTGTTATGGATTAGTTCTCAATGTTCACATTGTTGTTATATGCCTCTTCATGAAGGGAAGGGCCACTCCTAGTGGGGAGGTGTGCAAGGGATTGTCAGTCCATAGTTTGTGGAAAATCACCTTGGTGATGCTCTCACTCCTTACAGTTGAATCCAAATTGTTACAAAGATATACTCACGACTACTATTTGATTTATTGTGTTGTACTATGAAGCTCTGTTATATTATTAAATTTGTGTAAATTAACATTATTGTATGATTTTGAGAAGGTAGTAGAGGCTACAACATTAATGAACATCATTGTACATAATTATAGCAGTGGTTGTAGTTATTACTTATGGATGTTATATTATACATTGTTATATTGGAAGTTGAATTATTGATTTGAGTTATACTCATAAACTCGACATTAATGTATTGATGTATAATCTTATTTTATTTACATCCTTGAGAGTAATTAATAATTATTGATGCAATATTGTATGTGATGTAACAATTGTATTAGACGTCTCAAAACATAATTAGTAGGGTGTAGAATGTACAAATGTACATACAATAGGATTATGCTATTAGTAAAAATGAAAATATTTAAAATATAGTATCATTTTCTAATTTAATAAACAATTTGATTATTAAAAAAATCAAAGTAGATTATTTTTAAGACTAGTGGGGTCTTAACATTTGTGCATGTATGCTTATCTTGATCTATGACCATGACTGTCTGTATAGTCTTAACACACGTTTGGACCATTTGTATGGTCTTGGCACAATTTCTTAGACACCTTTGAATTAGGATCAACATGTTAGCATCTTCTTCCTTTCATATTTCTTGTCTTTAAAGGTTAGTCATGCATGTCAATTTTATCAAAGTTTAAATTTATTATAAAAAAAATTTTATGGGATTTTAATTTTGTGTGTTTAAGTCATCTCAGGATGAACTCCATGAGTAAAAAATATCCTAATGATGGTTTTAATTATGTATTTTTTTATAATAATCATAAGGTAAGGGGACTCACTTAGCACACAAGCACCATTAGCATTTTTTTTTTTTTATGGGGAGGAATGGTGAATGTAATCCACCACTTTTGGTTTCTCACCCTCTACCCTCTTATCCAATGTGATAAGCCCAAGGTGGTGGATTAAATTCATTGCTCCTCCCCCTACTAACATTGTATGTGTGTTAAGTGGGTCCCATTTCCTTGTCATTATTACTAAAAATACATGAATAAAAAATTAATTATGGTTGTCTTGAGATAGCTTAATCATACACAAGTAAAAGCCCTCCAAAAAATAATAAGTTGATTAAAAAACTATTGGAATCCTTCAATTAATTAAAGATTGAATTTTTAATTTATGAATAGATAAGTCATTATAATCATTTAAGATTATAAAACATATCTAACATGTGTGTGTGTGTGTGTTTTAATATTCATTTACTTTAGATTGTTACTCCACAATATTGTGGACACTTTGACAGACTTGAGAAATCATAAGGGTAAACACTAACCTTATCTATACAAACCCCCAAACCAAAGCCTTCCCAATTTTAATCCTACAAGATTCAATCATTTTGGAGAGTCAAAAGTCGAAGCGTGTGAACTTAAGATAGAAGGTGATGGATCAAAAGTAAGGAAACACAATTAGAGATTCAATTTGGTAGATTCTAGGGCTTAACCAAGAATATTTATATAGCCTTAAGAGTGACTAGGATCGTTTGTATAATATTAGAATTATTCTACTTTAGATACATATCTTGTAGTTGGTGCCATGCTTAGTAAATTACATATGTACACATGCAATGTTACAAGATGATGGCACATTCAAAAATGACTTTAAAACCCTTGATCATTGGAGAAACATAGTTTATGTTTGATTGTGTAATTGATTAGGTATTGTTATTATACTTTAAAATATTTACTATGATTGATTTGAGGTAGGCATATTTTTATACATATATTTTTGTGAACCTAATGTGAATCCATTTTATTACGCCTACTATGGTTTCACATTTTGGTGAACCTATTTGTCTTGCATCCTATATAATTTTTTATGTTCTTTATGTTAGTTTAGGATTTTTCTAGCTTTCGGTTTTAACTACATGATTGCTAGTCAACTTACTTAGGTTGTTAAGGTCACTAGGGGAAATACACTTAATGTGTTTTCTAATTATGGGTTGAGTTGTTACCTTTGTAGTGACCTAATATCTCACTATTTAATATACCTCCTTTGTACTTTTTGACTATTCAATCACTTAATGAACATTTATGAAGCCCACTTTTGCTTTGCATTACTCTCACCTACTCCTAGGGTTTTCATGCAATATTTGATGTTCAAAGATATTAAAGTGATCTGACATGGTATCAGATCTCTGATCTGATGACTATTTTACCATTTTAAAAATCTTTGGTGAGATCTTTATTGCATGCATTTTATTAGCTTTCTTGCTTTTTCAATTTTTCTTAGGTTTGGTGGGATTTTATGAAAATCTATGCAAACTATACATCCAAAGTCTCCTATTGAAAAATGGATAGTGACATTAGATCTAGAAGGTACTAAAACCCTAGAATTGATTGTAAACATGACCTAAATTTTTGACAATGATTTTTGACCATTTTTGGAGGGGTTTGGAGCTTTTTCAGTATTTTCATGCATTTCTATACAACAAGATTCTCAAACTAGGAAAATAATTAAATTTTATTGGTTTTTTGAGTTCTCAAATGGGTCTCTCTTAGTTTTTGGAGGACATACCAAATCTAAAAATTTCAAGGTTTTCTAGTTTGGTGGAGTTTTCAACCCTTACACCAGCTTTGACAGTATGTCAGACTTTTAGCGTCAATAAAATAGGCTTAATCAAACATTTCAAGGTGGGTTTATAAGCTTTGATGAATTTTCACACCCTTCTAGGCACCTTTGGTATACTTGGTGGGAAAATAACCTCCGATGAACATTTGGCCCTGCATGAGTAACCATTAAATTTTAGCCCCTTTTTGCACATCCCTCAGGTTCTATCAAGTGTTCACACACCCCCAAGTTCTGTTGAGTATTTGCGCACCCCTCAAATTCCACTGAGTGTTTGTGTACCCCTCAGGTTCTATTGAGTGTTTTTTCACCCCTCGAGTTTCATTATGTGTTCATTCACCCCTCCAGTTCCGTCAAGTGTCTGACCACCCATCGAGTTCTATCGAGTGTCCATGCACCCCTCAGGTTTTGTTACCTTCCATAGCATGCCTCATACTCTACCACCTATCTAGGCAAGTGTCAGGCTCTGTTACCTTCTAGAGCATGCCTCATACTTTGCCACCTATCTAGGCAAGTGTCATGTTCTACCAACTGCATAAACTCACTCCAATTTTTTACCACTTCTTCTTTCCATATTATGGCATCTAAGAGGTTGTCAAATTTAACTAGGTGAAAATTGATACTATTCATTTAAAATTTGGAGGCATTTTTAGATGATGTCACTCCCACATCAATCGCATCAATCAATAGAGGGAAGGGGTGTAGCACCCACAAAAGCTCTTAGCCCCTACTCATATGGAAAATAAGCCCCTAGTCACTTCCAACCCAAAGGGCCTCAAGTTTTTTTGGTAAAGTTGATTCAAAATATTTTCCACTGCTTTTTCTGCCTAAATTTTCCATGCAGTAAATATTTTCAAATGGTTATAACTTTTGATCGGTAACTTAGATTTGAGTGTCGTCTTCTTCAAAAGTGCTTTTTTTTTGTACTCTACACATTAGAAATAATATTGAGTCCATTATATATCCTTTAAAACAAAAATTGTACACTCTTTAATGCATTATCGATCAAGTTTGATGTCCCTCTAGTTCTTTCATACTTACACACAAATTGCTCAAGATGCATTATCAGTTGTGGTAGACATCTATACAAGCATGTTATATTTACAACTTAAGGGGGTCACTCTGATGGTTCTAAGGGGGGTACTATTTGGTGTTATGTACTTTTATTTTATATATTTTTCTTTGCTTTCTACAATAGCATCTTTTCTTACATTATGGATTATTGGTCATTTCCACCTGTTACTACATTCGATTATCACGAATGGAAAAATAACATGGTACTTTCTCTAAGAAAACAAGACTTCTATAAGATAGTTATGAACAAGGAAACTGAACCTAGAGTATATGCAAAGAAAAATAAATGGTTTAACAAATTTGATCAAGCACATAATTATTTTAGTTTGTCTATTTCTCTTAACTTGTGTTTTCACATTAAATCTGCTAAAACATCAAATGAAGTATGAACCATACTAGAAATGCTATTTACAAAGCAAGATGTGATGAGATGCCATGAACTAGAGAATGAGCTCATCAGTTTGAGACCAGGTGACTTTGACACACTACAAGATTTTTTCACTAAGTTCAAATCTCTAAGGTTGTAATTAAAAGAATGTGGAATAGATATGAAAGATGATCAACTTATTCTATCTATACTCTCCAAACTAGGTCTAGACTATTTTATGTTTATGTCCACTTTCCATGCCACAAAAAGTGATCTTAGAGCTACATGGAACATGCCTTCTTTATATACCTTTATTTTTGACTTGACTCGAGAGCAAGATAAGTTGATATGGATGGGCTAGTGAAGTCCTCAAAATCTAATGCACTTTTTGCTAAGAAAGAGAAGGCTCCAAACAACAAAGAGAATAAATAGAACAAAATGGATCAAGAGAAGGATGTGAATCCTCCCACCTACAAATCAAACAATGAGACCTCTTTCTCCAATGTTAAGCCTAAGAAAGATTGGATCAAATATGGGTTTTGCTCAGGAAAGCATGACAAAATCAAATGTTTGAAGAAGTAGATTGACCACCAAACTAAGATGCTCAAGAAACATAATATCAGTGCCCCCAATTCTACCAATTAAAATTCATCAACCCATAAATCCTCTAAGGAAAATGACAATGGTAAATAAAAGGCAAAAGAGAATAGTAAGTGGAAAGTAAAGAGCCAAGCCCTGGTTGAGGTTGTACCTCCAACTCCTACATGGGTCATTGACTCTGATTCTTCACATCACATAGCCTCTTCATAGATAAAGTTTAGTTCCTTGGATGCATGTGACATGTCCTCTATACAATTGGGTGATGACACTTCTAAAAAGGTTCTCAGGATAGGGTCTATTGAAGTGAGTGGTGGAACATTCAATAATGTTTTAAGTGTTCCCTAACTTTCAACTAATATCCTATCAGTTTATTAGATCATTCACCTTGGTTTGATCATGCGAGTTGAGTTTACTCTAGATTTAATGTTTGTTAGAGAGTTGAACTATAATGCAATATTGGCAGAGGGAATGGTTGATCATTAAGATCAAATATATAACTTCTCCTAATTTTATCTTGACTCTCCTTCAAATTCTTCTTCTTCAAACTCACCTGAACTTGATGACATTTTTGAGCCTAAGCACTCATCTGATATTGGGGACACACCTCCACCATCTCCTTGTCACCTTCCTAATGTTAAGGAGTTATTCCTTGATCAACCTACCCTTGGTCTACTTTAGACATTATAGGGAATAGGTATACTGATCCAAAACACATCAAACATTAGATAATCTATACCACTATTTTAGGGCATTCAACAATCCTTCATTACCTCTACACCTTCACTACTTAGAGCAGTTGGCCCACCCACCTTACATGAGGAGAATAATTCCTTGTATAGAAATCACACCTTGGTTGAAGATCCGTCAGGAACTTGATAGACACATTCATTATTCCAGGGTGATCCACTCTTCACTGTGTCTACTTTTGATCCACATTCACTTATGGAAACTTTGTTATATGATAGAGGATGGCTACAGGCAGTTGTAGATTCTAGTGGGGTTTCTTATCCCTCTTCTTGTTAGGTTGTGGAGCTAAAAGCTTCAACTATGCAGATGAAAAAGAGGTTGCTAAAGTTCCAGAAGTATTGGCATCGACAGTATGACCGACATCGATCATGATCAGTGCAGAAGGCAACCGACATCGGCAGGTAGATGGCAGATGCCGGTCAACACTAGTTAAACAGGGATCGACGTCGATCACTTGTGTGTTCCAAAATTGTTCGTTGCACGAACAGTTAGTTAGTTAAACTGAGTGTTTGCATGTAAAAGCTATTTCGAGTCTTGAGCTGTGTGGATAATTATAGTAAACTAAGAGTCTAAGTTATTGTTTAAGTCTGGGATCTATTTATAGACCCCCATTGGCATGTATTGTAATTATGAGCTGAAAAGGAAGGCAAGGAAGATCCTTCCATTATAAGATCATTGAGTTGCAGGTTATTGCAAGCTCATAGGAGATCTACATGTGTAAGTATGGTCTGTTGAATTGCAGGTTGCAGGTTCATGGGAGATCAACTTGAAGTACTTTAGAGTGCTTGGTGTACTGGCAAGGTTATTACTGACTGGTTGGAGAGGTGAACACCAATTATGTGTGTGAGTTGTGTGTTGGGACCGTTTTTGGTAGGAGAGTGTTTTGAAGAAGAATTATTGTACACTTGAGGTGTGGCAAGCCTCTGTAAGGTGGAAGAGAGTGGCGTCTCTTTATTGTATTATTTTCTATACAAGTGTTAATACAAGATAGTGTATTGTCTCTCATATTCTGTGCTATTGGTGAATTCTAGTTACTTGTGCTTCTGGTTATTTTCGCATGTTTAATTGCTTGTATTTGGTAATCATATTGTGCTCTTTCTGAGGAGAAAGATCCTAACAAGTGGGATCAGAACAAGTGTGTTTGTTCTTGGATTCCTCGACAACTGGTATCAGAGCTTTTAGGTTGGGATACTAACAGGTTGGTTTAGATCTGGTTAGTGTGTGTTGATTACAGGTTACTCACAGGGATTTCTGTTTGAGTGGGAGTAGAGCAATGGCAGAAGAAAGTAAGCTATGAATGGAGAAGTTTAATGGCAAAAACTATCAATTATGGAGGATGCATATTGAAGATTATCTGTATCAGAAAGATTTGTACGTACCGTTGGGTGGAGTTGATTGCAAGCCCCGGGATATGAAGGATGAAGAATGGGAGGTTCTTGATCGAAAGGCTCTGGGATGTATAAGGTTGAGTTTTGCATCATCTATGATTTCTAACTTATCACATGCGAAGACAACGGTAGAGTTGATGGAATCTTTGGCAAATTTATATGAAAAACCCTCGGCTTCAAATAAGGTATTTCTTATGAAGAAATTATTTAATTTGCAAATGTTGGAAGGTGGATCTGTTCATAGTCATCTTAGTGATTTCCATGGTTTGGTAAACCAGTTAAGTTCAGTCAATATTGTTTTTGATGATGAAATTAAGGCTCTCTTAATCTTGTGTTCATTACCTGAAAGTTGGGAGAGTTTGGTAATGGCAGTTTCTAACACTGCGTCTGCTTCTAAAATCTTAAAAGTGGATGATATTGTGAGTGTGATCTTGAATGAAGAGATTCACAGGAAAAACACAGGTGAATCATTAGGGAATGCTTTGAGTGTTTAAGGCAAAGGAAGGCAAAGAGAGAAGATAGAGCGTGGGAGATCAAGGTCAAAGATAGGCAAGAGATCCAAGTCCAGGTATGGCAGAATAACCTGCTGGAAATGTGGAAAGCAATGGCACTTAAAAAGAGATTGCAGGTTGGGTGAAGATCAACATGAAGGACATGAAGAAGAAGCAGATGTTGCAGACTACGTTGCACAGGATGCTCTGGTATGTTCTTTGGATAAAGTAGAATCTTGGGTTTTAGATTCTGGTGCCTCTTTTCATGCATCCCCAAATAGGGAATTTTTTCATGAGTATGTCCAGGGAGACTTTGGAGAAATTTGTTTAGGGGATGGTAAGCCTTGTCAAATGGTTGGCAAAGGGAAAGTGAAGCTAAAATTGCAGACAGGTAACACATGAGTGTTGAAAGAGGTCATGCATGTCCCAGTTCTGGAGCAGAATTTAATTTCTATAAGAAGTTTGGGTGATGAGGGTTGCATAGTAACTCTCACAGCGGACTCTTGGAAGGTTACCAAGGGTGCACTTGTTGTAGCAAGAGGTAAGAAAGTAGGTACGCTTTATCTATCTACTTGTATTACTGATTCTCTTTCTGGGTTACCTACTTCAGCTGTAGATTCGAAGATGTGGCTTAATAGGCTTGGTCACATGAATAAGAAGGAGATGCATGTTCTTGAGTCAAAGGGTATGCTTTCAGATTTGAAGAGCATAGATCGAGATTTCTGTATACAGAAGAAGAAGGTGACGTTTCTTGAGGAATCCGATGTTAGTGACAAGAACAGGAAAGCCTTGGTTTTCAACGAGAAGGTGACGAACAGAGTTCAGCACAAGGAGAAAAATAATTCTGAGCAGAGCAAGGGTGATTTGGACAAGGGTTTGATCCAAAAGGAGCTCACGAGAAAAGGTCAGTTCTCACTAGAAAAACACAGAGACCGATGTCGGCAAGAAAACTAGCATCGGCATCCACACAGGGACTGATGTCAGCTATGTGCAGACCGACGTCGGTGACTCAAGGACAGATAAACATTGGTGTCGGCCAGGGGGAATCGACGTCAGCGATGAGGCAGTCACAGGTAACTGACATCGGTCGGGTGCAGACTGAGATGTGACCGGCATCGATCACTGAGACAAATTTTGGGTGGACAACAAGCTGTCAAGGAGTCTCAAGCACCCATATGGAGGACTTAAAGGGTATGTAAGCCTCAAATTTGTCATTTCCCTTCTTTACACTACTTGTTGCTCACTTATGGTAAAGAACCAAGAAGTTATTAAAGAAGTAGAACAGGTAGATCCAGGAAATAGTGGGAGCTTGGCATGGATGGAGGATGTGATTCTTTGGAGGAGAACCAAATGGGAGTTTTTGGTGGAGTTGCCAGCTAGAAGGAAGCACTGAGAGACGAATGGATGTTTAGGATGAAGAAGAGTGGAAATGGATACGTGAGACAGAAGGCCTGGGTATATGGTCTTGTATAAGCTGCAGTACAATGGAGGTTCGATCATTGTGTTTCTCTTTACCAGGTTGGATAATATTAGCTACATTATCCTATTACTGTATGATGTGCTTGTTGCAGGGTTACATAAACAGGGAGTTGCTGAACTAAAGGTAAAGCTAGTTCAGGGGGGTGTCATGAGGAATCTGGGAGCAGCAAGATTCTTTGGCATGAGTGTGTTCTAGAGACATGGAAGGTCACAGGTTGACTTTGTTTCAGGATGATTGTGTGAGACCGGCTAGCACGCCGATGGTTGGACAGTTCATAGAACAGTGTCTTGATTCACATAATGAGGTTAAGTGCATGGTATGTACTAGACCTGAGTTTTCCCAAGCAGTGGGAGTTGTCACAAGTTAGGAGCCAATCCGAGAAAGAAGCATTGGAGGGTAGTTCAGTGGATTCTTAGAGGGACCAGCAGCAGGTGCACATGCTATGCAGGGTCAAGTTATTTTCTACATGGTTTGTAGATGTGGATGTGGCAGGTGATTTGGATGACAGAGTTGCACCACAGGATTTGTGGTGGTTGGTCTTCAAGAGTGATCTTGAGGAGGGATACAGAGCCAAGGGAACAAACTAGACAAAGTATAGGTATAGGTACAGTTGCAACTATTTATCTCCAAGTGGGAGATTGTTAGGTTGTGGGGCTAAAAGCTTCAACTATGCAGACAAAAAGGAGGTTGCTGAAGTTCTAAAAGTACCTACATCGGTAGTATGACCGACGTCGGTCATGATCAGTGTAGAAGGCAACCGGCATTGGCAGGTAGTCGGCCGACGTCAGTCAGCACCAGTTAGATAGGGACCGACGTCGGTTGCCTGTGTGTTTCAGAACTGTTCATTGCACAAATAGTTAGTTAGTTGAACTGAGTGTTTGCATGTAAAGGCTATTTCGAGTCTTGAGCCACGTGGATAATTATAGTAAACTAAGAGTCTAAGTTATTGTTTAAGTCTGGGATCTATTTATAGACCCATTGGCATGTATTGTAATTATGAGCTGAAAAGGAAGGCAAGGAAGATCCTTCCATTGTAAGATCATTGAGTTGCAGGTTGTTGCAAGCTCATAAGAGATCTACATGTGTAAGTATGGTCTATTGAATTGCAGGTTGCAGGTTCATGGGAGATCAACTTGAAGTACTTTAGAGTGCTTGGTGTACTGGCAGGGTTATTACTGACTGGTTGGAGAGGTGAACACCAATTCTGTGTGTGAGTTGTGTGTTGGGACCATTTTTGGTAGGAGAGTGTTTTGAAGAAGAATTACTATACACTTGAGGTGTGGCAAGCCTCTGTAAGGTGGAAGAGAGTGGCGTCTCTTTATTGTATTCTTTTCTGTACAAGTGTTAATACAAGATAGTGTATTGTCTCTCATATTCTATGCTATTGGTGAATTCTAGTTACTTGTGCTTCTGGTTATTTTTCGCATGTTTAATTGCTTGTATTTGGTAATCATACTGTGCTCTTTTTGAGGAGCAAGATCCTAACAAGTGGGATCAGACCAGGTGTGTTTGTTCTTGGATTCCCCGACACTTCTCATCTTTTCTCTCTTTTAGGGGAAGAGTTTTTCCCTATGAGTTTTCTCCTTTTATTTGTTTTATGGGAGTTACATTGTACTTGGGTACCTCATCGGGCCTTGTTGTCCAAATTCAATTCTTCTACCCACCTAAGCTACATTTTAGGAGGTGTTATTGTAGGATTTTTTTTGCTTTTAGTTTTACCTATATGATTGTTAGTCAACTTGCTTAGAGTTTTTAAGGTCATTAGGGGAAATACACTTAATGTGTTCTCTAATTATGAGTTGAGTTGTTACCTTTATGGTGACCTAATATCGCACTATATAATGTACCTTCTTTATAATTTTTGACTATTCAATCATATAATGAATATTTATGTACACTTTTGTTTTACGTTGATCTTACCTACTACTAAGGTTTCCATGCAATCTATGATGTTAAAATATCTTGGAGTGATCTAACATTTTGTATGTGCTAGATCCTTAGAGTTTTATTAAAAACATATAAATTTATCTTTTCAAACTAAAGGGGTAAAATCCTGAAATTGAGTTATTTTGATAATCTCATGGTTGTATGTGTTTTGTGCATTTTTTTAATTAAGTGATCGAATGTGTTAGCCATATGAATCTATTTTGTTTTATCTCTCTTGTATGTATGCTTAAATTGTTTAGCGATATTTCTTTGCAATGATTTAAAAAACCCATTTGGAAAATAGATATTTTAGATTTATTCATGGCACAATTTTTTCACTCTCTCAAATCCATAATTACATAGTACAATGCTTAACATATTATTAAAATTTATTTATTAATATTCTCCAAAGCTAGAGGTCATTTGAAAACATATTGAACTCATTATGTACTCAATAAAAAATCCAAAAAAAATGGAATCACATTTGAAAGTCAAGGAAATGCCCAAATTCCAAATGTATAATGGGAATGGTAAACCCAATCTTAATTTGTAATTATTTTATGTTTCACGTCATATATTTATACATAATGATGAAATTATCATGAAATTATTCCCTAGGAGTTTAATAGGCCATGCTCTTGAATGATACAACCATTTACCTTTAAACTCCCTCTAAAATTTTCAAACTTTGGACAAAATTTTCCTTTGAGTTTTTCAAATCAATAATGTCCCTAGGGTCTCATATATCCATTGCTTGAGTGTCATGTTTAATTTTAATTCAAATAATAAATCTATGCTTATACGTAATTCAAACCCTAATTTCCTTAATAAGGCTTCATCAAATTATTGTAGGAGAAATACCAATGTAAGATTTTCACATGAAGATATGAAAAATGCATTATAATTCATCACAGAGTGAATCATGCATTGTAAAGAAAAGTTAGACCTCAAAAAGAAATTAATGCACCCCAACACTAAGGAATACACAACTAGAATATTCCTCCAAATCTTCCACTAGCTCTTAAATTTAAAATACATGTAAAATATTATAGCTTTGTGTAATAACTTAAAAATACTTAAGAAAATAAATTATTTATTTACTTAAAATATCAACCATTTACAAAGAAATTATTTATAAATATTTCAAGGAAATTACATTTCTAAGGGATACACATCCTTCTCAAATATTACAATTTTTGGATATTTGAAATATCGTGAGAAGATAGCAACTTTCAAAAGAGTAAGGAAATGCCTATAAGTGATGTCAATGATCAAAATTCATCCTTTCATATTCAAGTGTTTATCAATAATATAGAATCAAATGATTGCTTGTGAATAACATAGTTCAAGATTATTTTTTTGTCATGAAAATATTATTTTACAACATCGTATAGGGAAAGGACATTTGAAAAATCAAATGTGATTGTAAGAGGTTTTGACAACTAAGTAGAGATGTTATTGGCCAATTACATTAAAGTAAACTTTAGAACTTGAAAAAGTATATACTTCATATCATGTTATGCCCAACAATTTTATTTATAATATTTTTATTGAGAACACTTGGATTCATTCCATGGATGTTATACCCTGTATTTTATATAGGTGCTTACAATTTTAATATAAAAGTACTATTTACAAATTCATTTAGCTACTAATAAACCTTTTCAATTTTTCAAAATTGTTGAATGTAAATAAATTTGTGTGCCTTAATTAGATACAATAAAAAATGGTTGTTGAATCCAAGTATGAAATTCCAATATTTCACAAGAAAAAAATGTGCTTAGGCAATGTATAATATAACGATATCAAATAAGTCATAAAAAAAATGAAAAAAAAAGAGATGATGATAGCAATAAAAAATTGGGGAAAAAATATTCACTATAATAGTTTCAAGAGACTACTTCAAACCATCATATTGGTTCTATCTATATCATGCTCATAAAAGGCCAAACCTTTCTTTAATAACAACAAATAAAAAAACCAAAGAGAAAGGTAACATTAGTGGAAGATGTTTGTTGTTTCACATGTGATAATATAAAAATAATAATTTCACACAAAAAGAGTTAGGAAAATATAGTTTTGGATTGAGGCATGCACAAAAAATGAGATTTAAAAGTAAAATGCTTAGAAAAAGAAAATGAAGTATAATAAATGGGAAAGGAGTTAATTACAACAATAATATTTCTTGTTTACACATGTTTCATAATGAGATATGTAGTGATTTACATGAGGATTTCAAGTATGATGTTATATGTATGATTTATAATAAATATAAAAAGTAATATGATTTCAGGATTGTTTTCCCTAAAATGAATGACTTCTCCGTATAACATGAGATAGCATGTGTTGATACTTTTTATAATTATGAAGCCTTTGATAAGTTATGGGAACTAATGTGGATTTAATTTCATGTTATCATAAGTATATAAATTTTATTTTTCTTTGATAAATGTGATTACTTTGGTGAAACCTCTACATAATGGTAATGATGATATAGAATTTGATGATGCTTGACATATCTTATCTTATACAATAATATGGATTTAATTTACACAAAGAAGATACAATTAAAGTAAATATTGATATTCATAAAATCCTACTTGATATTAAAACATGGTACTTATCTAATTTTTGAAAATTAAAAGCAAAAATTGATTTACTTATTAAATATGGAGAGAGTTTTATATGTTCTTATGTTGATATTTTTGGTTTCTCTACCATTATTATTATGAACTTTAGAGTAAGTAATATAAATTTTACTTAGTTGGATTAAATTCAAAAAATATTGATAGTATGTTCAACTATGTTCATTTGGATTTTATCTTCTTTCTTCTAGGAGGAATTTTTTTTTCATTTGACTTGATCAATTGAGTTTACAACATCTTTTCTCAATTTATGCTTGTTTTCTCTTTGTTCTTATTTCACTTGGTTATTTTTTAAGTTGTTTGTTTCTCTTTCTAATTTGTGAGATTATATGTTTTGTCTTTTTTTTTTAAGTATATTTTAAGATTGTACCTTTATTCTATTTTCTAGTTGTACTCACTCACTTAAGTTTGCTTCTTTTAAAGTTTCATTTTTCCTTCTATTTTCTTATATGTTGTGCTTTTCTTAAAATTTATGAGAAATTGTGCATGATTAATTAATAATTATTCTAAAAAATACCAAGTATTTTAATAAGATAAATTTGGATCAAAAGCATATTACATTTCTATCATAGAAAGAAAAACTTTGAAATCCTTAGCCAATATCATGCATCTATGTAAGAACCTTGTATTTTTCTATGTTTCCATTGTGCTTATCATGGAGAAACATGGACAAACATGGGGTAATTTTTTTTAATTGTGCATGTTACTCCTTCATTTCTTTTTATGTACTATGTTTTAATAATATTATTGATAATATATTATTTATGATGAAATATTGTCATATTTAATATATTTTTTATTGATAATATTATTTATGATATAATATTTCTATGATACTTGATTTTCATATAAGGTTCAAATACTTTACATAATAAATTACATTTAAAGTTATTGATGTATAATAAAATAGTTTTACATCAACATGCACTACATAAATATAAAATAATGTATAATTTAGATGATAATAATTTTATCTAAATAAATAATAGAAATAGAATTAATGAAATAAAAGAATTTTTAAAATAATTTAAATGTTTAAAGTTAAGGTTTTGAGAATACATAATTGTCACAAATATGTAGACTGATTGACATTGAAATCAGGGGGAACAGGGCTATAAACCAAAGTATTTTTATTATTTTGTGATTAATATAATAAGATTAACTTGTGAATAATAAAATTATAGGCATTAATCCTATAAATTTGAATGCTGAAGGATAAATTATTATTATGTTTGATATTTTTAGAATTTTTAAAATAAAGGAAGAGATATGCACTCAATTGATTTCTAAATTTGTTTGTTCACTGCATGCATCACAATCCCTTAAAATGTTATATGCATACTCTGAAACTAATTAGATCATGAAGTAGGATCTAAAAAATTACATGAATACTTCTAGCAAAGCCAAATATTTATGGTAGTTAACACTATTTAGGTTATCCTGATATTGTCCCTGTTGACTGTATAGGTCTATGTCACCTCAAATAATTATGCCTACACTTGTAAATGACTTTTGTAGGTATTTTAATCTTTGTTTTACTTATCCTTGCTTTGAAACCCTAATTTAACTTTTGACAGAAAATGATTTGGAGAAAGGGTTATAAATATGTGTTGGATAGCCCCGACTATTTATAGTTTAGTGACTAAGTGTTATCTACATTCTAATACTCTGAAGAGGGATCAAACCACATGCAATTCTCCCACCTAGGTATGTTTTTGCACCATCATTATCATAATAGAATGTAATATAATGTTCGAATTTTGACACTTGACAACATGCAAATTCATATCCTTAGGTTCTTATTTATTTTTTTTATTTTATTTAATCTCTGATCTATATGTTAATGTTTATATGTTTAAATAGATAATAAATATTTCTTACCTAATTCTGTGTTCTTAATCTAAAGTTTGTGTGAAGGGTTTGGCCTACTTGTAGCATTGAATTTCTTAACTCTAACATGTAGTTATGAGTAATGTTAAATATTGATCTGGGTAATGGTTTCATATTTTTATTCCTTTCGAAGGGTAGAAGATAATATTTTTCTTGGTGTATTGGCCTTTTATTTCTAAATTTTCAATACTTTCCCTCTTTCTTTCATCCCAAGATTTTATTAGATAACACTAGGGTAGAAGAGTTAACCTTCTCTATACGTTAACCTAGGTTAAAATTACTAGGGCTCCCATTGTGACAATTTGATTACTGGTGCATAATTTTGACAATTATGATTAGGCATTTTGAAGTGGTTAACAATTTTTTAAAACACATCGAGTAGATAAATATATAATTAATTAAAGTAATAGAATAAAATAACTTGCAATTAAATAAATATAAAATTAACTCATATCCAAGTATTTTGAAATAATTTTTTCATCTCATGACATAGCACATTATAAATCAAACTCATGGCGTAACCATTGTCATATAACATTATAGTTAAATCGTAATCATTATAAAATAATTGTATTTTTCATTGAATTGTTACTAATGTAAAATATTTGTAAAAATCATTATATAAATCATGTGTAAATAATAAATAATAAACATTTACGTTACTAGAATTTGATAATTCAAAAGATAAGATAAATAAGGCAAAAGGAAATGAAAAGAATCAATATTCATTGACTCTTTCTATTAGAATATATAATTATATCTATCTTAACATAAATGTTTCTTCATCATTTAGAAGTCATTATACATCTTAAGCAAAGACAGACATAATATAAAAATGGAGGAAATTTGAAACCATAAAATAAGTTAAAATCACAAAGAGACATAAAAGCATAATCTTAAATAAATACACCAATTAAAACAAATACATAACACATTGATCATATGAAGTTAATAAAATAAATTATAATGCAAATAAATCACACATGAATTTTATAAATTGATCTAACAAATGAAAATAAAATGAAACTTTAATTAACACCATTAACTACAGAAAATAAAAAAATAATAAAGTGAAAATCTAATAAGCTAACACAAGCATGTTATTGAAATAAATCTCAATAGGAATTTGAAGCAAAGAAAATGAAGTCAAAAATAATTTTGAAAGAATAAAACACTTTCAAAGTGATAAGAATCTATGTGATGGTAAGTCATTCCACAAGAGGTCATCTTCATACATATTTGTTCACATAGAAATATAACTTTTATTTTATTGATTTTTTTTCTAAATGAATTTGGAGATGTTTTTTAGCTTCTATAAGCAAATATGTATTTATTTTTTTGAGAAAATTTATGAATTTTCACATTATTATTTTTTATCTCGAACATTTTTCTTTCTTTCTCATTCTTAATAATTTCAATCAATTTGTCTTTTAAATAAAGTTATTATTCATTTTTCTTTATGAATTCCTTGTCTCATTGAATAGTAAGTACTTTTCCTTCATATTTAAATTTCATACATTAATTTACAGTTAAAGGAATCACTTTCATTTGACATAACCTAAAGCATCATTATTGACACCATCATAACCTTTAATAATTACTTCTGTAAATACAATATATTCTTCACAAAATTCGATGTGATAAAAACATTAATTTGTATAAAACTTAAATCATGCACTATTATCTATCAGTACACCTTATATTTTTTTAACTCTTATGAAGGATTTGATTAAAAAAATATCATTGTTTGAGTTATCACTTAAAATTTCACTTTTATCAAATACAATTTAAATTGGTTTCTTTCTATTTGATTCAACCATACCAAACAAACTATCAATTGCATGAGATTCATATTCAAATGCTACTTTGCCATAGTTATTTTATTTTATCATAAATTAAATGCACATTTGAAATATTAGCTTATCCATGGTTATGATTTGGATTAAAATTTATGAAGATATTCAAATGTTTATTTGGAGGATCCACATATTGACTGACATTATTTATAAAATTATTTTCTCCCTCTATTTAAATTTGATTTATTTCAATGAGATATTGGATTGTATGTTTCAATGTAATACATATATTTGTTGAATATCCTTAGATTCTGTGATAGTCACAAAATATATTTGGATAAAAATATTTTGGCAAAGATTATAAATATCTAGTGGTCTCACTTGAGATAAAGTAATCGTGTTATCTCAAGTAATTTCTTTAACAGTTGATTAGGATCATCATTAAAACTATTGACTTATCTTATTTCTCTTTATTGAACTAAAATAAAAAATTATGAGATTGTTGTTCTATAACATTAACCATATTCTTAGAGCCACTCTTAGTTGGGAATCCAATGTTATTTCTCCTACACTTAAAATTGGACTTGTTTTGAAATTAAGAAGAAGAAGAAGAAGGAACATTGGAACTATACATAAGAACATTTACATCCAAAGGCTTACTTTTGAATTATGTAATGGTGTTACAAATCTAATTAAAATAAGGATAATAATTGAAAAAAATGTCTTTAATTATTAAAATCAAATTATCAATGAAGATGCTTTGGACTTCACTATTTGGTGGCTCATAGTTCATTTTAGTAACTGTTATTTTGAATTTAAGCATATAATCACTGATATGTTCATTAGTTCCTTTCCTAAATTAATCTAATTTATCAAATATGACTTCCATACCCATGTTATTTTAAAAGTGAGCCAAGAAATCATCCACTAGGATTGTGAAATAATGAACAAATCCACATAGAAGAACATAATACTAATCAAGAACATAAACCTTTAGGCTTTCCAAGAAAGAGCTTAGTAAATAATCTATTACCATGAGAAAATATAAATGATAAGCATAAAAGGTTTTAATAATATGCGAGTGATCCCCTTTTTCATTAAACAATTCAAATTTCATAACATGAAGTGATGCAACAACATCATGAAATAAAACATTGTAATCCTAAAAATTTTCAAATTGTGGTTTTTGATAAGTTAGGAAGTAATGATTAGTTGTTTGTGGTATTGTTTTATGTCCCTTTCTAGGTCATATAAGGATATTTTAGTTTTCCCTCCAAAAAACTATATTTGAAAATTTAAATTGTTAAAAGGACTTGTGGAGTGTTTGGCATGTGGTAAAGTGATTAGGCCTTTTGCGGAGGGTTATTAATGTTTAACCATGTGATGTAAATGTATTTTTACCTTCAAGACAATGTAAATCAATCTTAAGACCTCTATATAAGATGATTCAATGTAGGAAGAGTTTAATCTTAGCATATTTTTGAAGGGTGAGAGATTGTTGGTCTTGAAATAAGACCAAACCAAGTATAATTATATTTTTGTAAGAGATAAGGATCCATACCACATAGGGAGGATCTCAATAACATAAGAAAATAAATATAAATATTGAGACTATATAATTAAATATCAAGGTTAGAGAGAAAAAGTTGCAAGTCTATGTGTAAAAGCATGGTGTGATAGGGGTTTAAATGTAACTTTCAAGGATAAATAAAGAGAAGAAGACCCATTTTGATCTTTGGTGTATATCCAGATATTATGCTTATGTAAGTTCATGATTTTATCTAGGTTTTTTATGATATTTCATGTTGATAAGATGATCTATAAGATCTAAATATTGATAAACAATGTTTTCAATAGTACAGTCTATGAAAGAGATGTTTTCATGCATTGTTGGTGAATATTAGGAGTTGGTTAAGTATTAAGGATATATGTAAACATTTATCATGAAAAAATGAAACCCTAAAATTCAATATATCCTAATCCATTTGTAATAAAGTGCTATGTTTTGAGTTTTTAAGGACTGTGTTAACAGTCAAGGGAAGAAAATGAGTGTTTTTGAATTATTTTGATTGATCAAGATCAAGAAAGGGTTGCAATAATTTTTATAAGTGTATGATAATATGAAAAATTATAAAAGAACCATTCTCAAGCTTTGAGTCACAATATTTTCCATTTTATATGTTCTTAGGGCTGCAAATACAATCTTGTTTATGATAGTTAAGAACAATAGTGAATGTCTTTAAGAAATTTTGAATTGTTTATGAAAAAGTAAGAATTGGAAGAGTAAGGTAAGGTTGTAAAGATAATATTACAATTGTAAATAATAAATTCCAATCATAAATTATTGAATTACCCTATTTAGTGTGTTATTGGGTCTAAGAAATGCTAAACTAATATTTTAGAGAAAAAATGGATTTTTATTAAGATTTAACCATTGAAATTTATTGAAACTTTGTAAAAATTTGATAGGATATATTTAACAGACATCTAAAGTGGTTTAAGAGTTTACAAGCATCTATATGAGAACTTATAAAGGATTGTGTTAAAATAGGCATGTACCAATATAAGAAAATAGGGGTTAGGCTAAGGAATCTCAGTTTTCTTCAAAACCATAGTAATAAATCCTTAAAAAATTGGTATGTATATGTTAGATGAGTTTCTTAAGAGGATAAAAATATTTTCCAAGGTTGAGGAACATATATGATGAATATATATAAGACTATATGTCTTAGACATGCAAAATAAAATAAAAACACATAATTTTAGTATTGGAAACTTGCATGGCTTCTAAATTACTACTTCAAATCGATTGAAACTTGGTGAACATGTGATAAAGAGTCGTCTCAAGAGGGTAAAGGTGATTTCATAATGTGAAATATTGTTTGGAAAAATATATTAAGGGCTATGTGTAACAAACACTATTTTAAGTAGAAAAATTGAGTTAGATGGCATGAGTATGATTTTTACATACAAGGTTGAGTCTTGAATAGTTACAGGCATAACTAGTAGAGGATGTTTTGAGTGATCTTAGTCAAATATTATTTCATTATATTCATATTTATAGACCTATATTTTAAGGTTATAATCCATAAGAGAAAGATTACTCTTCACGAGTATAAATCTAATGGATCCCTAAATGGAAATGTAGAAAGAGTCTATTAGGGTAATGGTCAATGATTTTAAGGAGATAATAACCCTATTAATCTCATTGGTTTTGAATAAACCAATATAATAATGTCATAATAAAGTGAGAACAAGACTCTAGTGAGACAACCTTAAGAGGAATACATGCATGTTTTGCAGGTCCTAAAGGAACCTAAGGTGTTCACTAACATTGCAGACTCTAGAAGAATGATCTCATTGGTCTCAAAAAGACCAATATAAGAAGGTTACTTCATTATTATAAATTAAGGTAAGTTGTAGATCTTTAGTACACAATCCTAATTGGAGGCCTAAAAGAGACATTGATAAATCTATATAAAGGAGAATTAGCCATAATTAGAGTAAGCAAGTAGTCTACTTGCATCAAGTGGTATCAAAGATCAGGAAAAGCTCTTGGAAAGTGTGAGAGAAAAGAAAGATAATAGTTTGAAGGTTCATGTAGTTATAAAGTGACAGTATCTTTCATGAACAATTTAGGAAATAATTTCAAATATATGAAATAAACTATAATTATCAGCAATATATTGACTAAAACAAATAAAATTGAATTACAATATTAGAATTGTAGAATCACTTGCCTCTTCGAAGGGGCAACCTCCTTTGAGCAAGCTCAATTCAATACAATTTATGGATGCCTTCATACTATTTTAGGCTCCTATTCATAGTAATATAATACTAGATAACCATTACTCCTAATGAATGTGGGATTATTACACTATTACATTCAACTATTTTAATAGGCTTTAAGGGATGTCTTACAAAGCATATGTGTATATAACCATTCATTAGAGAAGCAAATTACAAAAGGATAGTTAAGACATAGTGTCCTAACATTCCCTCCCCATTAAAAACTCTATCCTCAAAGCTTGAGGTGAGGAAATTGCTACTGCATTCAGAGGAGAGATTCCTAGGTAGCATCTTCTGTTGCAACCCATGTCATTGGATGAGAACTCTGGTGATGACCTGATTATGGAGCTGATGAGATAGCTTATTGAGGATAAATTGAGGATTGAGAAGGATAAATCCAACTACATCCAATTATGGAAACACTATCTGAGTCTGTGCATTTTGCCCCATGACCTGTTTTAAGCATGAGACATGAAAAATAAGGTGCACACATGATGAGGGTGGAAGTTCCAAGTTGTAGGTGATAGGTCCAACTTACTGGAGGATATTATAAGCTCCATAAAATTTTGGAGCTAATTTATGATGGTCATTCAGCTTCAAAGATGATTGCTTATAAGGTTATAGATGAAGGAAAACCATATCTCTAGGTTATAAGGATCTTTCAGAGTGTTGTTGGTCTGCCTATTGCTTCATACAATTCTATGTTATGTGAATATTATCCTTGAGAAGATGAAGGATATTACAATGTTTATTGAGTGTAGTATCAACAACCTATATTGGAGAGCTCCTAGGTATGTATGAAAGAAGAGAGGGTGGTTTTTGGCCATACATAGCTTAATATGGGGTAAGATTGTTGGTTATGTGGTAGGAGGTGTTGTACCACCATTCTGCAAGAGGTAATCATTTTATCCATTGATTTTGTTGCTCCATGACAAAATAATGAATATAGGTCTCCTAAAATTTATTAATAATTTCAATTTGGCCATCAGTCTATGGATGATAACCTTAACTCATTTTAAGGGTTGTACCAAAGCACTTGAAGAGTTCTTGCCAAGAATGACTCATAAAGTCATAATCATGATCCAAGGCAATAGAAGTAGGAAAACCATGAAGTCAAAAGATTTGATCAAGGAATGTTTGGGATATGGTAGAAGTAGTGTAGAGATAAATTAGAGCACAAAAATGAGTGTATTTAGAAAGATGATCCACTAGAAAAAAAATGACTAATTTGCTACTAGAATTATGGAGGCCATCGATCAAATCCATAGAAATGTCAGCCCAGAGGTGTTATGGAATGGGTAATAGATAAAGTAGACCAGGTGGTGCAACTGTTTCCCCTTTATTTTGTTGACAAATATCACATTCAATAATAAATGTTTTGATATCCTGCTTGAGTCCACACCAAAAAAAACTATGACAAACTCATTGATAGGTTTTTAGGAAACCTGAATGTCCTATAGAAGGGGAGGCATGCATCTCTGATACAATAGTCTATTTGAACTTGGAGCCAAAAATTAATAGAAGATGGTCTTTATATCTAAATGTGTGTTCATCCCAAGTATAGTGAGGTTTATCAAATGGTGAGATCATGATGTCATTCATGTTGAAGATCCTAGAGCCATGTGGAAATGGGAATGGAAATAACACACAAGTGGGCTTGTTCTTCAAACAGGCAAGAGAGGGCATTAGCCACCAAGTTTTCTTTGCCTTTTTTATAGGTAATTTCATAATCATATCCCATGAGTTTAGAAACCCATTTTTGTTGATCCAGGGAAGAGACCCACTATTCTAAAAAATATTTAAGGCTTTGATTGTCAGTTTTGATGCAAAAGTGTTGGCCAATCAAATATGGATGCCATTTGTGAATTGCATGGAGGATAGCCATCATATCTTTGTCATATGTGGAGGATGCCAAATTTTCCCTAGTGAGGGCCTTGCTAGTGAAGGCAATGGGGCATGCTTCCTACATAAGTGCACACCCAAACCTATTCCACATGCATCACACTCAAGCACAAATAGCTTGGATAAATTAGGCATGGCGAAGATTAGTGTGATGTACATGGCATGTTTAAGGCTGGTAAATGCTTGCGAAAATGTAGTTGAACATATGAATGAGTATTTTTTGAGCATAGTTTTCAAGGGAGCTATAATTGTGCCATAATCCTTAACAAATTTTTTATAGTACCCTATCAACCCAAGAAATTCACATAAGCTTTTGAAGGTCTTTGGTAGCGGCCAGTTTGTCATAGCTTCAATTTTAGTAGGGTCAACACGAACACCATCAGATGCAACAATATGTCCCAAATACTCAACCTCTATTTTCCCAAAATAACACTTTGAATTATTTTCACATAGGTAGTTATCTGCGAAAATTCCCAATGTTGTGTCACGGTGGTGGAGGTGATCCCCCCATTTATGGTTGTAGATGAGAATGATGTCAAAGAAGACCAAGATAAACTTTCACAAGAAGGGATAGAATAGTTAGTCCATCAAACTTTGGAAGGTGTAAGGGGCATTGGTAAGACCAAATGGCATGACAAGGAACCCATAGTGGTCGTCATGTGTGCATAAAGCTGTCTTCGAAATGTCAACATCATGAAGATGGATTTAGTGATATCTAGAGCACAGGTCCAATTTGGAGAAAAAATTTACACCATGGAGTTCATCAAGGAGCTCATCTATGACCATAATGGGAAACTTATCCTTTATGTTTATTTTATTCAGGTCTTGATAATCAATGTAGAGTCTCCAGGAGCCATCCTTTTTATGAATAAGCAAGACTAGTGAAGAGTATAGACTAGTTTTATGTCAAATGAACCCTACCTATAGGAAGTCATGAATGATATTTTAATTCTCAGTCTTTTGATGAAATAGGTACTAGGATGGTTAAATGTTTAGGGGGGCACTACCAATAATAAGTTGGATGTGATGGTCCTTCGACTAGTGAGGTGGTAATCCTACGAGTTCTTAAAAATTTGTTGCATGCTTGACCAAAATATTGTGAAATTCTAAAGGTTTTGGAGATTCTGGTGGTGAAGTAGTGTGAAGAGAAAATATTTGGGTAATGACATCATGGGATCCCTGTTTGAGAATTTTCCCCATGTGGTGAGTGATGATAATGCTTGTGGAGCCAGGAAGAAGGCCTTATAGTGTGTATTTTTGTCCATTCTCTGAGAATTACATCTAAAGCTTATAAAAATACCAAAGGATGGGTTTGATGGTTCTTAAACATTATGCACCGAGAAAAACATCACATCCACCTAAAGATAAAGCAAACATGTCATCCCAAATGGTATAGTCACCCACTAAAATATGAACATTATGACGCTTACCATTACATGGTAATTTTTTGCCATTGGCAATCATCACTTCAAAACTAGAACAAGGGTGTATAAAATAATTTTTTTGCTTAGCTACTCGAGGGTCGATGAAGTTGTGAGTGATACTAGAGTCAATATATATAGTGAGGAGTTGCTTTTTAAAAAACATTTTGACATGCATGAAGATTTTAGGAGGTGAATCAAAGGGCCTAGAATCAACATCTATTTTTTCTAGTTCTTTTGTGGTATCCTCACATTCTTTTGTATCAGGTGGAAAATCAACATCAAGTAGGTACAATATTTGTTCAATGCATTTGTGGCCAATATCCCATTTATCATCATAATTATAACAGAGTCCCTTTTCGTGATGTGTGCACATTTTTGTTATTGTGAACCTGTTGATGGTGGTTGGCTTGAGAGGGGGAGCGTGTTGTGGGGAATTGGAAAGAAGATACCCTGGAGGGCACCCAAGAAGAATTATGACATTGTGAGGTGAGTTTTTCTTTAGAAAGCTTGGTGAAACCTGAGGCATCTATCATTGTGCATGGTTTGAACATTTTAACCTTAGATTGAATGACATCCCTGAGGTTGTTGATGAAGTAACTAGTGAAAAATTCATCAAAGAGGCCTTCAATTTGTTTGGTAATTTTTTCAAAATCTGTTACATATTCTCACATAGTACCAATTTGATGAAGTTTAGTTAAAGCTCCCATGAAGTCATCATAGGCACTAAGCATAAAATGTACTAACATGAGTTTAGAGAAGTCCACACAGTTTGGTTCTATATGTGCCTTGCAGTACCATTGGTACCACTGAACAACCTCCTTTTCTAAGTGAAATGAAGTAATGAAGACTCTTTCAGTGGTAGGATGCAAGAGAAAATACTAATCAGCATAGCAGAGCCAATTGATGGGATTAGTGCCATCAAATTTAGGAAAGTTTAACTTAGGGCCATAAAATGGTACCCTAAAAAAAGAACTACCATTTGATTGATTATCCTCATTAAATAAAAAAGTGAAAAGGGTATTTTGGATATTACTGAGGCAGTGATTGAGGTTAAATAATTCACCAGTCAGGTTGTGATCAAGCTCAGATAGTTAGGATTTGATTACAACAATGTCGTTTGTCATGGTACCTACATGGGTAACAACCATAACTAGTTTCTTATTTTGATTTTGATTTTTTTGAAGGGATATAAAAACAAGTTTTAAGACATGATCAGTAAATAGTTTTTTTATTTGGACGTATTTGGAAGGGGTAAAAATACTTTTACAAGATTTTGGGCATTGTTAGGTTATGTCTGATGATGGCAAGAGTAATTTTAGAATCATAATGGAAAAAATGAAAGATTTGTCCAAGAGGAAAAAAAGAGTAGGAAAGGGAAAGGAACAGTGTGGAATTTTTTTGAAACAAGAGGATAAAAACTAAAAAAGTTATGGTAAAACCTGAAAAAATCAAAGAATGAGATTTCTGGCTAGTGAAAGTGGAATTGGGGTATGGGACCTCAATAATTAAAAGGTGTGAAATGAAGTTTCAAGTGCCTTGGTAAATTTTAAAGATCAACAAAGAGATAGATGGAGATATATGGTGAAAAAATGAAACAAATTTTAATTTTCTTTCTGTTCTTTCTAAAACTAGTTTTCTTGGTTTTTTCTGGCCACCAATGCTATCTGACTGAGTACTGCTCTCTTAAAAAAATTTGGACATAGATTTACCCCTAAACAAAGCTCTTGGTTTACCTCACGGGAGGAAACTAGTCAATCGAGAAGGGGTCATTACCCATTTCACTAACAAGTCCTCTCAATGGCCCAATTACTTTGGGGTTCCTGTGGTACTCCTCATAATGAGTTTTAGGGCTTATGGCCAAGTACTTCCCATAGCTATGTGGATGGGTATTTACCCTTATCTAAACTTGAAATGGATATGTAGAAAACAAATATATGCATAAATAGTGCCACTCCAAAAAAGACCTGTCATAGTTACCACTTTCTAATCACCAGGGTCCTGTTAAGGCAAGGTGAGAGCATATGGTGGGTTACAGGAAAACAAAATTAGCTCTGAAAAGTGATTTGACACCAGTTAATAAGATCCTTTCTGAACAAGCTAGGAAATAATTGCAAATATATGAATTAAATTATAATTATCAACAATATATTAACTGAAACAAGCATAATTGAATTATAATAGCAAAATTTTAGAATCACTGGCCTCTTTGAGAGGGCAACCTCCTTTGATAAAGCTCAATTCAATAAAATTTGTAGATGCCTTCATACTTGTTTAGGCTCCTATTTATAGTAATATAATACTAGATAACCACTACTCTTAATGAATGTGGGATTATTACACTATTACAATAGGCTTTGAGAGACGTCTTATAAAACATATGGATCCATACCCATTTATTAAAGAATGAAACTACAAAATGATAGTTAGGATGTAGGGTCCTAACATAAAGCCCATAGAGGCTTGAAAGGAAGGTGAGAATACATTAAAACTCAAAAGTAGATCCAAGGTTGAAAAGACTTAGATACAAGTCAAAAGACCAAGGTGAGAAAGACTTGGGTAAGACTGAGAGAGAGTGTCAAAAGACTAAATAGGCTTTAGGTGAGGCATGGATATAGATAAAAATAAATGGAGGAGATGCCAAGAAGAAAGAACGAAATGAAGGAAGAGGAAGTAAGTGAGTCAAGGCAAATAATAGATGAGATCTGCCTTAAGGATATAAGAGAGGTTATTGAGAGATAAATAAAAGGAATTCATTTGTGAACATGAGGAAGGACCTATGTTTGGATAAGATGAAAAAGAAGAGAAAGACCAATTGATAAGCCTCATTGGAGGATTAAATAAGAAGAAACTTGAAGGGGTATTAAGGCCTCAGTTTTTTTATTCTAATAATTTCTCTGAATGTGTGGACTGTAGGTATAAAGGATGATGAAGAGAAGGCCCAATTTGAGGCCTTAATTCTTGAATAAAACAAAGAAGGTCAGTTGAAAATGAACCTACAAAGTTGGTTACAAATGTGAAACATAAAGAGAAAATAAATAAAGTGATCCTCAATCAAGAGGATGAGAGATATGGATATATTAAATGACAAAACCAAGTACATGATGATAAGAAGGAATAAGGACATGAACCACCATCTAAATTAGATAATAGACTTGGAGGAGGAATACTTGAAACAAGAAGTGTCCATGAAAAGGACACAAATTTTGAAATATAATGATTTATTTGTTTATATTAGTGTAAAATAATTAGTAGCAGAGATAACAGCCTTAGAGAATGTTATAAACAATGGATCATCATATGAATAAGAAGACAAATTCTATCCAAAAACAAAGGAACGGTAGGTTGAGAATCTCATGGAGCTTGAGAAGGATTTCAAGCTGAACAAACAAGAATGGTGGAAAAGGAAACATGAGGAGACTCAAACGTCTCAATATTTTAAATATAATGCTTTGAGGAGTTGTGTATATGTATGTTTAGTATCTAAGGAGGTGGAAACCATGTGGACAACATAGAACAATAAGATCTTGAGAAAATTCAAATAAAGAAGGTACAAGTGGGCATCCTCATCTTGGAGGATAAAGTCATGAAAAAGAAGATTCAAGAAGAAGAAAAGAAATTGGAAGAAAAGGAAAAATTACTCAGCTACATTTGATCTGGTGCTCAAATCTTTCCCACCTAGGAAGTATGATGCAGGAGAATCATGACATAAATCATTGTAATCCTGAAATTTGTCAAATTTTGGATTTTGATAAGTTAGGAAGTCATGATTAGTTGTTTGGGGTCTTGAAATATCTTTGTATGTCCCTTTCTAGGTCATTTAAGGAGATTATTTTGTTTTCCCTCCTAAAAGCTATATTTGAAAGTTTAAATTGTTGAACAAACTTTTAGAATGTTTGACATGTGTTAAAATGGATTAGACCTTTTGTAGATGGTTATTAAGGTTTAACCATGTGATGTAAATGTATTTTTACATTCAAGCTAATGTAAATATATCTTAAGACCTATCTAAAATATGATTTAACATAAAAGGAGTTTAATCTTAGCATATTGTTGAAGGATGAGATATTGTTGGTCTTGAAATAAAGCCAAACCAAGTATAGTTATGTTTTTGTAAGAGATAAGGATCCATAACACATATGGGGGATATCATTAAAGTAAGAAAACAAATATAAATATGGAGTCTATAGAATTAAATAGCAAGGTTAGAAAGAAAAAGTTACATGTATGTGTGTAAATGCAAGGTGTGACAGGGGTCTAAATGTAACTTTCAAGGATAAATAAAGAGAATAAGACCCATTTTGATCTTTGGCATATATCCATTAATTATGCATATGTAAGTTCATGATTTTATCTGGTTGTTTGATGGTATCTCATGTTGATAGGATGATCTATAAGCACTAAAGATTGATAAACAATGTTTTGAATAGTATAGTCTATGAAAGAGATGTTTTCATGCATTGTTGGTGAATATTAGGAGTTGTTAAAGTATGAAGTATGTATGTAAACATTGATCATGGAAAAATTAAACCATAAAATTCAATAGAGCTTAATACATTTGTAATAAAGTGCTTTGTTTTAAGTTTTTAAGGATTGTGTTAACAATTAAGGGAAGAAAATGAGTGTTTTGGAATTAATTTGATTATTCAAGATCAAGAAAGGGTTTTACTGGTTGTTGTCAATTTATGAGAATATGAAAAATTATAAAATTACCATTCTCAATCTTTGAGCCACAATATTTTTTATTTTGTATGTTCTTAGGCCTACAAACATAATCTTGTTTGTGATAGTCAAGAACAATAGTGATTATCTTTAAGCAATTTTAAATTGTTCATGAATAAGAAATAATTTAATGAGTAAGGGAAGGCTGTAAATATAATATTCCAATTGGAAATAATCAATTCCAATCATCAATGGTTAATTTATCCTATTTAGTGTGCTCTCGAGTCTAAGAAACTGTAAACTAAGATTTTAGAGAAAAAAAATGATTTTTCTTAAGATTTAACCATTGAAATTTCTTGAAAATTTGTAAAAATTTGATAGTATATATTTAGCAAACATCCAAAGTGGTTTGAGTGTTTACAAGCATCCATATGATAAATTATAAAGGACTATGTTAAAATAGCCTTGTACCAATATAAGAAAATAGGGGTTAGGTCAAGGAATCTCAGTTTTCTTCCAAACTATAGTTTTAAATCCTTAAAAATTTGGTATGTAAATGTTATATGGGTGTATTTATAGAAAAAAAATCTTTTTCAAGGTTGAGGAACCTATATGATTAAGATATAGAAGACCGTATGCCCTAGACCTGTAAAATAAAAGAAAAACACAAAGTTATAGTAGTGGAAACTTGCATAGCTTCTAAATTACTAATTCAAATAAATTGAAACTTGGTAAACATGTGATAAAGATTTGTCTTAAGAGGGTAAATTTAATTTCATAAGGTGAAATATTGTTTGGGAAAATATATGAAGGACTATGTGTAACAGACCTTGTTTTAGGTAGAAAAACAGAGTTAGATGGCATGATATGATCTTTGCATACAAGGTTGAGTCTTGAAAAGTTAAAGGAAAAACTATTAGAGGAAGTTTTGAATGATATTAGTCAGATATCAGTTCATAGTCTTCATATTTATAGACCTATATTGGAAGGTTATAAGCCATAAGAGAAAGACTACTCTTCATGAGTATAAATCTAATGGATCCCTAAATGGAAATGTAAAAAGAGTCTATGAGGATGATGGTCAGTGATTTGAGGGAGTTAATAACCCTATTAATCTCATTAGTTTTGAAAAAACCAATATAAGAATGTCATAGTAAAGTGAGAACATGACTTTAGTGAGATAGCCTTAAGAGGAATATAAGCATGTTTTGTAGGTACTAAAGGAACCTAAGGTGTTCACTAAGATTGCAGATTACTAAAAGAATGATCTCATTGGTCTCAAAAGGAATAATCTATTAAGGTTGCTTCCTTATTTTAAATTAAGGTAAGTTGCATATGTATAGTAGATAAACCTAATTGGCTACCTAAAAGAGACATTGAGAAGTGTACATAAAGGAGAATTGGCCATAATTAGAGTAAGTGAGTAGTCTACTTACATCACAAAGCCTAGAGTAAAATGATAAGAAATAATTTCAAGATAAAAATGATAATGAAGAATAAAAATAGAAGTTCCCCTTTTATGGATTCATTTTTTTAATCATTGAGAAATATTTTTTTATTTGATTGTGTATGTTATGAAGAGTGTGCATCATGATTGACATTTATTAGGAGATCAAGGTGATAAAATTATTTTCTCTAGGAAATTATTATGGCAGGTGGTTTGTGTTTTAGATTTTTGATTTCTTGTGTTAAGGGATGTGTATTTAAAAGATGTGATGGTGGTGGCTTTTAGGCATATGCATTTTTGTTCAGTTGAGGCTTGGGGAGTTTGAGTGGTGCAGTGGAAAAGTGTCTTGATTGTTGTAAGTAGCTTCAATGGAGAAGGGTATAGGGGTGAAATTAGAGTGTGGGTTCATTCAAATACCAAATTAGGGTACTAGACAACTTATTCTTAATTACTAACAGGGGAAGCAACCTCAACTTAGTTTACTAACCATATCGACAAGGAGATTTATAATTCATTGATGATAATTTGGATATGAAAGATGTGTCATGTAGCAGCTAAGTTTTATGATTGGAGGAGAAGGAGATTGAGAAGATTTTAAAATCATTCATGATAGACCCTAAATAATCCATTTGGCACATAAATGTCTTTGATGTTGCATAGGTGATCAATAAAGCTAATATTTGGTCAGATGTAGCTGGATCTTTCACCTTGCATCAAGAACATTTAGATTTAGAGATGTGTAATCACTGGGTGGGTTTAGATATTGCAAACCATATCCATGTGATATTGGATGGGATTGTGAAATTATATAGGAGCTTAGCCTTCCTAGTGGCTAGATTTGGGATGCGACTTTTGCCTGAGTGCATTTTCAAGCCTCCTATGTGTTGTGATGGTAAGGAGGAAGGGGAATAGGTCAATGCTAAGGTTGCATATGGTAGGCAAGGTGGTGATTGGGTTGTATAAGTAGTAGAGTTTAATCTACCTTCAGAAGCAGAGGTAATAGTGTTATACTAACTATGGTAATGAATGGTGGGAATTGGTCCTTGTTTGGTTGTATGGGTAGGTAGTCGATGCCCTGGTTTATTTTTTTGTTACCCTTTTGGGCTTTTTGTAAACTCTTGATGTAATAACTGATAGCCTATATAAATAATGGTGGAAGAATGGTGGATTTTGATGTTCGATCCTCACTAAGCAGGTAGCACCTCATTAACCATCTTGATGGGTCTGAATCATGTTTTGATTTTTGCCTATGGGGTTGATACCTCGAGCTATTTTCTATTTCCTTTTTTCTTGAAGGGTGTACCCTAGTTATCTCAATAAAAAAAAGAGTGTTCATCATGGTATCCTTTTCGGGGTTTTGGATAGGTGGTATTTGAATATGAGTATTAATGGTAGAATATATGGGTGGTGAAAATGGTATACTTTGAGATGGATGGGAATATGAGTTTAGGTGTGAAGAATTGGAATGTGAAATAAGGTTTATGTAAGACATTGATATGGAAATATGGAATTGGTGTTGGGAAGAAATTAAATGAGCTTTGGAGAAAGCTTGTGAATATGCAAGGCCTGGGAGATGGGAGGATTAGAATATGGTTGGGAAATGGAAGGATTAGAAAATGATTGAAAAATGGGAGGATTAGAATATGGTTGGGAAATGGAAGGATTAAAAAATGATTGAAAAATGGGAGGATTAGAATATGGTTTGGAAATAGATACCTAGTGAAGAAAACTTTCACCAATAAATTTTTCTAAACCATTTGATATATTTACAATTTCTTTAGGTTTTTTTTTTAAGAAACTTCATGAATAAGACATTAGTGGGTTCATTTGGTTCATTAAAAAGCTTTAAAATATTTTAAATTGATTGACTAATTTCAAGATTATTATTGACTTGAGCATTTAAATATCCATCGTAATCAAAACACTTATAATTATCATCTACATTATTATTTAGAAGTACAATAATAAAGCTTGATAACTAGTAAAACAAGAAATAATCCTTAAAAATACATCATTATCATTCACATTCATAAAAGGATTTATAACATCTTGCAAAGGCATGCTCAATTTCAAAGGAGAATAGTTTCCATTTCCTTTTTCAAACCTAACTTATATTTAACCATGGAGTCTTCAATAAAAATTTTCTTTATGATTAAGATTAACATTTCTTTTAATTTGAATCTCTTTTTTTTTTAATTTTGATGGTATATAATATAAATAAATATAAAAGAAAACAAAAATAAAAAAACAAATTTGGTGTTTGGGATCAAGCACAAATAAATATGAAAACATTTACAAGTCAAAGCTTGGAATGTGCACAAATAGGAATGACCAAAAAAAAGATACTCTAGGAGGTGCAAGACAATCAAGGCTCATCTAAAATATATGTATAAAATATGTGTTGTAATTAAGCGTCATAAAATAATATCTAATTAACTACTAAATCAAACATATAAAGAAATAGAGGGGGGATATAAGGCTTTTAGATTCTTTAGATGTTGTCGTTAAATATGTCACCATGATTTGAATTTGAAAATGTGAATCTAAATTTGTTTAGCTTGTCATCGTAAAATATAAACCTGAATGAAGCAAGATGCTTGGACCATACACATGATATAGGTAAAATTATATAATCTTGACAGATATGTGTGTTGCAATAGAAGTTTCCCATTTTTTATACTTGGTAATTGTCTTTTGTCTTAGATGCACACCTCAACTCTTATCTTCACGAATCTAATAATTCTTGTAATCTAGAATAAATTAAAGCTAAAATAAATAAAAGTTTAATTTAGAGGTTTAAATATTAGGATTAGTTACTAGCATTTTTAATTTAACCCCTCAAAAATAACAAAAAATGTTAAAAAATAAAAATTACATAATACATATGACTCCAATAAAATAATCCAAAAATACTCTAACAATAATATTTAATTAAAAATATAAATATATTTAATAATACTTAATTTATCAAATAAACCTAATTACCTATAAATTAGACAACTTTAATTTAAACTTTAATATAAATAACACACACAAAACGCATAAAATCCCAAATAAACCCATACAAGATTAAGATGTTTTTTGATTAATAATAATAATAATAATAATAATAATAATAATAATAATAATAATAATAATCAACTACCTACAAATGTGAGTGTAATAGGATGTTGATGGTGCTTTTAATTCTTGATTGAAGGCCGGCCATGGTTGAGCGCCACTGAAGCGAAAAAATCTTAGATTGGACGTTGAATGATAGGGATCCTTAACAGAATTGAAACTCCGCATTAAGTGGGCCCCGCTCCCCACTAATGTTCCTTACTACGATGGCATATAATATGGCATCCCCCCGAATTTGCCCAACTCAATTCTCTTTTAGATTTCCTTTCCCCCCTTCTCTTACATTTTATTTCCTTTTTTTTTTAAATTGAAAAATGAATTTTTATTGATAAAATAATTTATAGGACAATGTTAGTCATATAAAAAAAAAATCAGTAGTCGGGTTTGAGTGATTTGCCAACCTTCACTTAAATTTAATATTTATTGGACCTTAAGAGATCGATTATTCTTGTATTTATATAGTCGATTTGGTAGTCATAGGGACGGGCTCCTCTGTTTAAATTAAAGTTGAATAAGCTCCAAGACATTAGGCTAAACCTCGATTCTCCCAACTATAAAAAAAAAGACAAGTAACAAAGTCACATCCTAAAAGTCTAAATTACATTGGACACAATATAAGAGAAAGAAATTAAATGGCTACAAGACAATCTTTTTTGCCTTTTTATTTTTAAACTTCAGTGCAACACTCTAGATGACCAATATCCATTGGGATAGCAATAATCATTAGAAGTACATGATTATACTGAGGTTCAAATAGGCATTGATCTTTATCAGATTCAGAAGTTTTGGATTCATGTGATCTCTTGATACCGCCCCTTGAAGCATTATCTATAAATGTCGTTTGACAAGAAGAATCTATCAAAACTGAACTTTCTTTTTTTATTGAGCCATCTTTAGATTTTTTTGTGACCTTGGTTAGAAAAGTGCACTCATACGGTTGTTAGCATTTAGGATGAGATGATTGATCCTTTTTCTTTTTTGGCTTGCTTGCATGAGGACAAACCCCCTTAGAGATGCCCAATTTGGTGACATAAATGACATCTAAAGGCACTGTTTTCATAATCGAAAGTTTAGAGCCAATGGGAATTACAATGTTTTAGCTAGATTCTATATAGAAGACCTTTGCTAAGGTCCACCTCCACACAAATACGGACATAAGTATACAACCTTTGTTTAGACAGCTCAAAATCTATCTTAATGAATCTTCCAAGCGTGTTACCATTAGCTTCACATACTGAGGGGTCCTGGAAAGGAAGAGGGAGATTTGGGAGTCAAACCTAAACCGATATTTTAGATACCACCATTGTTGAGGGATCAAAATCAAAGAACCAAGGGGTAACAAAGAGCCTGACTCTTCCCCAAAACTAAAGTCACTCCTTAAAAATTCTCTGATAATCCTTAGATTCAAAAAACTAGACTATGAAAAACTCTTTAGAACAAAAATGGATCACAAAGTCTTTGGTCCGAGTAGTTTCAACCCAATGAATCAAATCTTTTGACCAAGGCCAAAATCCATTAAACTTACAAATAACTACATAATTTTTAAATTCAAAAATTAATCCAATTATCTTAGAAAAAGAAATCTCCATTTCGGGTACTTCATCTGATTTTTCTATAATGTATGGAATGAGAGACGTTGAAGGTGAAGTTGACAGGGTTTTGGGGCGAGCAACATCTTTGTAAGAAAAACCAAGGCCTTGATTCTTTGAAACACCAACTGCATGTTTTGTCGCCATACCATAAATGAGGGGGCAAAAAAAGGCCATAGACCTAGCCACTACCACAAGCACCTTCACCCTCTACTTGTTGCTTAGGGTTTTCGATTGTCTTTATTCCTTCACCTTTATTTCAGTATCTTAAAATAAAACTAACAATACAAAAAAAATAGCATTTTATGAAAGTCACCGATGGTGGTAAATGCGATTGAACTTGATGAGGAAGGTTATGAGTTCAAATGCGTTCATACCTTTTATTAGAATTTTACATTTATAATCTTTAGATCATTTAATGATCTCGTTAATCTATGTAAATGGACGTAATCAATTTAGAAGTGTGGGCTCTTAGAATAGATGTGAAAGTACAATAGGTAGCAATTAACTCAAAAGAAATGTGGATTTATTTTTAATTAGATAATTGATTATGGATCATTTAATGATTTTATCAATATATAGAGATCGATGAAATCAATTTGGAAGAATTGTGGATTCTAAGAATAGATGTGAAGGTAGGACCGGAGCTCCCTATTGAGACAACAACAATGATAGTGGACAGAGCAAAGGTGAATGATGGAAAGGCAGTAGAAACCAACAACAGGGCAACAATGTAGGGTATACGAGCAGATAAGCAAAAAGCAAAGAGATTCAATGAGGTGACAGCCAAAGGGTAATGGTTGCCTGGAGAAGGGATGGTGACAACAGTAACTAGGTCACTCGGGCTAGGGCAAGAGGGTCAAAGTGGAGAGTTTGGTCAGGGGGTAACAACAAAGGATGTTGGTACAAAGTTCAAGGAAAGATGGGAGGAGCACAGATCTTTTGAGAGTCACAGAACCAGGAAGGGTAGATTGAAGAATAAAGAAGTTTTATTTGGTCAAGGTTTTACAAATTCTAAGTAGCTAGTTAGGATTTTTGAACTTTAGGTTGTTGGGTTAGGGTTGGAGCAACAGGGTAAAGACAGAGGCTGGGCCTTTGAAAGCTCCTTCCTAGGGAATCAAGGTTTGGAGGTGTCCAAATCAATGGGTAGGGTTTCCAAGGATCTAGTCTATTCTTTATGTAATAATATTTCAAATCCATATCATTCATGTGGAGATTATTGTAAAGAAAGGCTTCTAAAAGCTAACCCTAATTCTAAACATACCCTGATCCATATAAGCTAGATTTTGCCTAATAAGATTTTTGTGGAGGCATCTAAGTCGATGGAAGATTGCAGAACCTTCCAATAGGAGTTTTAACTCAATAAAAAATACCAGAAACTACATTTTAGGTGATATTCCCCTATTCTTCTCTGACACTCCTCCAATTTTGAATCTTTCAGATGGAGATATATCAGAAATTAGTATGGAAAGAGGCAACATATCTCTAATAGGAAGATGTGTAGGGAAACGACCCTCTTGGGACATGCTGGTAAAATGGTCCTTTAGAACTTGGCTAATATTGAAGCTCCCTCTCTAATTTTGTTGTCCAATGGGTTTTTTTTGCTTCAATTTTTATCTACGGATGATAGGGATTTTGTGTGTTCAAATGGAACTTGGTTTTTAGGCAATCAGGGGTTTTTTCTCTATCCTTAGGCTCCTTTTTTAAATCTTGCTACCTCAATCATCTCGAAAGCCCCAGTATGGATTAGATTTTATAATCTTCCATTAGCTATGTGAGACCCTGGTTTGCTCAAGCAGTTGGTGAGTAAGCTGGGAATTTTTGTGAAAATTAATGAATCCTCGAGGGCTCATTGAAATTTTATCAGGGTGTGTGCTTTGATAGATCAGGCCAAACCTTTCCATCACTCCATTCAAATATTTTTGTCCCATGGATTATGGACGCAATATGTCAATTTTGAAGGATTGCCTTTCAGAGGTTTCAAATGCAATCAAAGCAATCATAAATTAGCCTCTTGTCCTAAGAATGGTTGTAAAGGATCGCAAGCTTCAGTTTTGCAGAAATGGGTTAAGAAGGTGGGTTGTCCAAACAACGCTTTAGTTCATAGATTTCAGTCATTGATAAAGAATCTCATGGCTGATCTTCCTTCTTCGGAAATAGTCTAGACGAATAAGGTAAAACCTAAAAACGCTGAGGGTCAGGTGGTAGAAAAAGTTTGGATCCCTGTGAAGTCAAGGAAACAATTACTACCTGAGCCGGATAAGGGAAAGGAAGCAATGCCTTCTAGGTTAGAGCATCCAGATATCTTTTCTCTTATTTTGGAAATTCCCAAGCAGACAATGAAGGCAGGGAAGTAATTTTTTCCTCAACTGGATAAGGGAAAGGAAGCAAGGCCTTTTGTTTGAGAGGAACCATATATCTCTTCTCATTTTTTGGATTATTCTCAACAGAAGGAAGTTTCATAATAAGAAGAGGTGAATTGGGAAGAAGATGATGAAGAGTTAGCTAGTAGGGTTGTTTTAACTATAGCCCAGTCTAACAGCACCCTCCCGACTCTTAACTATGGCAAAAAAGGGAAAAGAGGCAGAAAAACAAAATAAAAAAGACTTCAATTGGATGATCATAATTTTATCCTTGGTGGAACCCAATGGACAATGGAATTGTTGCTCTCCAGTAGGGGCAAACAAACGTTGGCAGCAAAATGTTGAATCCAAGGTTGAGTTTGATTTTTGTAAATTGTTGTTAGATTTCTTCTCGGATAGGTTGTAGGCTTAAAAGTTTAGACCGGTTTTAATTTTTAAAAAAATAGTTGTATTTGTCCAAATTGATAAGATTTTCAAGGTAAAAATTTTCGCTGATTTATAACATTTCTTTAAAGGAGACTAGACCTCTTATTATGTTCTAGAACCGATTTAGGCTTCGATTAAAAGCCAAGTATTGATATAAAAAAATATATGTGAAGGTATAATAGATAGTAATCAATTTAAAAGAATTGTAGATTTACTTTCACTTAATTATATAAAGAAAACTTTCATAATATATCACATTCTTAATTATTACTAATAAAAGATGTGAAATAATAATATTATGATTTTTATATTCAAATGTCAACTTTTTTATATCAATTTTATTAAAAAATAAAAATGAAACAATTTAATATATGATAAATATTACCTAAGCAATTAAAAAAATTTGTCATAACCCAAAATTTACAAAATTAAAAAATACAATTTTATTATCTTTTAAATATATTTGTTTCATTTTTGTACTTTGCATTTTTATGGTTCTTAAGATTATATTTTAACCTTTAAACTAACACTAAAGGGATGTCAGCGTGACTTAGGGCCATCAAGTTAGTTCTTTCTTTGATTTTTTTAATACATATAAGAAGTTGGAATTATTAATTGCGATGTAGGAATTATGATTTTAAGAAAGGCAAAGCATTATTGATATATTAATATTTTCAATATTTTATTTAAAAGAGTGAAGATTGTTAGATTGTCACAATCAAATGGTCTCAAATATGAATTATAAAAAGGAAAAGATTTTATACTTGTAATAAGATTTAATCATTGTGATAGGACATGTTCATAAAAGTATTAATTTTGATATAAAGTGACATTAATAGTTGTTCAATTTATATTTAATAATTAATTATAATGTGTCGCATAGATAAGTATTGGAACGCCTTTCACGTATTTTACAACAAATTTATTTTATACTAAATTAATTTAAAATCTGATTTTCCTTTCAATTAAACACATGAAATTAAACACGATAGATTAAAGATACAATAATATCATTATATAACTTTTTCTATATAATAATTACACATTGTATAGGGGAAAGGTCCCAGTAATAATGCACATACCAATGATAGAACAAGTTTTTGTTCAGGGAATGCTCCCTTGATAAAATATATTGGTGTGTATAAATAATATAATACACCAATAATGGTGCATGTAGTATTCAATACTTGTTTAATAATTACTCTATAAAATTAAAAGTAATAAATCACATTTTAATAAGACTCAAGTATTGCTATTGTAATGTACAGGAATTGGTATTCCAAAATTTACGTTTTCATTATAAATTTAAAAAATGTATTTTATGACCTCTTGTAATGAAATTGATTATATCATAAATTTATAATAAATTAGACCTTGAAACCTTAGTTATAACTAATTAAGACAATATATTAAAACAAATAATTTTTTTGAAATCTTATGTAATATTATGACACTTTAAATCCTAAAGAGAGAATGCAGAACCCCCACACATTTTTATGGGGCACCAAAATATTATCCAATAGAGTCATAGTGGGATTTGCACTGAAACAACACTACTCGACCTCGGTGCAGATTTTAATGATTGTTAGCCCATGACATTGATGTGGCGTAAATCCTAATTATAATTCTATATCTAATCAAAGAACAAATTTATATTCTTCAATGCCAAATCAATATGAAGTGATGCCTTCTTTTACACTTCTTTTGTTACGTATGATTTAGGAAAGTTATTCCTCTAATCGAGGTGGAACATTGGTAGTTATCATCATTTTAATAGGTGGATTCAATACCCTTCTTCAATCTTTAAAAAGCTTTAGAAGGAATTTTTTTTCCCATCTCGACCCCACTCTTTAATGGACACCACACCCATCAACTTCACAAGATCACTCAATGGAATTGGAATGATAATGTGAAAGGACTAAATTAGCATGAAAACCAACGTTTCAATGTCATACCAATCACTTTTTTCAATATTTTTAAATTGTTTGGAGCAACTCACTTCCCTAGTCAATTTTTATCATCAATAATTTATTGAATATATTTAAAATTGTTTGAAGCAATTCATTTCTCCTATCAATTTTTGAAATGCCCAATTTCATACTTGAATGACGGCTATGGAACAAACAACGATGGAAAATAATGATTGGATATTGAAGAATAAAAAATCAATTGACCCACCTCCATGTTTAGTGTTTAGGAAGGAAATATAACATCACCTTTTTGAGGTTTAAAGAAAGCTTATTTTTCAAGCATTTTTGCATAAAGGACAGCAGTAGTTCATTTTTTTATAAGGACATGAAATAAATACGAATGCTATTTTAGTGTTGACTTAAAAGTGTATTTTTATAAAGGAAAGCAGTAGTTCATTATTTTTTGGAGCTAACTTGACACTTTAATGTTTGTGGGCAAGCTTGACTTTTTCTAAGGTTGCATGAAGAAATTTTGTGATGGAAGAGGTGGAAAGAAGAAAGAGTGATTTGCACATCATAAATGTTTCTTTAGATTATGTGAATGAAAGGAAGTTATACATTTTAAAATGTTTATATAAATGTATTTAGAAATGTTCATTATAATTTATATGGATTATAGAAATATTATTTTTTTTTTTATAGAAAGGAAGTTATTTTTATTTATTTTTTGACAATAAATCTTCATAAGTAAGAAGATGTGAAAGGAACATGATGAGGCTCTTTAGTCATGTGTGACAATCAGATCAATTTGTTATATCTATCAAAAAGTCTATTCAACTTGAATGCAATGATTTAACATGTATATGTTCTATATATTTGGCCAATCCTCTACAGAACTCTCACTTATGTTTTGGGGAGAAATGGGTTGCTTTTGGGCTTGCTTAAAATAGAGTCGAATGCTCCTACAAATCTTCTACACTTTGTCTAATCTAAAAGTTGAGAATTCGATGACTTTTTATTATAAATCACTAGAAAAAAATCAGATTATTCATACATTTTATGAATGTTTCTTAATTTTCCTTTTTTTAGGTTGGTAAGCATATCTTCTTATTTTCTACTCTTAAGCTTTGTCTTGAGGAAAAAATATGAAAATATTTGAATAATATAACTTAATACTTTCAATACTAAGCTTGTTTGTCCCAAAACCACCTTACTTTCCCTCCATAATGGCTATGTAAATATTTTGCGAAAAAATATGATTCAAACTCAAAGGTATTAACTTTGACCTTATATATTTTTTTCCTATTTTTTACTTGTATTTTTTTATAAGTGTGGTCCTTAAATATTAGTCTTATTACCCTACCTCCCTTAAGAAATCCTAACATGGATGGGGTTGGGAGCTTATTTTTTGAGGCCTAAACTTGTTATGTATTAATTTTTAATAATCATTTAACAATAACAAAGATCCAAAGCTAGTGAAGAATTTAATAGCAATTTACATTGTAAAATTATTTGCTCCATATATAAATTAAGTAGAATAAAAATAATTAATTTACATTGTTTAATTTATTTAATCTACAGATAAATTTAAATTTTATCATATTTAAATTACATAATTTAATTTAATTTATTAATAAATTAAGTAAAATATCAAAAGTAATTTATACAATTTTTTTTGATAGGTCAAAAAAAGGGGTTAAACTTGTTTATTTATAATATTTTCTAAAAACCTTGATTAGATAGGGAGATACAATAGTGAACAATTAGAACTAGAGAATTTTAATAAGATTATAAAATAGAGATGAAGATAGCTTATAATACAGAGCCCATCTTTGCTTTTGCTTTTCCTGCTTCGTTTGTGCTCTGAGCTACCTATGGGGTTGTCTGTATCTCTGAGACTATTCCTTTCCCTTTCATGTTGTTGCTTGAGCCAAATACGAACTACCAGGTTAATGAAGTGAGGGTGAAGAGAGAGGAAGACAACACATATTGGATGCCATACAGAAAGATTGCCAATCCAACTCATGATTGTCCATAGCCACCGGTCTCGATTACTCATGGCTCGGTTTAAACCACACACCAAGCCACACACTTCGATTATGACCTGCATTTATTTTGACATTATGAACGTCTTGTTCAACAGGGTACAAAACTTTTGAGCCCAACATGAGAGAGTGCACTAGCTCCAACCTAGTGTCTTTGGAATTTAGTCTCAACCCCTCATTAGCAAAAAGACCATCCACTTTGTTGCCTTTGCAAAATATGTGATGAAGATTGAAATGGATGAAGTTTTCTTGAAGGTTGGAGCAATCCTCCAAGATGTTGCTAAGATTCTAATTACCTAAATTTCCTATATTTATTGCTTCCACAATTATCCAGGAATCACCTTTAATGTTAAGACAAAGCCAATTCTTTTGTCCATAGAGCTTTGACTTCTGCATAGTTATTAGTGCATTTGCCTAAAGCTTCGCTACATCCAAGTAGAAAATTGCCTTTGGAATCTTGGAAGAGACCCCTTGCCCTAGCCCAACTTGGATAGCCTTTTGTAACTCCGTCAAAGTTTAGCTTTATCCTGGGATCTTGAGGTGGAGTCCAATTAACTTTCCTTCTTTGTTTAGGGTTACTACTGACCTTATTATTAAGGATACAAAATATAATTTTAATCACGTAGCAAAATAAATAAATAAATAAATTATAATAATTATAAATCACATTTTAATTTTATTTGCTCCTTTAAATTCATTAAATAAATACCTAATAATTGTTATATTAAAAAACCAAAGAAGGTATTTCAATATTTAATTTGTTCTTACAAATTAATTATATAAATCATTAACATTTTTCTTATCAAATTAAATAAAAAAACTATTTCAATAGTTAATTTGTTCTTACAAATTAATTATATAAATAACAAAATGGATAAAGAAAATCACAGTGAAAAAAAATCCTCAAATTATATAATATATACTATTTTATTTTCGAATGTCAAAAATAAAAAATATAAATTGTGATGGGAAGGGTCACTTACTTAACTACAAAGCCACTCATGGTGACTTTCCCCGTGCAAGTTTAATCATACCTTATTATATCCACACTTTAAATTATAAGTTATATTCATATCTATTGGAATCACACCAACCTTGTCACTGGATTTGATGGCATCTTTCTACATAGACTAACGAGACTGATTTCTCTTTATAACTTAAAATGATTCACTGACTTTAATTTAAATTGGTATCTTATTTGAGAGTATAATGAGAGAGTGACTCCTCTCTATAACCTTAAGTGACCACTTAATGGGTGAAACGAACATGTATACTAGTACAATTGTGTATCAGAGTGGCTACCATCTAACACTTATATTTTAAGAAATTAAAATTACATCTCACATTTACTTTTCTTTTCTATAGATTAATTTGTTTCTTATTTAAATTTGTTAAAAATCTAAAATCTAAATCCTAACAATTAAATATATAATTTTTTTTTAATTGATATTTAATGGATAATGAAGGACTTTCTGTCAAGACGTAAAAGAAGATTTGTATTTACTTGTAATTAAGGACTGTATTACTTTGGTTTGAGAAATTTCAAAAGGCTCCCATTTCAGTCATGATGTTGGCTAGAATGATTGTAGCCTTGTTGAAAGATACCATCGTTAGTTGATTCACTTTCTACTATCTTAATTATGACATCTTGTTGTTTTTTGACCTAATGTGCTTATTTGCTGATTTTTAGTGGTTGTTTGTAGTTCTCCCTACCTAATTATTTAGAATTTTTTGTCACCAGTGATTAGACCCTTTTTATGTCCCAGCACCGATTCATAAACTTGGTCAAAAATATTAAACCGATTTATAATTCCAACTTTAAAAACATTTATCCAATCAAATAAAAAAAATTGATATACATGAATAAATCGATCAATAACACTTACAACATCAACCCCCGACACCTGACTTCATTAGAAACTTCAAATTCTCAACAATAAAGAAGAGAGCCAACTTTGTTCAAAAACGAATCGCAAAAGTGTAGTTTACAAATACCAAGATCTTCTCTAAGGAATCCAACATTCTTCTATTTAGATCCGTCACAAGACAAAATAATGTGCGGTTCTATGAATAATGAATAATGAAAAGCTTTCTCTACCCCATCCCAATCCCAAACAAAAAATTAAATACTACAAAATTGCACGACGAAATCCATGTGTCGTGCCATTTTATATACATATTTTGGTCTTCACAGTCAACGACATTTTTCTTCATTTTTGACTTCGTATTTTGGTCATCTTGCTCAACGACTTTCTTTCTTTATTTTCATTTTTATTTTTGTCTTTATCTTTATTTTTATTTTTTATTTTTTATTTTTGTCTTTTGCGTAGAGCACAAAGATTGGTCATGCCATTTTTAACCAATATATTAAGCCTAGTATGGTTTTGTTTTAATATAATCCGTTTATCAAGATGCCAATCAAGTATATTTCCAAGAACGAACTATCCATTCGCTTTAACTAAGATTTTGAATGAAAATTGAAAAGTGTGGCTCATGGGAGCTCAACTTTCTCCATCGCCAATCAAACATTTGATTGAAGGGTAAACAATTAGATTTTTTTTTGGAATAAATATAAATAATTAGAATGTTTTATATTATATAAAAAATAAAATAATTAATATAAGTAGAAGGTTGTAAAGTAAGGTAGTCAGATATATTATGGTTCAAATTTTTTGCTGGAAAAATTAATTGATAAAGGCACAATTTAAAAAATTAAAAACTTAAAGAGTAAATATTTAAGCACATGTCGTCATCCTAGGAGGTGGAGGTGGAAGATCATCTTTGGGAAGTACCGTCCAAGCAGGGGGCTCCACTTCAGGTATCTTCAGAGCAATCCAACCATCAAGGGGGTCATCATGAATAATGACAGGCCATCCATTAATCGACTATGAAGGAACAACAATTCTAGCCAGAGAGTGTTGTGAAGGACCAACATCAGACTTTCTATGAGAAGTCCAACCACCCCCTGGGGGAGAGTGAGGGGAGAAGTGGCCCTTACTTTTGGACCAACTTTTGCTTCGATGCTATCTAGAAGGAGGAGGTAGCAAACCATGGGGCAGGCCATTCGACGCTATCTAGCTCATTATGCAAGGGGCATTCCCCTAGTGGTCGAGGAGCTCCTACAAGTGACGGAGGTCCAACGCCATCTTTTCCACTTGAGCTTAAATCTGCATATAGATCGAGGAAATAACAACCTTTTCATTAATAGAAAATGAAATGTCACAGGTCTCATGATTAAATATAATATTATTTTTGGATTTCCATAGTTGAAAGAGAATAATTGCACAGAAGAATTATCAGAGAAAGGGCAATAGAGGTCGGCTAATTAGAATAATCCCCAAAGAGCACTTGTAGCCAAGAAAAAGGCTCAGGGTGGTAAGGCTGGAATAATGAATGAATCCATCACCAAGCAGATTGGGATTTTCGAAAAAACCATAATAGATGTTTAAAGGACTTTGGATGCTTGCAAATCAGACATAAGGGTTGGGGAATGCAGAGGTGGATCAGTCTCTCATCGAGGGAAAGTCCTTGATATATCAAACACTATAAAAAATGAGCTAGCTTGGGCTCCATGCCAAGCTACCACACACGATCCAGAGAGGCGAGCCAAGTCCTGGGAGAGAATGAGAGACCCAATGCCTATTTAGTTTGCCTAAAGCTAGGGAGAAGGGAATCATCACCTGATAAGGTAACTCAAGAGAGTAATTCTTGAAATGTGTATTTCAGGTCCACCTCCAGTCCTTCCACTAGGCCTTATGAGGCTGAAAGCCAAGTTTATGCAACATGATGCTAGGTAACAACTCCTAAATGTGAAGAATTGAAGGTAAGTCCACATTATTTAACTGAAACTTAATTTTTAATTCAGGCCAGGGGATCCAATCCCTAGAGGTAACCAAGTCCCAAATAGTGAGAATCCCTTTACGGAATAAATGCAAAGCTTTAACACCAAGTAATTCAGCTAAGAGAAGATAATAAGTAGTAAGAATAGGGGACCACCACAAGTTATGGTCATTAAAAGACAACCCTATGTGAACACAGTCCCCCACCCACCTCAAGTGGGGTTTGACAGCTTTAAAATCCTTCCAAAAGCTTTTGGCCACAAAAGAGCTAGAGATCTTAGCAAGAACAATAGTAATAAGATGGGATTGAAAGCTAATATTTTATCAACTAGTTTTACCATAAGGAGCGCCCACAAAAACACAATGTCATAATAGAAATTTTCAAGATTCATTACCCTCAATAGCCTAAAGAATCCACTTAGCACACAAGACCATACTTTGCAGATAGGTGTCAATACTGCCCATACCACCTTTATCCTAAAGGAGGTAACAAATATCCCAGGCCACACGATGAAAACCCCAGGCACAATTAGAATTGGCCCAAAGTAAATCCCTAAGGATTTTGGCCAATGCCTTATAGGAGGCCTTGGAAAGATCCCAATAGTAAGAATAATATGCATGAGTAGTGGCCAAGATTTTCATGAAAACCTGAAACTTGTCTACTAGAGATAAAGGCTTAGTTATCCAATATTCAATCTTCTTTTCAATCATGTTTTGTACATATTACCAAAGTTTGGTTGGATAACTGCCAAAAGCAAAGGGGATGCCTAAGAACATGAATTGTTCCCTCCAAGCAATCCATTGCCAATTATAATTGAGAATCCAATCAGGCATAAGCATCATGCTTTGCCAAAAACATTACATTTTCCTCCATTGGAAACTGGAACTGGAAGTCAGAAAAAAGGTGTCAAGGCATTGGATAGCTTCCTTAAAATTGGCCTCTTGTTCTTCAAGCATGAGGAACATGTCATATGAAAAATACCCATTGATGAGCTCGGAGGTGTGATCAGGCAGAACTTTGCCACGAACAAGCCCTTGAGAAGCTAGGAGATAACCCAAGGCTTCAACAGATAACACATAAAACACCAAAGCAAGGATCAACTTTGATGAATAGAGCGTTGAAGCTCAATTCCCTCAATTTTATGACCATTAATAGTGAGTTAGGTCAAAGCATCATGAAACAAAGTCTAGGCATCATAAATGAAGCAGGGGCCGAAGCCAAGAGCTTTGAGCATGGCCAGAATGAATTGCCACTCAATTCTATCATAGTTTTTTCAAAATCTAATTTAATAAAAATGGCACTCTAGAGAGAGGACTGGGCCCATGCCATACCCTCCAAGACCGTAATAAGATTATCCAAAATAAAACACCCTCTAATAAAACTTATTTGGTCTAGTTTGACAATGGCAGTTAAGATGAGATGGATACAATTGGTGAGTGCTTTAGTAAGAATCTTGTAAGAAACACTGAGTAATGTTATAGGCCTCCAACTGGTAAGTAACTCAGGATCTCCAACTTTAGGAATAAACTTGATATTATTGTGGTTGATCATGACTCTACGAGACTGATTTTACAAGGCTTCCTTGTTGATTTACAATAAATCAGGGATGATAAACTCCCATGTGGCTTTATAAAATTCACAAGGGAAGCCATCGAGGCCAGGGGCTTTCTCATTTATTATGTAATATAGAGCCTCCATGAGCTCTAAAAGATGAGCAGGGCATCATAGAGTCGTTGGTCAGTAGGAGTGAGCTTACAAGGCACCATATCAAGGCACTTTTAAAGTGCCTCGGTTCACTTGACTATGTAAGGTTGAGCTTGAAAAACCATCTTATAATGATCAAGGAAAGCCTAAGAGATGTTTAACTAAGAGGTAAGCTGAGATTAAGTGACTTGAATAGATTTGATTTGCCCATGAGCTTGCCTTTCAATGCTTCAAAAAACTCATTAGAGGCTTTGTCACCAATTTTAATCCAGTGCAAGAGTGCACAATTGAGCACCTTTGATTGCATGGCTATCCACCACTTTAAGGTGGTGTTTGAGAGAGGTTTCAAGCCATTGCAGTTGCACATTGAAGGGATCAAGCACAAGAGAGATGAATACCTATCGAAACTAATTGATAGTGGCCTCTTCTGGATGCTTTTTGATTCGAGCAACATGCTTGCCATGATGGCAGAAGAAGGAGGTGGTGCACATAATGGCCTCATTACACCTCTCAATCCAACCAACAACATATGGGGGTTGAAGGGCAAAGATTCTAGATTCGTGTGATGACTCAGATCATTCCAACATGAATCAACATAGAAGTATTAAGAATGAATTGATTATGTGGCACATTGTACTATCTTGAAGTCTGTTCAACTTAGAAAGAAATAGGGGAATGGTCTAATAAAATAATATGAGAATGGACGTTGACAGGGTGGCCATCAATGCTAGAAAATAACAAAAGATTTTTCTCTAATAACATAAAATGTTTGAGCCATTTGAGCATGCGGTGATCCCTAGAATGGTAGTTGGACTAGGTAAACCAAGATGTGGGGTTAAATGTTTGTCATTAGAGGAGAGGGTCATCCAGATCCCATTTATTTTTCAAATAATATCAAGCCTCATGTTCACCAATGCACCATCATATGGGGAGGGCCCCAACCTTGTCTTTGGGGTGTTCAATCATGTTGAAATCTCCACATACCAGCCATGTGGTAGCATGCAGCCCATCGACCAAAGATCGCCACATCAAGGAATAGCCAGGACCATCATTTGGTGCATAAATTTTGAGAATGCCAAAAGGATGGCCATCAATATCAAGAATAATACAGACTGCCCGATGTGAAGGGTCCTCCCCTGTGGTAATAATGTTGGGGGAAACCTTAGGGGCAATTAAAATACAAGCATTGTGACATCCCTCCTCAAGCAAAGTGGTAATTTGGGTGGTGTCATGCCAAATGCTTCATAAGGATGTCTTAAGGAGAAATCTAGACACTTTAAATTCTTACAGACAAAGAATATCTGGAAAACTAATTTATTGGTAAGCATCACATAGAGTATTTATGGATAGGCTTTGTAAGACCCCTAACATTCCATGTTAAAATAATCATGAGGAAGGGTCATCCATCTGAAGCCCTCCCTATCCATCCTCAAAATATGCCAATTCTACAAAGAATTTGTGTTGGTGAGGACATGTATTTATACCTATCATAATGAAGCAGTGTTTGGCATCATGTTCCTCTCAAGCGGAGTCTGCACCCCCATGAGGTGGGCTATGAGACCACTAAAAGAAGGAGCTATGGGTTGAGAGAATCTCATCCATGAGCATTATAGTATTCTAAGAAACTGGAGAAATTTTCCCTAGGTTGGAGGAATCTGGGATAACAAAGGAGGGCAGAGAAGCCCCCTGAGAGGGTTTGATAGGGAAGAATCATCCTGAGGTGGTAGCTGGGGTGGGCCTTGTGGTTTAGGGCCCAATGACTTTTTAAGGGGCATTTTAGACCATCCGTCTCCTTGGTTTGTCAATTTGGGTTTCTCATTATGAGGAGGCTGATAAGGGGGCTTGGGATGATCCACGCAAGAGCAGTCCTTGATGTAATGGTCCAAAGCTTGATAATGGAAATAGATGTTCGATATGTTGAAATAAATAATTTTGTATGACCACTAGGTCTCACTGACTTGAATCTCGATGAATTCATTTAATTCTTTGGAGAGGTAAACCTCCAAATAAACCCAATTGTTAGGGTGGGGGGATAACCACCTATCTAGCTTAATCATAACAACATGCCCTATGGGAGTGATGATTTGGGGTATGAAGGCCCACAAGTGAACTGACAGACTGGGAAGCTCAACCCAAAAAGGGACACAAAGGGAGGCATTGGTTGAGACTTTAAAATCTCAAGACAAAGAAGACAAAATCATAATATGGTTTTAAAGGAACCAAACATTGGACTTCACAACGACAAGATGTGTCTCAGAAGGCTCCTTGAAGATAAACAAAAAAACCTTTGGTAATGTTCCAAACTTTGATAACATGTATGCCCAAGGGCTCCCAATGGTTACAGATGTTAGGATCTTAGAGTACAATTGATTACTTTTGTATAAGCAACTAAACACGGAATTGAAACCAGAAGTAATAAATAACTAGAAATCAGAAACAACAAATAATAAGAGATACAAGAAACAACTAATCTGTATTAAACTCTTCTAAAAGGAAATACAATGAAGAAATATCTCTCCTCACACCTCACAGATGTACAGTAATTCTCCCTCAAGAGTTCTCTCTCTCTCTTAATCAATTACAATCAACTCAATTACTGAATTGTACATGCTATGAGGATCTAACTCTACTATATAGAATACTACAACACTAGGGTTCATGAGCCATGCATTCGCCACCCTTAGATCCACCTCTTAAATCAAATGCTCAAATCTATTCTCTTAAAAATAACAATTCTAGAAATGCATAGAAGTCGGTGTCGATCTGAAGATGACCGATGCCGATCGACCCCTAACCGATGTCAGTTGGTTCTGACTGATGCCAATTACTGTGTAAGCCCAGCAACCTCCACATTAGCTCATTAGTGAAGCTTTTAGCTCCACAACTCAACAACCTCCCACTTGGAGATAAACAGCTGCACCTGTACCTGTACAACAACATCCTCTAAACAGCTCTGGCTTGTTTCTCCCTCTTCAAGTTCAATCTTGAAGACCAACAAAAGTTGAATGAAGATTCAACTTCTCCTTTGTTACCGACTTTGTTAACATATCAACAGGGTTCTTATCTGTATGGATCTTTTCCATCTTCAACTGTCCATCCTCCAATACCTGTCTAATGAATTGGTACCTAAGCTGTATATGTTTGGTTCTTGAATGAAAGGCTAAATTCTTTGCCAAATGAATTGCACTTTGACTATCACTGTACAATCTGCAACTCTCTTGTTCTTTTCCCAACTCTTCCATGAACTGAGTCATCCAAATCATTTTCTTGCTAGCCTCTGTGACTGCAATGTATTTTGCCTCTGTAGTAGACAAGGCAACAACCTTCTGCAACTTTGAAATCTAGCTAACCGCCATTCCACCAATAGTGAACACATATCCTATGGTGCTTCTCCTACCATCCAAGTCACCTGCCATATCCAAATCTACATACCCATGTAGAGAAGTGTTTGACCCTCCATAACATAAATGCCTACTGCTGGTCCCTCTCAGATATCTGAGAATCCACTGAACTGCTTTCCAGTGTTCCCTTTTATGGATTGGCCATAAACTTGTTGACAACTCCCACTGCTTGGGCAATATCTGGTCTAGTACATACCATTGCATACATCAAGCTCTCAATTGCTGAAGCATATGGAACTCTACTCATGTACTCAACCTCATCATGTGATTTAAGACACTGTTCTTTGCTCAACTTGAAGTGTCTAGCCATAGGTGTGCTTACCGGTTTTGCATCCTGCATATTGAACCTCTCAAACACCTTATTCACATAATCCTCTTGAGACAAAATCAAACTGTGATTTTTCTTGTCTCTCTTAATACTCATGCCAAGGATTTTCTTTGCTGCTCCTAAATCCTTCATGGCAAATGTGTGAGCTAATTTTACCTTAAGCTCAGTAATTTCCTGCATGTGTGAACCTGCAACAAGCATATCATCTACATACAGTAACAGGATAATATAACTACTATTATCCAATCTGTTAAAATAAACACAATGGTTAGATTGACATTTACTAAAGCCATGCTTTGTCATAAACCTGTCAAACCTCAAATACCATTGTCTTGGAGCTTGCTTAAGACCATATAAGCTTTTCTTCAACATGCACACAAGGTTTCTCCTTATCTTTGACCTCAAAACCTTTCGGCTGATCCATATATATCTCTTCATCCATATCTCCATGAAGAAATGATGTCTTAACATCAAGCTACTCAAGATGTAAATCCTCAATAGAAACTAAAGACAATACAGTCTGAATAGAA
>JARHVA010004573.1:5000-367500 GCA_037957365.1 Torreya grandis
TTTTTTCGCCTAATATGTAACCCTCTTTTGATATGAAGGCATTGTAATTAAGGTGGCACACTGTGTGTGAGTGAATTGGCTATTGTAGTGGATGTATTGCAAGTTTTTTCCCTTCATTTGTTGGACTGAATAAGAGAAGAATTGGTTGTTTATGTGTGGACATAGCCCATATTGGGTAAAACATGTTATATCTATGTCTCTATTGTGTTGTGTTTTTGGCATTTAATTTATATTTTTTATTTCATTAATATTTCTCTATGTTTTATATTCATAACAATTGTTATTAGAGTTGAAGGTTTATTTGGTAGATAAACTTGAAGGAAAAGAAGGTTCCTAGTTTGTAGTGGGTACAATGGTGCAAGAAGGCAAGTTTAAGGTTGAGATGTTCAACAAACAAAAAAACTAGATATGGAAGATGCAAATGGAGGACTATCTATATTAAAAAGATATTTTCCTACCATTGGTTGGAGTAGTAAAGAAGCCAGTGACTATGAAGGATGAAGAATGGGAGGTTCTTGATAGAAAGGCACTAGGAACAATATAGCTATGCTTAACAACATCAGTTTCCTTTAATGTTTCAAAATAAAAGACAACAATGGATGTGATAAAGACATTGGATAAAATGTATGAAAAAGCCTCAGCCTCTAATAAGGTATTTCTTATAATGTGTTTATTTAATATGGAAATGTCAGAAGGTGGGTCCATTTTTGATCATTTAAATGAATTTAAAAAAGTCAAAAATTAGTTAAGCTCTTTAGGAGTAAACTTTGATGATGAGGTTAGGGATATTTTGATTCTCTGTTCATTACCAAAAAGTTGGAATGGCTTGGTCATGGATGTGATTAGTTTCATCTCTATTTCAAACATTTTAAAGTTTGATGATGTTATTGGTGTTATTCTATGTGAGGAAATGCGATAGAAAAGAATAAGTGAGACATTAGAGAATACTTTGACTATGTAAAATAAAGGAATAAAAAAGGATAGAGGAAAGGGCCTAGGGAATTGTGGGAAGTCTAAGAAGGGTAGATCTAAATCCATAGGAGCATTGGTGTTTTGGATTTGCAAGATGAAAAGATACCTAAAGAAATATTTTTGGTTTCAAAAAAAGAAAACAAGGAGATGGATAACAAGATAAAAATTAGGAATAAAATGTAGTAGCTGATGTTCTACAATATGATTTAATACTTTATTTAGATAGTATTAATGATTCTTGTGTGTTATATTTAGGGGATTCATTTTATGCTACACCTTATAGGAAATATTTTCAAGACTATATTCAAGGTGATTTTGGACAAGTTTATTTGGGTGATGGTGGACCCTGTAAAATTGTTGGAAAGGGTAAGATACAAATAAAATTATAGAATAGAAACAAATGGTTGTTAAAATAGGTGAGGCATGTCTCTAAATGGATAATAAATCTAATTTCATCAAGATAGTTGGGAAGTGAGGGTTGCACAATTACATTTACAAAAAAAATTTGGAAGGTCACTAAAGGATCACTGGTAAGAGAAAACAGAGAGAAGGTAGGTACATTTTATTTATCTAATGGTAATGTTTACTCTTATATTGTTTTAGATTCTATAGAAGTGGATACAAAATTATGGCACCATAGATTTGGGCACATGAGTGAGAAGGGGATGTAAGTTCTCCACTCAAAGAATTTGTTACTAGATTTGAAGGTGGATTTAGATTGTTGTGAGCACTATGTGTATGTAAAATAGAAGAAAGTCATATTTCTCAAAGTTGAGAACAAAAATAAGGATGAAAAGTTAGAGCTTGTGTATATAAATGCATGGGGATTGTCAATTATCATACCTTAGTGGATCTTCTTATTATGTTACTTTTATAGGTGATGAAACTAGAAAAACTTGGTTTTATTAAATATGAAAAAATTGATGTTTTTGATACTTTTAAGAAATGGAAAGCTTTGGTTGAGAATGAGACAAGAAATAAGTTGAAGTGTGTCAAATCACACAATAGAGGTGAATATTTTAGCAAGGATGTTGATAATTATTGTTCATCTCATGGGATTCATAGAGAGAAGATGGTTTCAAGAACACCACAACAAAATGGGGTGTCATAAAGGATGAACATGATGATGATAGAACATGCAAGGAGAATGATATTTCATGTAGGGTTGCCCTTATAGTTTTGGATAGATTATATGGATATTAGTGCTTAATAAATACAGGGCCTTCAAGTCTTTTGGATGGTGGTATTCTAGAGTAAGCATGGATAGGTAAAAAAGTAGACTATTCTTTTTTAAATACTTTTGGTTGTGAAGCATTTGTCCATATTGATAAAAAATAGAACCAAGCTTGAAGAAAAATCCAATAAATGTACTTTTATTGGATATGGAGTTAATGATTTTAGTTACAGTTTATGGGATTTTGAAAATTGTGTTAGGAATTAAAAGAATCTAAACTAGATTTAAATCACCATAAAATCACATAAACAGATTTTTTTAATGTGAAATAAGATTTAATTATGTACTAACATGCATCATGGAAATAATTCCTCAAATCATAGCTAAATGAGAGTAATAATGGAGAGAACAAAACCAACAATAACACATTACATAGATCTACCGTGATTCACCCAATGTGGGCTACATCCACCAAGAAAGTCCTCAATAAAATATGTAGCAAAACAAGATTACAAAGACCTCTCATAGAGATAAAATATATCCCCATAAATTAACAAATGAATTCATTGAATTATTGATCCAAATTTGTCAACAATTTTGCACATATGCTAAGTTGCACCTACACCTACACCTACACAATAATATATCACAATCTACTATATCACACCCTACAAATAAACACCTACACTTTCCTCTTGAAACACCTGCAATTTTTATTGTCTCTAAAAGACACACCACACTTGTCATTATCAACAAATGAGTAAAATCCACTAATCAAGGAGAAAACTCACCATGCTTATCCAAGATAAGCATTATTGATAAGGAACATGCCATATTCCACCTAAGCAAGCTTATCCATAAGCTCCATCAATAAGGAGCATTCCAACCTTATCTTTCCTCCTCCAAAGGGAAAATTTTAACCAACTTCTTGAAATAAGGAAGTCATTCCCTTTTCCAACAAATTACTAGCTCCCTAAAAACAAGGAAGTCAACATGGAAAATAGACATCTAACAACTCACTCCATAAAATATGGAAGACATAGAAATTAGAAAATTCTAGGAATATTTTACTCACATGGAAGTAAGGTTCCACAAAAGGTGGAGTGGGGAAAAATGTGCTCCCCACATTTGTAGATCTCTCTAAGTCCCCAAAATATACCCCCATGGTTGTGTGATATCCCCAAAGGGATCCATACTCAATAATCTCCCACTTAGAGAGCGTTTCTCCTGATATAATCTATCACTACTCCATGACCACTAAGGCTAACCAAATCTAAACATAGTCTCAACTTGTCCAATGTGACCACCTTATTCATCATATATGTAAGATTCTATCTAGTATGAATCTTCTCCAGCTTCACCAAGTTCTCCTCCAAAGTTGTTTTGATGAAGTGATAATTTAATTGAATGTGTTTCATCTTTGAGTGGCAAGCAAAGTTCTTTTCCAAATTAATAACACTCTAACTAACATTATGTAGTCTCCCAAATTCTTGCTCATGTCCCAACTCTTGAAACAACTCTTTATGACTAAATCATCTCCTTTCTAGCCTCTATGATGGCAACATACTCTACCTCTATGGTTGACAAATCCATGACCTTCTATATCTTGAAAATCCAACTAACCATTATATCTCCAATAGTAAATATATATCGTATCATACTCCTACTATCAATATCCCCTACCATATCTGAGTCCACATAACCATGCAAAGTGGTATCTGATCCACCATAACATAATGTAACATCAATGGCTCCTCTCAAATACTAAAGAATCCATTTCACCACTTGTCAATGCTCATAACTAGGATCACTCACATACCTACTCATAACTCCCACTGCTTGGGCAATATCCAGCCTAGTAAAAACCATGGCATACATCAAGCTTCCAACTACCGATGAGTAATGTACCTTGGACATCTTAATATTTTCAATATCCATCTTGGGATATTGTTCCTTTGATAATCTAAAGTGGCCTACCAAAGGAGTAACAATAGATTTAGCATCAAATATGCCAAACCTTTCTAAGAATTACTTCACATACTCTAATTGGGATAAAATTAGTTTCCTCTCCTTTTTATCATGAGAAATACTCATACCAAGTATTTTCTTCACTACACCTAAATCCTTCATAGAAAAGGAGTCACTAAGCTATTTTTTGAGTATATGAATATGATGTATGTTATTTCCTACATTTAACATGTCATCCACATACAAGCATAATATAATACAAAAACCATCATCAAAAAAATTGATGTACATGAAATGGTCAGAATTACATCTTTGATTTCCTTGTTCCAACATAAAATAGTCAAATTTATTATACCATTGTTGTGGAGCTTGTTTTAGGCCATACAAGCTCTTATTTAGTCTACACATATAGTTCTCCTTCCCTTTGACCTCATAACCCTATGGCTACTTCATATACAACTCTTCATCCAGGTTAACATGAATAAAATCAATATTTACATCTAGCTATTCTAAGTGCAAATCCTCAACTGCAACTAAACTAAGAACAGTCCTAATATAAGTCATTTTTTACAATAAGAGAAAAAATCTCATCAAAATCAATACCTAATTTTTGTGAAAACCCCTTGACCACCATCCTATCCTTATACCTTTTTATCCCTTCATCCTCTTCTTTTATTATGAATATCCACCTATTTGGAAATGCACTCTTGCCCTTGGGGAGCCTTACCAAATCCCACATTGGTTCTCTATGAGAGATCTATGCTCTTCATCCATGGTTTGCTCCCAATTCATCCTGGCATCTACCTACATTGCTTCCTCATAACACTCTGGTTATCCATTGTTAGTGAGTAACAAATAATTCAAAGAAGGAGAAAAACATTCAGGTGTTCTTCTTACCCTAGAAGATCTTTGAACCATAAGAGTTTGGGGTCCTTGTGTAGAAGGTTCTTGAACTAATTTATTAGATACTTTATTATCCACAATGCCATCCAATACTATGTACTCTTTTTGTTCATATTCTTATTCCTATAACGAATTCTTATACATGAATTTTTAATTAAAGACTACATCTCTAGACCAAAATATTTTCTTATCTTTAATGCTCCATAAATGGAAACCAAATTCATCCTCACCATAACCAATAGATGTGCATTTCTATGATTTTGACTCTAAATTGGTCTTATCCTCTTTATTAATAAGAGCAAAAGCCTCACATCCAAAGACTTTAAAAAAAGAATAAGCAACATTCTTACTATACCAAGCTTCTTCAAGAATGCCTCCATCCAAAGGCATAGAAGGTCTTATGTTAATCAAATAAACTACCATGTTAACTACTTCTACCCAAGACTATAAAGGCAAACCTGCTTATAACCTCATGCTCCTATCACATTCCATTATTGTTTTGTTCATCCTTTCAGATACCCCATTCTACTATGGAGTTCTTGGAACCATTCTTTGCCTATGGATTCCATTGTTATAACAATAATCAAAGAAATCATTACTACAATACTCAACTCTATTATCTAATCTAAGACATTTCAATTTGAGACCTGTTTCATTATCAACCAAGGCTTTCCACTTCTTAAAAGTGTCAAATACATCATATTAATTTTTTAATTCAATAAACCCAAACTTTCTTAGTTACATCATCAATAAAAATGGCATAATAATTAGAACCACCAATAAAAGATACATGATCTGGTCCCTATACATCTGAATGTACCAACTCTAACTTGTGCTCTTTCTTTGTGGGTCCAACTTTGAATAACTTAACTTACTTCTATTTTCCATACACAAAATCCTCACAAAATTCTAAATCATTGTATTTTAATTCAAACAACTTGTCTTTTAAGATCTCCATGCCCTTATGGCTCATATGATTGAGTTTGTAGTGCCACATAGTTACATTTCCATCTCCAACAACTAAATCACAAGAATCAACACTACTAGTCAAATATAAAGTACCAAATTTCTTACCTATTGAAACTACAAGATCACCTTTGGTAACTTTCCAAGAATCTACAATAAACATTACCAAACAACCCTCACTGCCCAATTACCCCACTAAAACTAATTTTTTTCTCAACATAGGCACATGTCTAACATATTTAAGTATCCATGTGTTCCCATTATTCATTTAAACCTAAACACAACCTTTCGCTACTATCTCACATGGTTCATCATCACTAAGATTAAAATGTCCTAAATTTTTCTTAACATAATCATTAAAATAATGCCTATGTAGGGTGGCATGAAAAAAATCCCCTGTATCTAATACCCAAAACTTAGAAAAATTATCCATAAAAAAAATTAAGGCATCCTAACATATTTTACCTGATGTTACATTTACCTCATTCATTTCCTCCTTGTTGGAATTCTTATCCCAAAGTGACCAACAATCTTTCTTTGAGTGTGCACTCTTCCCACAATGCCAACATATCATCTTAGATCTAGATCTGGATTAGATCTACCCTTTGAGTTTCCATGATTGCCTTCAATCTTGTCATTTTGCCTCCCTCTAGTTTAAATAGACAAAACATTCCATGAAGATGATTCACCAATTCTTTTCTTCACATTTTCTCACTTAGAATCACACCCATAACATCCTTAAAATTTAAGCTTTCCTTGGTAGGGATTGCATTACTCATAACCATAACCAAGTTATCCCAACTATCAGGCAAAGAACATAAAATTATCAAAGCTCTAACTTCTTCATTAAACTTAGTTCCATTATAAGTGATCATACTTACAACCATATTAAAATCATTTAAATTACTATCAATAGAATCATTTTTAGATATTATCATATTAAACAATCTTTTCATAGTTTTTTAAATTTGAAACAGAGGGTTTCTCATACAAATTTCCAAGTTTATCCATGCGATCCTTTGTATTTTTCTCATTTGAAATGTTAAATACAACATAATATGCAAGGCATAATCATATACTTATAGGTTGTTCTCCTTTTCCCTCCAAAGGGAGATGAAGCTAATTCTGTTACAAGTAATCTTCCATTTGCATTTTCTACAAACCAAAATTCTTACCATCAAAATTTTCAACCTTGAATCTGATATCTTATCCCATAGCTCCCACTCAAGATAATAACCTTTCCTATGATTTACCACTTCAACAAAAAACACACCAAAGCTCTGATACTAGTTAGGAACTAAAAGAATCTAAACTAGATTTAAATCACCATAAAATCACATAACCAAATTTTTTTATATGAAATAAAATTTAATTATGCACTAACATGCATCACTAAAATAATTCTTCAAATCATAGTTAAATGAAATCAACAATGGAGAGAATAAAACCAGCAATAACACATTACATAGATCTACCATGGTTCACCCAATGTGGGTTACATCCACCAAAAAAATACTCAATAAAATCTATACCAAAACAATATTACAAAGACCTCTTATGGAGATAAAATATCTCTTTCTGAATTCACAAATGAATTCATTGAATTGTTGATCTAAATCTATCAAAAATTATGCACATATGATAAGTTGCACCTTCACCTACACAATACCATGTCACAAGTTGTTATATCACACCCTACAAATAAACACTTGCACTTTGATCTTGAAACACCACTTTTTCTTGTCTCTAAAAGTCATACCACACATATAATAATCAACAAATGAGGAAAATATACTAATCAAGGAGAAAAATTTCCATGCTTATCCAAGACAATCATTATCCATAAGAAACATGCCATATTCCACCTAAGCAAGTTTATCCATAAGCTCCATCAAGAAGGAACACGCCAACCTTATTTTTCCTCCTCCAAAGGGTACATTTTACAATGACATGTGATGACAAAAAACTCCTTGAAATAAGTCATTCCCTTTTCCAATAAATAACTAGATCCCTAAAAACAAGGAAGTCGACATGGAAAATAGACATATAATAACCAACTCCACAAAATATGGAAGACATAGAAATTAGAAAATTCTATGAATATTTCACTCACATGGAAGCAAGGTTCCACAAAAAGTGAACTGGGGAAAAATGTGCTCCCCACATTTGTAAAGCTCTCTAATCCCCCAAAATATACCTCTACGGTCATGTGATAGCCCCAAAAGGCTCCACACTCAATAAATCATAAAATAATTAGGAGTAGAGATCATGCAATCTTTAATGAGAAGTTCATGTACATAGATTAGTTTTAGGGAAATAAATAAGAAAATCCATTTATAGAATATGTAGTACTTGATGAAATTAGTAGAAATGAAATTCTAAAAGTGATTGAAAATTAGAATGTGTAACACCAATAACAACAATAACAAGTACCTCAAACTCTTAAAAGTGTAGTTAGATGATCTACCAGAGTAAGTATACTCCCTAAACGATACTCTCATTTACTTTATTATTTATTATTGACTGATGGTGGTGATCTAGAAAGCTATGAAGAAGCAATGTAGGTACAAACTAGAAAGAAGTGGGATTAAAGCATTAAAAAGGAAATGGATTCCTTGGTTCATAACCAAACTTAGGATTTGGTTCAGTTTCCTATAGGTAAAAGAACATTGTAAAATAAATGGGTTTATAGGTTGAAGGAAGAAAATAGAGAAAAAAATAGGTACAAGGCCATACTTGTTGTAAAGGGGTTTGCACCAAAGAAAGATATATATTTTGATGAAATATTTTATCCAGTTGTTAAAATGACTTCCATAAGAACTATTTTAAGTTTGGTAGGAGTAGAATATTTTCACCTTGAACATTTAGACATAAAGGTTGCCTTCCTTCATGGTGACTTGGAGGAGGAAATATATATGGAGTAGCTACATGGATATGAAGCCAAAGGTAAGAATAAAATAGTGTGTAGGTTGAATAAGAGTTTGTATATCCTAAAGCAAGCTCCAAGGCAATGGTATATGAAATTTGACATGTTTAAAACAAAACATAGTTATAGTAGATGTCATTCTAGACACTGTGTTTATTTTAAGAAATTAGATAATAGAAGCTATATTATCTTGGTATTGTATGTAGATGATGTGGTTGTTATAGGGTCTAACATGCATGATGTAAATGAGCTCAAAAGAAAACTAGCAGATTCATTTGCAATGAAATATTTGGGTGATGCAAAGAAAATCATTGGTATGAGAATAACAAGATACAATAAAAATATAAAATTGACATTGTCTCAAGAAGATACATTAAGAAGGTGTCAGTCAAGTTCAATATGTAAGATGCAAAACCTGTGAGTACACCTTTGGGAGGGCACTTAAAATTAATCAAGGAATAATGTCCTAAAACACATGAAGAAATCAATTACATGTCTAAAGTGCCCTATGTTTCAGCAACTAGAAGTCTAATGTATTTATGATGTACATGAGACCAGACATTGCTCATGCAATGGGAATTTTTATTAGGTTTATGAATAATCTAGGAAAGGAGCACTAGGATGTAGTCAAGTTTATTCTCAAGTACTTGAGAGGGACCACTGGTAAACAATCATGTTATGAAGGTTCAGATGTTACCTTACAAGGATATGTTGATGTAGATGTGGATGGAGATTTGGATGGCAATAAGAGTACCACAAGTTATGTTTTCATTGTTGGTGATGTTGGTCCCCAAAAATGTCACTCATTTTTGGAACAACATATGAGCTATCTTTGTCCTACAGGACCAAAATTTCTCTCTTCCCTTCTCAAAATTTGTTCTGAGCTTTCAAATTCCTCTTTTTTCAAGCTTTTTCAGTAAAGGGATTAGCAAGTTCAATAGGTTTAGAGGCTTTTGCAGGTGAGTTCAATCAAAACAACTAGTTTCCAATACTTGGCCATCTTCAGGATTGGGTTGGCACCTTGGTTCAATCAAAAATGTCCATCGGCAAGCATCTAAGCAAGGATTGAACCATTGAACCATTAAACCTTGAACCATTTTGGTTCGATGGGTTCAATGGGTTTAGAGGTTCAAGGTCATCTATAAGAGCTAGCCATGCTTTGTAAGAGGTTCAAAGTTCAACCATTTCAAAGGTTCCATGGCTCTAAGCACTTAACTAGTTTCAAAGGCTTAAACTGTTGAACCTTGAACCATTTTGGTTCATCGGTTCAATGGGTTCAATGTGCTTGGTTCAAAGGTATCAAAGAGACTCAGTGAAATCAAAAGGATGAACCAATGAATTGATTGAACCTTGAACTAAAAGAGTTTAAAGTTCAATGGTTCATGGGTTCAAAGGTTTAAAGGCAGCCTCTATAAAAGAGAGAAGAAACAAACAGGTGGTTCAACGGATGGTTGAACCAACGAGCAAGAAAGTGATTGAACCACGAAGCGATGGAACAAAAGAGATAGAATGAAATGATGAACCAATGACCCAATGTACTTTCAGTAGGTTCAAAGGTTTAAGGTTCAACATGGTTCAAGTGACTAGCGACTATTGATAGCCCCACAGACGTCAAATTTAAAGTAAGGCAATATCTATTGAAATTCAAATAAATCATAGAACTCAAAGGAAGAACCAAGTGACTGACCAAAAAAGATAGAATTCCTTCGGGCTTGTTCAAAGGCCGACAGAGAACATTTCCTTCAGACTTTTTGTTCGAAGGAAATTATTAAGAGAAAGAGCCATTAGAATTCTTTCAGAAGTATTTTTTGTGGGAAAATGACTAAGGTAGAGCCCAAAGGAATTCCTTCAGACTTTTGTCTGAAGGAAAAGCCTGACTGAAGAGAAAAGCTCATGAAAAAATTCCTGATGGAAAAAGACAAAGTGCAGTGGCAGCCGCCACATGTCCATTATAAAGTAGAGTGGAAGCCACCATGTGTCATCTTCTGCAGGACCCCCAAAGGTTTCTAAAGCTTCTATAAGTTAAGAATAATATGTCACGTGTCCTGTTATGACTCAATGGAATATGACAAGTGTTTGCATCCATGTTTCCCTTTTGGAGTTGCTTGAGGAAAATGTGTCGTGGACCCCATTTTTTGTAAGTTTCTAATGAGTTTCATAACAATGGAATTTTGCACTTGTTAAAGACACAGAAAGGACCCCCCAAAGACTTAGGCAAGAAGGGCTATAAAGATCAAAGAAGTGCTTAAGTAGTGAAGAGAGGAGTGAGACCAAAGGATCAGAAATATCTTTGAAAGAGTTATTTCTAGTAGGTGAAACAGTGGATTGAGCAGACTTTTAAGTGCACCAAACCAAGGATGCGGCCTATTTTATTCCATGAAGTAAAGACAAATATGCAAAGGACAAGATGGTCCATATTAAGGAGGAGACATATCAGATGAAGGGACATGCCATAGTTATGGTAGTGCACTATTCTTAGCATGATCTCTCTAGACAAAATTGGAGATGCATTGAAGACGCTGACTGCAGCATGGGCCTTCCCATGGAAAAAGGTGCCAATCCTTGGGTATTTGCTATAAGTTTGTATTTTCTCTCATTTGTAAAGGAGATCTTCCCCTTACCAGAAGTGAAACTCTACCTGAATTGAAAGGCATTACTGAGACTTTGAGCTCAGATTGTAATTCATATTTCTTTGATTAAATGAGAAAGCAAGTTACTTGCAGACTTTGTGCTATAATAGCTTGTGCTACTTTAGGAGATTATTCTTATGTTTGTCTTCTAAAAGCATTCTTATTTATTTGATTTAACAAGCAGGGCTAGTGGAGGTGATAAGGAAGGTGTCCTGAAGCCAACTACTTTCAGACTTTGTGCTGTCATAGTTGTCTTCAGTGTGTTTTTATTTTATGTTTCTATGTAAAGGACCTTGGGATGAATTTGTGCCTCAATTGTTCTTCGTATTTCACTCTTGGGCAGTCGAGGTGGAGACTTTGTGCTACATTTCAAGCTATTGGTTACTCTGCACCTTTGGTTTCTTATCTTACTTGAAAGAACTCTTGTTGTTTCCTGCAAGAACACTTATAAAAGAAGAGAAGTGCCTTCAGTGTTTCCACCAGGATTTCTCCTCTGTTTGTTAGCATCATCTCTTAAAGAAGAGAGATGGATGGTTTATCCCACCCTTGTGTCTTACTTTTAGCTTATTTATATAGTATATAGCCTCCACATATTTAATAGGGAAGCTTCCCTTGATGAGAGGAGAGATTTGTCCCCTTTGGATGTGGTAAACTTGCAACATTAGATGACCAATCTCCCTATGCTATGGTGATAGGAACTATTTTGGTCACCAGTTAGCTGGCTGACAAAATATTCACCTGACAATTTTTGGCGACTCCACTGGGGATGAATGTGCAGTCTGTAGCCTCAAGTTTTAGATTGAATTAGTTCCTTCCCTTATCCATTATATAGACTCTGGCAACTCCATTCCATGTCTTACCCATTATCATTGTAGCCTTACCATCTTCCTCCATCTCCATTATATTATCTGGTCTACAAAACCAGAGCTGCTGGGAAAGAGTGTGCAGTTTGAAGCCTCAAGCCTCAAGTTGAAGCATGGCCAGTCCTTTTCCATTTTTGTTCTACAATCTAGCCACTCTATCCAAATTTGTTATCCCTATTTTTCATAATTAAATCATAGTAGTTCGAGGCCCCTAGGTAATTCATTTGGCCCACTTAATCTAGCACCACCCCTACATAAGTTACCACTTAATTGAAGGAATAATTTCCCCAAATTCTTTGGTGATAGAAGAGTCCACCCTGATGAACACATTGCAGCCTTCACCATATCCTGTGGTGTGATAGGGGTGGAATTTGAAGACGTGGCAGTCAGGATTTTCATGGAGACACTATAAGGTGCTGCTACAGACTGGTTTTACTATCTACAGACTGGATCAGTGACTAGTTGGGACACTATCAAAGCCAAGTTTGAAGCAAGGTTCAAACCTACAGAAGATGCTCATGCTTTTCTAGCCCAACTTACGTAGATGAAGAAATAACCTCATGAGCCCATGAGGGATTTTATTGAAAATTTTGACAAACTGAGAAACAAGATTCCCATAGTTGCTCAGCCCACACCCGAGAACCTCAAATGCTTCTTCATAAACTCACAGCTGCCTGAAGTGAGTTTTTTGCTAAGATGTGCTAGCTACATAGATCTTGAAGCCACTCAAGACTTAGCCACTAATTTAGAAGATGACCTTATCTTGGCTGGAAAGATAAGAAGGGATTCAAATAGAGGTGCATCTTCCTCATCTTCTGATAACTCACCTGCAACCACCACTGATCTAATGGTGTAGAAGCTAGCAAATGAAGTGCTATCCCTCAGAAGACAAATGGCACAAGGGATGCCATCTACTCCTTCATATAGAGATGTACCAAGGAGGACATTCCCTAATCAGGCACACCAAGGGCAACCCAATCATCTTCCTCCCCACAGAGGAACCTTGCCATTGAAGCACCCCCAGCCAACTCAGTAGTCGAGTATTTGGAAATAGAGCATGATTTCTCTTTCTAACCTGAGTTTAATCAAGAAAATGATGCTGGTATCTTCACGAAGGATCAAGAAGAGTCAGCTGGCGACTCCCACATCAATTTACTAGATTACCAGGATGAACCCAAAAGTAAAGGTGAAGCATCTAAGGGATCATATGTTGTGGTCACCCAATCCTAGAATTAGTTAGCTTAATAAGCTAATAAAGGAGAAATAGAGGAGTGACCTCAACCTATAATTTTGATTGCTAAGTGTGGGGCCACTCTGCCTATCTAGCCAAAGGACCAAATGATTGCTAAGAAATTAAGTATCCCAAACATTTCTACACCTTCTGCTTCAAATTTGTAGGCCATTCTTCCCACCCCTCCCATAAACCAAAAGGAAGAACTCCCATCCCCTGTGCCTAGTCCAACCTAGCCATTTGACATAATTGATCATGTCAAATGTGTCGAGACCTAAATGGTGGCCCCTATAGCTCAAATTTTGTTTGAGTCTTCAGGTAGGGATGAAATAGTAGAAGAATTGGTGGAGTGCAGCATAAGTGTAGAAGAACCCTCCCCTCTAAATGAAGAAGAATCTGAGATATCTAAGGGGAAAATCAAGACATGTGCTAGGCTAAGCTATCAAAATAGCAAATTATGGTACTAGGCCATGCTGTTGCCCATCAAAATTAGGATAAGGAACTCTTTGCTAGGAGAGCAAAGATTCATGGTTTTTGGACCAAAAGTCACGTCCTGCCATGGGGCAAGAAGAAGAAAGAGCCAAGAGGAAGACATAGAAAATTGGTTTCCTAGTGGAGAGTTCCATTCATTCGTCACCATTTCTAGGGACAAAATGGTTTCCTATTGGTTTATCAGGATGGCACACCATTTTCACTATCTCAAGGTGGGTAGCATCTAAAGCGCTTTAAATCTTGAGGCATAGATAAGATCATCTATACATATGTATATTTGTATAGTCTTTAGTTCTATTTTGTGCTTTTCATTTTCATTTTTGGAGCCTTTATTTTTGGGTAGCATGACTCCATAGCCCAATGGCACACTTCAAGGCACTGGAGATTTTGGTTTCTACTCCCCTCAGCTGTGTTTCAAGTTTTCACTTGAAGGAAGTTCCCCAAATGGAGCCAGCTGTTGGTCCCCAAAAATGTCACTCATTTTTGGAACAACATATGAGCTATATTGGTCCTACATGACCAAAATTTCTCTCTTCCCTTCTCAAAATTTGTTCTGAGCTTTCAAATTCCTCTTTTTTCAAGAATTTTTAGTAAAGGAATTAGCAAGTTCAACAGTTTCAGAGGCTTCTGCAGGTGAGTTTAATCAAAAGAACTAGTTTCCAATACTTGGCCATCTTCAAGATTGGGTTGGCACCTTGGTTCAATCAAAAATGTCCATCAGCAAGCATCTAAGCAAGGATTGAACCATTGAACCATTGAACCGTTGAACCTTGAACCATTTTGGTTCAATGGGTTTAGTGGGTTTAGAGGTTCAACGCCATCTACAAGAGCTAGCCACGCTTTGTAAGAGGTTCAAAGTTTAACCATTTCAAAGGTTCCACAACTCTGAGCACTTAACTAGTTTCAAAGGCTTGAACCATTAAACCTTAAACCATTTTGGTTCATCGGTTCAATGGGTTCAATGACAAATTGGTTCAACATACTTGGTTCAAAGGTATTAAAGAGACTCAGTGAAATCAAAAGGATGAACTAATGAATTGATTAAACCTTGAACCGAAAGAGTTCAAAGTTCAATGGTTCATGGGTTCAAAGGTTCAAAGGTAGCCTCTGTCAAAGAGAGAAGCAACAAATAGGTGGTTCAACAGATGGTTCAACCAAGGAGTGAGAAAGTGATTGAACCAAAAAGTGATGGAACAAAAGAGATAGAATGAACCGATGAACCAATGAACCAATGTACTTTCAGTGGGTTCAAAGGTTTAAGGTTCAACATGGTTCAAGTAGCTAGCGACTATTGACAGCCTTGCAGACGTCAAATTTAAAGTAAAGGAATATCTATTCAAATTCAAATAAAGTGCAAAACTCAAAGAAAGAACCAAGCAACTAACCAAAAAGATATAATTCCTTTGGTTTTGTTCAAAGGCTGACAAAGAACATTTCCTTCAGACTTTTTTTTGAATGAAATTATTAAGAGAAAGAGTCGTTAGAATTCTTTTAGAAGTATTTTTTGTGGCAAAATGACTAAGGCAGAGCCTGAAGGAATTCCTTCAGACTTTTGTCTGAAGGAAAAGCCTGACTGAAGAGAAAAGCCCATGAAAAATGATCGATGGAAAAAGATAAAGTGCAGCGGAAGCCACCACGTGTCCATTATAAAGCAGAGCAAAAGCCACCACGTGTCATCTTTTGCAAGACCCCCAAAGGTTTCTAAAGCTTCTATAAGTTAAGTGGAATATTTCACATGTCTTGTTATGACTCAATAGAATGTGACAAATGTTTGCATCCATGTTCCCCTTTTGGAGTTGCTCAGGCAAAATGTGTCGTGGACCCCATTTTCTGTAAGTTTCTAATGAGTTTCATAGCAGCAAAACTTGCCACTTGTCAAAGACATAGAAAGGACCCCCCAAAGACTTAGGTAAGAAGGGATATAAAGAGCAAAGAAGTGCTTAAGTAGTGAAGAGAGGAGCGAGACCAAAGGATCAAAAATATCTTTGAAAGAGTTATTTCTACTAGGTGAAACAGTGGATCGAGTAGACTTTTGAGCACACCAAACTAAGGATGTGGCCTATTTTCTTCCATGAAGTAAAGATAAATATGCAAAGGACAAGATGGTCCATATTAAAGAGGAGACATATCAGATGAAGGGACACACCATAGTTATGGTAGTGCACTGTTCTCAGCATGGTCTCTCCAGACAAAATTGAAGATGCATTAAAGATGTTCACTGTAGCATGGGCCATCCCATGGAAAAAGGTGCCAATCCTTGGGTATTTGCTATAAGTTTGTATTTTCTCTCATTTGTAAAGGAGATCTTCCCCTTACTAGAATAAATTTTTTTCCTAAATTGAAAGGCATTACTGAGACTTTGAGCTCAGATTGTAATTCATATTTCATTGATTGAATGAGAAAGAAAGTTACTTGCAGACTTTGTGCTGTTATAGCTTGTGCTACTTTAGGAGATTGTTCTTATGTCTATCTTCTAAAAGAATTCTTATTTATTTGATTTAACAAGTAGGACTAGTGGAGGTGATAAGGAAGGTGTCTTGAAGCCAACTACTTTCAGACTTTGTGTTGTCATAGTTGTCTTCAGTGTGTTTTTCTTTTATGTTTCTGTGTAAAGGACCTTGGGACAACTTTGTGCCCCCATTGTTCTTTGAATTTCACTCTTGGGAAGTCAAGGTGGAGACTTTGCACTACATTTTAGGCTGATGGTTACTCTACACCTTTGGTTTCTTATCTTACTTGAAAGAACTCATGTTGTTTCCTGCAAGAACACTTCTGAAAGAAGAGAAGTGCCTTCAGTGTTTTCACCAGGATTTCTCCTCTGTTTGTTAGCATCATCTCTGAAAGAAGAGAGATGGATGGTTTATCCCACCCTTATGTCTTACTTTCAGCTTATTTATATAGTATATAGCCTTTGCATATTTAATAGGGAACCTCCCCTTGATGAGAGGAGAGATTTGTCCCCTTTGGATGTGGTAAACCTGCAACATTGGACGACCAATCTCCCTATGTTGTGGTGATAGGAACTATTTTAGTCACCAGTTAGTTGGCCGATAAAATATTCACCCAATAGGTGACACAATAGTTAGTTGGATTTTAAAATTATAGAAGTTAGTTTCTCTGTCAACTACAGAGGCATAATATGTTACAACTATAGAAGTAAGCAAGGAGATGATATAGATGCAATGGTTTATTGAAGATTTGAGGCCAAACAAGGAAGATTTCAAGTTGTTTAATAATAGCTAGAGTGTGATTCATTTAGCAAAGAACTCAGCATTCGACTCAAGAACCAAACATATACAACTTAGGTATCACTTCATTCATTCAATTTTAGAGGATGGTCAACTGAAGTTGGAAAAGATCCATATGAGTAAGAATCTTGTAGATATGATAATAAAAGGTAGTTATAAAAGAGAATATGGAGATTTTTTTAGCTTCAATATGTATTTAAGGATATCAAAGAAGATGAGAAACATTCTAGGGTCAAAATTTAAAGAAAATTCCAAGGAAGATTTATAGTGGTGGAGTTGTAGCAATAAGGGGAGATTATTGGATGGTGGATCCTAATCTTAGTATAATAATTAGTTATTGATAGTGGGGTGTGGGGGGGGGGGGGGGGGGCGGCGGGAGGCAGGGTTAACTCCCCCCACTAAGATTTCCATGGGGGTCCTTAGTAAATCTATATTATTCATTATTAGGTCATATATCTAATGGTAGAAATTATATTGGTATATTTTTTACCTAATATGTAACCCTTGTCTGAAATGAGGGCATTGTAATTATGGGAACACACTATGTGTAAGTGAAGAGGATATTGTAGTGGATGTATTATAGGTTTATTCCCTTTGTTGGCCATATGATTGTCATTGATGTCAAAGGATTAGGTAGGATTGATGGAGAGAAGAGCATGCTTTAAATTTGCCTAGTGTAAAGTTGTCATGCTTTTATAGACACCATTTTTGGACCACTTGAAGAGCAATTAATAGAAGATCTATTATGGGTTTTTCAAGAGCATCTTAAATATATGGTCTATAGGTTCAGTTGATAAGAAATGAGTTTAGAATTGATTTTTTTGCTTTTAGACATTAAAGGGTTTCTCAGTTAAACCCTAAGGGTTTAAGCTATGGTGTTCACATTCATATTCTATTTTTATGTTGACTAGCTATAGATGGGAACTAGTTACTTAAGTTATAGATTAAGTCTTCCTCATCATTATGTAACTAGCCTCTTCAACCTAGTAATTACCAGATTGTGCAATGTTTTAAGACTTATATTTCCCAAGTATTTAACTTAAGATTTATCCCAACTCGATCAATGGTTATCACTTAATCATACATTGAAGATTCAATGAAGCATATCAAAATCAATTTGTCAAAGGAACCTCTAAGTAAATACGTTAGTGACAAGTGTCATAATCATGGAGATTACAAAATAAATATATAGAGTGGTGTAAAGTCAAATAGTCAAGGATTAATGTCAAGATGCCAAGTGTCTCAATAGTGGGAACTAAAAATAAAGGTGTAGAAGGCATGCGAGGATGCCAATTGTCAATTCACAAGAGATTATCAAAGATAAAGTTTGAGCTTGCCAAAGGATCAAAAAAAGAGTGGGTGATCATGCAATGAAGACCTAATGTAGTGAGTGAACTCAATGGGATAAATTGCTAGATGTTTGATGACACAGAGGTGAATTAAATACCAAACTAGTTTGACATGATCAAAGGAGCATATATGTTTCAAGTACTTAGGAATTAGTGAGATGAGATCAAGAGCTTGAGGTGTAATGTTAGATAGAGGTAAATTTCATGTAACTTTGAATATCTAATGACATGTTGGAGTTTGGATTAAAATATCTAATGGATGCATTTTAAATGTGGAACATTAAATCTTAGAATTGTACAAGGATCCAATGGAGCATGTGACCCTATCATAACTTGATCTAATATATGAATTTTAAAGTTGAGAAAATTGAATGTGGATCATCAAATCATGGTGAAAAACTTAAGATCAATGGTTAGTATTCAAAGGTTTGTTCATCATAATGGTCAAGTGGAGGAACATGTAGGTAAGCTATAAAATATGACACAGACAATAAAATAGATTACCTTGATCGATAAAATTTGTGTAATATGGCATGTGCATCAAAATTAGAGCTTAATATATGATAAATATTGTATTAAAATAGAGAATCATGGTGGTAGAGCATGAATTCAAGAAGTGGGAAACTTATCGATTGAACTGAGTCCAAGGATGGAGTGTGATGTGTTAGCAAACAAGTGTGAACATAAAGAAGATACAAGGCCTAGATATAATGCTTATATATATATATATATATATATATATATATATATATATATATATATATATATATATATATATATATATATATATATATATATATATATATATATATATATATTTGTCATTTAGGATACAATAAAGCTTTATATAGATGTTTTTACTAAAGAGAGTCAAATTGAGAGAGAGAGAGAGAGAGAGAGAGAGAGAGAGAGAGAGAGAGAGGGAGAGAGGAAAAGATTGATGAAGTGTGTCAAATAAAAAATATAGAGATAGAGGGGCAGAGAGGAAGAGAAGAGAGAGAGATGTGTAGAGAATAAGCATTTACAAACCATACCTATAATAGAGAATTGAATTGGATTCAATTATGAATAAAATTTTTAGATCCATATTTTAAATATATATCTGATTGGTGTAATCTATTAGATAATTTGAATCAGTGCTTAGTTAGGGAGTTGGTGCTTCCTTAGAGTAGGCGCTCTTAAATCAGGGGATTGGTGTCTCCTTAGGGTCGGTGCCCTAGAACATTGTAACCAATGAGGTTCTTGATTGTGAGGCTGGATTAGAACAGTAGATTCTAACAACTATTCTCATGGGGTTTTTTTCCCATATTGGGTTTTCCATGGTATATCTACTATTGTGTTTATTTGTGTGTATGTGATCTTTACATATATTTTTAATTTGCATTGAAATTTTTTAAAAAGGACTAATTTAGTCAATAAATTGATTCACCCCCACCCTCTCAATAGATATTTGTGTTACAACAATTGGTATCAAAGCCCTGGTTTCTTAGAATAAGCTTAATCAACTTAGGTAGACTTTGGATGGTTAACACAAATGGCTATTCAAGAAGACTCTTTCTTAAATAAGGCACCTCTCTTTAATGAATAAAACTATGCATTTTGGAGCATTAGAATGGAAGCATATTTATCTTCATTAGGTTTTTATTTATGGATGTCTATTGTAAATGGATATACAAACCCTGCTACAACTCCTATTGATTAGACTTCAAAAAAGGCATATGAGAGCAATGCCAAGGCAAAGAATGTTATTCTATGTGGATTGTCTAATTTAGAGTTTGTCAAAGTGATGTATTGTCAAAATGCATAATATATCTGAAATAAATTAAAGAGCATCTATGAAGGTGATGACAAGGTAAAGTAGGCCAAGCTACAAACATTCAAATGTAATTTTGAAAGCCTTAAAATGAATGATTAAGAGAAAATTGTAGACTATCTCCTCAGAGTAGATGAAATAGTCAATGCAATCAAAGGTCTTAGAGAAGATATTAAATATTTTTTCATTATAAAAAAGTTCATAAGATCTCTACTATCAAGGTATGACTCAAAAATATCTACAATAGAGGAAGCAAGAGATCTAGATCAACTCAAAGTTGATGAGTTGCATGGAACATTCACAACCTATGAGATTAGAATGTGAGAAATAGATACATATAAGAGATTAGCATCCAAACTAGTAAAGGTAGAAGCACCTACATTTAGATCTGAGGAGACTAATGAATAAGAAGCCAACTTTGTTAGAAGATTAAAAAGAGGGTCTAAAAAGTATAAATGTAAGTTATCCTTTAAATTATTTAACTATGGTAAAGTAGGACATTTTGTTGTTAAATGCCCTTATAAAAAAAGGATAAATTTGAGGAAGAAGAGGATAGTAAAAAGATGAAACCCCACTATTACAAGATGAATAACTTCTTCAAAAATAATAAATGCTTATACACAAAAGAAGACAGTGATTCATTGGATGATTGTGTTAATTCTAATGATGACCATGACTGTGATTTTGTGGCTGAGGAAAAAGAACACCTATTCATGAAATTAGGATCAACTTATATGGATAAAAAATAAGTTTAAGATTCATGTGAAGTGTTGAGAGTATCTACTGAGAGGGGGGGGGGGTGAATCAGTAGATAACAATGCTTATTCAATTCCTTAAACTCATTCATCATACATGATCATGAAAGCTTATATATTAAAACATGAACAAGAGAATACATCACATCAACACATCATTTATGTGGGAAACCCTTTAGGGGGAGAAAACCCACTCTCAATCCTAAAACAATAATGGACTACTATCCTATAAGATGAAGCAAACAAGAGACTTTAGACCAGCACCAACTGATCAAGGAGCATGCACCCCTCAATTTAGTCCAGCTCCAACTAGACCTTTAGCTAGCTCCAACTAGGAAAGAGGATATAAACCCCTAAGTGAATAAAAACCAACTTAACCACCTATTATATGATGTCTACCACTACTTTTATGTCTTCTACACTTGATTATGACCTTTTATTTCTCTAACACTTGTAATCCCATTCACAAACCATTTGATCAACCAAGTCACACTTTAGACTGTTAGGTATAATGATTTGATAGCTTATGAAATAATTAGTAAAACATGAATAATTATATTCACCATTTTAAGGTACTCAATGACCCATCTCTTATCCTTGACTAAGCTCTTCCCTTCGTTCTAATACACACACACTCACATCTATACATATATGCCAATATGACCTTGTATATATATCACTCCATCATCTAACCCATTTTGGTCGGCCAAGATACCTCACATACTTGTATTATATTTATAAAATATCCTCATACATGTAATAAATCCAAATTAAACACTCCATATGTTTTTTATTCTTCAAAACAAGCTCAATCCTCCTTTAGATCTCAATTAGGCCTAATGCATTAGCCTTTATAGGTCATTCACCACATATGACCATCTCCATGAATAATAGCCATAAAAAATGCTCCAAAAACATCAAAAATTACTCCAATAGATCAATTCTCACTTCCAAATTTGTATAAAACATCTGGAACTCTAATTCATACCTTGAACCAAGCCTTTTAGACTTCTCATTGATAGGCCTATAAACCCAGAAAACATAGTCATATAGAACTAAAACATACAAAAGATTTTATCAAAAAACCACATGAAAAAAACACATGGATGGGTCCTCCATGAATTTAAAACCACCTCAAAATCCATTTTTTACCTTTGCATATCTCACATAGGTCCAAACCAACTCAAACAAACTGATTACTCAAACTGGTCATGCATACCAGAAACTTAGTCAAAGATCTTTAACTACTCCAACCAAACTAGAGAAAAAATAGAGAAAAAATATGAATACCAAATACATGTAATAAATATATTAAACTTATATAATATCACCAATATTTCACTCACCTCAAACTCTACTTAGAATAGCTCAAACTAGCCTCTCCAAATAGGCCACTTCATACTGCCTACATGCCCCAAAAACTAGTCATGATGAACGTGACATCTAACACTTGTGAAAACACTTACTTGATATTCCAATAAACTAATGTGATCCTCTAACAACCTTATAAAATTTAAAATCACAAAATTCATATGCTTCAATGGCCACTTTGCTACTGCAAACCATTCTCACTGTCATGGATTTCAATATCTTGTCTTATACAAACTAGTCATTTTGTGAGCTCTTTATAACTATTTTATAAGCACCATAAAAACTTACACATAAGTTAAATAGGACATATATGTCTTTAAATAAGACCCCAAATCATTTTTTTCATCCCTAAACACCTAAAATCAATCCTTAAATAGGTTCTCACTCTAACTGGCTTTTGTTCACTATTTGCTCCATTTCCACTCTAGCGACTAGTTAACTTAATTGACTTAGATAATTGACATAGTGACTATTTATTTCAAAAAAAAATATATTTACTTCAATAAAAAGTCTTGGCCTTCAATCTCCAACAACTCTTATGCATTGACTCAGTCAAGCCTACCTGTAGCACTAAAATCTTTAAAAACAAGCATATTTTTGTACCTTCTACTCACTACCCTAATACATCACTACCACTTGGAAATGCCTAGAGGAGTTCCTTATACCTTCCAATGATCCAAATTAGTCAACCAATCCAGTTTTGGTCCTTTATAGAAATATCTCTCCAATCACTCCATTATGAGGGTTTATAAAGGGTTTATGACCAATTTACATTCTTAACTAATGTTCATAAAGCTCTATCCCTCAATCTACTAAAAAATACTTGTAAAGGATTCTTAAGTCCATATTCCACCTCTACCAAATGGCTCAGGCTCCCATGTAAATTTTACATGAATTAGTGAATGTTAAAACTTTCCTCTCAAGCTCAAAATGCACCGTTTGAGCCTCCTTTGAAGCTTCTAAACCATCTTTCTAAATTTGTAGCTCAATCTCTAACCTCAAACCTAATAAAAATGTTTATAAAAACTTGCTTGACCATATCTCATGAAAAAACAAGCTTCATCATCGTACAACACCCTTCGATCCTTCATAAGGCCTCACAAGCACACCTATGCCAACTAGGCCAACGGCTAAAGTGTCTTACAAATCACTAGCCACCTTTTGCAAACCATACACTAAGATCATATACATGTCCAACATGCATATGCCAAGCATACTAATCTCTACCAAGCTGGATCTTCTTCATGACTATTCACAAGGACCTCATTAGTCTACTTTGCCTATTAAGCCTAAATCCACTAGGCCAACTTACCTCTTGAAGGTACTTGGAAACTTATACACTGAGATCATAGTACCTTAGATATATTAAATTCACTTAATACAAGCACTAGAATCACCTACTAAAAACATATAAGTCATACAATACTTACCTCTATATGCAACCATTCATGATCAAGCCCACAAAGCATAGGATGACTTGCACTTCACCTGAAGACCATATGAGAAGACATATCCTGCTAAGATCATACCAAGAACATATAAAATTCTCTCTCTCCAAGATTCATGCATATTAGACGAAAATCACTCTCATACCACTGTGTCATCACTAATGCCACTTGACATCAATGAAAACATATCACTACCACCAATCTCCTAGCATGAAGAAGAGGAAGGAGAAGTGGATTTAGAGTGTGAACTCATATGTGCTCTAGATGAAATTTAAAATATAAGAAAAGAGAACTCAAAATATAAGAATCTTGGACAAAATGAGATTGAAAAAATTTCCAAAAGTCTTGAAAAATCATATTAGAGGGTGGTTAGCCTAAAGACACAAGTTGAAGAGGCTAAAAGAATAGAATATGCAGTCAAAATTGAATTATAGTCTAAATTTTATGAGTGCATGAAGTTAGAAGAAAAAATAGTGGATTTTAGAAAAGAACGCGAGAAAGATAAAGAATAATTAGATAAAGTTCTAAATTTGAAAGGAGGTTCAGTAATTCTTGATGAGTTAATCAACTCTCAAAAGCCATCAAAATAAAGATCTAGTCTTGGTTATGAAAAAAGGAAAATTCCCATAACCATTACATCTACTAATTTATATAATAACTTCAAATTAGAAAGATAATCAAGAGCAAAGAAATATAAAGCTTTAAAGAATGCAAAGATAGACACAAGCACTGTTGATGTGATGAAAGCTAAAGGAGAAAAGAAGACTGAAGAAAGGAAGAAGAGAAAAGATCAAATCTCTAAAAAATCAAGGAAGATGTAAGACACAAAGGCATCTAATGTACATGGTTACCAAAGAGTGAGAGACTTGAATAAGCCAAAGTTTAGAAGAGTCCCTCATCCTGCACAAAGAAATGCTATGACCAAGTATTCCTCATCTTTCTATGGTTATTAGTGTACCTATAATTAGTTTGGTCATAGGGCTATTTAATGTAGAGTTGTACCTAAAAGGATAACAAATTTTTTAAATAGAATTTCATTTTCACCTTTGTTAAATACAAAATTAATATACTATAATTTCAATTCTTTTGGTCACATAGCTAAACAATGTAGAATGAAATTTGTAAGACCAAAAACACAAAGTAAGAAGAAAGGCATACCTCTTAGTGTGAACAAAGGTTCACAAGTCTCTAAGAAAGGAAAAAATAAGTTAAATAAGAAACCCAAGGATGTGTGGAAAGTGAAAAATCAATATATGATTTATCAAACTTCACTCCATTCTAAGGAGTATAATTTATGGGTAATAGATAGTGGTTTCTCAAAACATATGATTAGTGACAAAAGCAAGTTCACCAAACTAAAAAAATGTAAGGAAGGATATGCTAGCTTGGGAAATAACACTACAGTAGAGATATGAGGTAAAGGAACCTTTAAAATATATGGAAAGCTACCCACACATGATGTCCTTTATGTTGAAAGATTGAAGCATAATTTGCTAAGGGTCAGTCAAATGTGTGATAATGGATATAAGGTCATATTTAATGTAAAAGGCTACAAGATAAGGAGATTTAGAAGATTAGTTATAAAAGGGAAAAGAACTAAAAGCAACATTTATAATCTTAATGAAGTGAATGGTAATAGCTGCCTGATAGGAAATATTGATGAGAGTTGGGTATGGCATAGAAGAATGGGACATGTCAATTTTGGCAACTTAGTAAAGGTGAGCTCAAATAAGTGTGTTAGACACATGCCTAAGATAACTAAAACTATAGACACTACTTGCAAATGATTTTAACAAGGAAAGAAAAGATGAGATGGATTTCAAACATAGGAATATGCAATTACAAAGCCATTAGAGTTGGTTCATACTGATCTTTGTGGTCCTACTAAGATAAGAGGATCTAAAAGAGAGAGATACTTCATGTTATTTGTAGATAATTAATCAATAATGACATGGGTAATCTTTTTGAAGGATATGTCTCAGGAATTTGAAAGATTCAATATCTTTAGGGCCATGGTATAGAATGAGATTGGATGAAAAATCAAATGCTTAAGATATGATAGAGGTGGAGAATTCACCTCAAATGAGTTCATAGAGTAATATGAGAAGCATGGATTCAAAAGGCATTACTCTATAGTAAGGACTCCATAGAAGAATGGATTTGTTGAAAGAAAGAATAGGACAATCAAGGAGATGGCCAAAAAAAAATATAAAGAGGCCAAGTTACCTAATGGATAGTAGAGATAAATAGTCCAAACAATAGTATATATCTTGGATAGAGTTCGACTAAGGGTAAACAGTGAAAGAAATCCCTATGAACTATGGTATGGAAAACTTGCCTTTATGAAGTATTTTAGAGTGTTTGGTAGAAAATGCTACATTAGGAGAAAAGAATAAAAATTGGAAATCTTTGAATCAAAATGTGATGAAGGAATATTTCTTGGTTATTCTACCCAAAACAAAGCCTACATATTTTACAACAAAAGGCTACACAAGATTATAGAGAGCAACAATTTCAAGGTTGAAGAAGGCTTGAAACATGTTAAACTTGATAGAGAAATATTTAATGAAGAATCAGATTATGAAGAGGAAGAAGCTAATGAAGAGCATGAAGAAGTAAATGAAAAGGAACCAATAAGATTTGTTCTAAAGGATCATCCTATAAATCAGATCATTGGAAATAAAAATGAAGGATTTCAGACAAGGATAAGAGTTATAATGAACAAGAAGCAAGTAAATTTTGCTCTAATATCTGAAATTGAGCCTAAGAGCTATGTTGAAGCTAACAAGGATGAGAATTAGCTAAAAGGCATGGAAGAAGAACTGAGCCAAATTGAAAATAATAAAACTTGGGAATTAGTTCCAAGAGGTTCAAACAAGAATGTAATAGGTACAAAATGGATCTTTAGAAACAAGCTCAATGAGGATGTACCTATTATAAGGAATAAGGCAAGATTGGTGTGCAAATGATATGCACAAGTTGAGAGCATAAATTTTGAGGAAACATTTGTTCCAATTGCTAGATTAAAATTCATAAGAATGTTTCTAGCATTCTCTATTTATAATAAGTTCAAAGTATATCAAATGGATGTTAAGTCTACTTTCTTGAATGGAAACCTAGAAGAGGAAGTCAACATAGAACAACCTAAAGGTGTTCATCTATCAGAAGAAGAAGATTATGTGTGAAAACTAAAGAAAGCTCTTTATGATCTAAAATAGGAACCTAGAGCATGGTATTCAAGATTAGACTAGTACCTACAACAAGGATTCAATAAAGGATGTGCAGACCATAATCTTACTTCAAATCAGAAGGTGAGCCTATGTTGATTGTTGTTTATTATGTAGATGATATCAGTTTTGGTGGTACCAATAATAGAATGTGCAAAGAGTTTGCTACTCAAATCCAAAATGAGTTTGAGATGTCTATGCTTGGAGAATTTTTTTTATTCCTAGGTCTATAGATAGCACAAAATGATGAAGGGATATTTATATCTCAAACCAAGTATGTTAAAGAAATGCTCAAGAAGTTTGATATGGAAGATAGCAAACTAGTTAGTACTCCCATGATAACAAGATGTAAGTTGAGCAAAGAGAATAAGCCCCTTGATTCAAATTAGACTATGTATAGATCAATGATAAGTATCTTGTTATACATAAATGCATCAAGACCTAATATCATGTAAGTAGTATGCATGATTTCAAGATTTCAAGTTGCTTCTGAAGAGTCACATGTCAATGCATTGAAAATAATCTTCAAATATATCAAGATTACAATTGACTATGGAATATGGTATCCTAAAGGTGAATATTTCACTTTGACATCATATATATATAATCCACAAGACTTGATGCAACATGTTACTACTGACACACTCTGATTCCACTGTAGAAATAGTAACTGACTCTTATTTTTTGCTTAGCCATGAAATAAGTCTATTTCTAAGGAAAAATGCACCACCACTAGTGATTCTTCTATCACCCATACTTCCTACTCAATCAATCAATATATATATATATATATATATATATATATATATATATATATATTGATTGATTGAGTAGGAAGTATGGGTGATAGAAGAATCACTAGTGGTGGTGCATTTTTCCTTAGAAATAGACTTATTTCATGGCTAAGCAAAAAATAAGAGTCAGTTACTATTTCTACAGTGGAATCAGAGTGTGTCAGTAGTAACATGTTGCATCAAGTCTTGTGGATGAATAAAACACTCAAAGACATCAAGGTAGAGCACACATCACCTATCTCTATTATTTTTGAAAACTCAAGTGTTATTAGCATATCAAATAATCCAGTGATGTAGTCTAAAACTAAGCACATATCAATCAAGTATCACTTATTGAGAGAAAAGGTTGTAGATCAAGAGGTCACAATGGATTATGTGCCACCTTAGGATAAATTTGTAGACATATTCACAAAAAATCTTCCCAAGGAATAATTTGAGTATCTAAGATAGAATTTGGGATTGGTGGCTCCTACATCACATCACTAGATCCTAGTGATAGGGCATGAGTCTAGGGGGAGTATCAAAAAAGTATTGTTAATCCCTAGAAGAAGAGAGAAAGGGAAACTTAGGTATGCATAGTTTTAAAAAAAACTGAATGAATTGATGGTTGTAGATTCTTGGAAAAACTCCTTTATCTAATAAAGGGGGAGAAAAATTTGGACAAACTGTGAGAAAGTTGTAGTCCCTTTGTCATTGATGTCAAAAGGGGGAAAAAAGTGCAAATTCTCTATATAAAAGTTTGAAAGAGTAAATCATGCGTCCAAGTTGAGTTTATGCAAATGTTCCTTTTCCTAAGGGGGAACAAGTTTGGTATGAAGAGTTTTAGCTCAAGTTCATCAGAAGCCAATACAAGCAATGCCAGAGAAGGAGGTGAGTATTATAAGATAATAGCATTTAGTTTGCCATCAATGCCAAAGGGGGAGATTGTTAGACATATTATTATCATTGATGTCAAAGGATTAGGCAAGATTAATGGAGAGAGCATGTTTTAAATTTTCCCAGTGAAAATTTATCATACTTTTATAGAGACCATTTCTGGACCACTTGAAGAGCAATTATTAAAATATCTATTATGGTTTTTGTCAAGAGCATCTTAAATTTATGTTTCATAGGTTTAGTTGAGAATAAATGCATTCAAAATTGATTTATCTTTGCTCTCAAACATTACAGGTTTTCTTAGTTAAACCATAAGGGTTTAAACCATGGTGTTCACAAGAATGTTCTATTTTTATGTTGACTAACTATAGATGGGAATCAATTACTTAAGTTATAACTTAATTCTTCATCATCATTGTGCAACTAGCCCCTTTGACCTAGAAATTACCAGCTTGAACAATGTTTTAAGACTATATTTCCTAAGTCCTTGACTTAAGATTTATCCCAACTCGATCAATGGTTAGTACTTAATCATACATTAAATATCTAATGAATCATAGCAAATTAAATTTTTCAAAGTCACCTTTGATTAAATGTGCTAGTGACAATGTCACAATCATGAAGCTTGCACAATAAATCTATGGAGTAGTTTAAAGTCGAATAGTCAAGGATTAATGTGAGGATATCAAGTGTCTCAATAGCAATAACTAATAATAAAGGTGCAAAAGGCATGTGAAGATGCTAAGCATCACATTTACAAGAGATTATTAGAGATAAATTTTGATCTTGTTAAAAGATCAAATGGTGAGCACGTGATCATGTAATTAACATCTAATGGAGTGAGTGAAATCAATGGGATCAAGTGATCAATGTTTAACGACACAGAGGTGAGATAAGGACTGAGCTAGTTTGATGAGATCGATGGAGTCTATATGTTCCAAAGACTTAAGAAGAAGAAAGATGAGATTAAGAGATCAAGGTTTAACATTATACAAGGGTAAAGTTCATGCAACTTTGAATATCTAATAACATGTATGAGATCAGATTAAAATATCCAACATATGTATTTTAAAATTGGAACATTAAACCTAGGAAGCATATAAGGATCCAATGGAGCACGTGATCTTATCATAACTTGAACTAACTAATTCATTTTAAAGTTGATAAAATTTGATGAGGATCATTAGGTCATGGTGTGAAACTTAATATCAATAGTCAATATCAGATGTTTGTTCATCACAATGGTCAAATAAAGGAACATGCAGGTAAGCTATAAAATTTGTAACAAAAAATGAAATAGATTGTTGTGATTTATCAAATTTGTGTAATATATCATGTGCATGAAAAAAAATCCCAATATATGCTAAGTATAGTAATAAGATAGAGAATCATGGTAGTGGATCATGAATTTAAAAAGCCAAAAACCTATCGATTGAACTGAGTCTAAGTATGGAGTGTGATGTGTTATCAAATAAGTGTGAACATAGAGAAGATACGAGACCTAGATACAATGATTATATATATTTCACCTAGGATACAAAAAAGCTTGTTGGATTTGTTGTTGTTAAAGAGAGTCAAATTAGAGAAAGGGGTATAGAAGAAGAAATTAATGAAGTGTGTCAAATAGAAAATATAGGGACAGAGGGGCAGAGAGGAAGAGAAGAAAAGAGAAGATAAGAGAAGAGAGAGATGTATATAGCATGAGAAGTTATAGACCAAACCTATAATAGAGAATTGAATTGGATTCATTTATGAATCAAATTTATAATATGGAGTTGTAGCTCCATATTTTGAATATAGATTTTATTGGTGGGTGTCATCAGATAAGCTGAGTCGGTGCTCAGTTAGGGAGTTGGTGATTCCTTAGACTAGGTGTTCTTAAATTAGGGGATTGGTATCTCCTTAGGTTCAATTCCCTTAAACATTGTAACTAGTGAGGTTCTTGATTGTGAGGCTAGATTAGAATAGTATATTCTAGCATCTATTCTCATGGTGGTTTTTCCCATATTGGGTTTTTCATGGTATATCTAGTGTTGTGTCTATTTATGTGTATGTGATCTCTATATATATTTTTAATCTACATTAAAAAATTTAAAAAAGGACTAAGTTAGTCAATATACTAATTCACCCCCACCTCTTAGTATATAGTTGTGTTTGAACACCCTTCATTTGTTGGACTGAATAAGAGAATAACTCATTATTTTTGTGTGGATGTAGCCCATATTGGGTGAACCACATTAAATTTATGTCTCTATTATGTTTTTTTTTCTTCATTTTTTTTCAATTTTTTATTTCACTAATATTGATCTACAATCTATATTCCTAACAATTTTCCTCTAATTTATTTTTAATATCTTCTTGTATTTTCCTTTCTTCCTCTATAAATTGTATTCTTTGTTCTTATTTTATTCTTTCTTCCTGTTCCTAATTATTATTCTCATATTTTGTAAGTTTTTTCTATTTTTCCTCAGTTTCTTTCTTCTCCTCATGTTTATTTTCTACCTCCTCCCTCTCTACTTGTTCCCTCTCTACTTTATCCTTATCCAGTAATTGTTTAGCCTTTTGGGTGGCTAATTCTACAATTTCTTGAATTTTCTTATTTTATTATTCTAGATCCTATTTTAGTTATTTACATTCTTGAACCATTTATTCCTTTAGTGCCTTAGCTACTTCCAATTGTTTTCACTTTTCTAAGGCCTCAATGACCATATATATTTTTTGTTTGGACCTTAACTTTGTTTATTGGAGTTTTTATAATCTTTCATGGTCCATCATAGAAAGAGGGGGATCCATGGTGGTCTTTTTTAGGGCTTATTATTTATATTTTCCACTGTAATCTTTTTAGACACCTAAATCTAGCCACCGATAACCCCCAATCATGCTTTTGGCCAATTTCCACCTAAAACACACAATTTGGCCTAAAAACACATTAAATGATGTGAAACTAACATATTCAAGTGCCAATTTTGGCTAGGGTATCCGTAAATGGGATAATGCAATTTGTGGGTTAGCTAACTTTGATCAGATCATTTCAAGTCAAAATGCCAAATTTGCACTTGGGTGTTCTAGATTGCTCTTTCTTATCAAATATTTTGCACAAGACATGTGCCTTTATTATTTTTTTTTGGTAACATCATAAATGGGAATATGGTTTCAATGCATCTGACATTGCCTTCTAATTCTAATCTAGTCAAATTTTAGACCAATAACAAGATATTCTGATCAATTTAAGTAATTTGTGCACAAAGTGCTTAATCATGCTTAAGAGCTAATTAACATAAATCAAGGCTTAATTAATAATTCCATGGAAACTTATTGAATACTTATTTTTAGAAATGAATATTAAATATTTGCATCATAAAGTAACCTTATTTCTTGGGAAGACATCCCTAGGCCATAAATACCACAAATATCAGGATTCATGCCTCCCATGGCTCATCAATGCCTTCCATGATGCCCTCCATGCCTCTTAATTGCCCCTTATTCCAATTCTATGTTGAGGATAATTAAAAACTTAATTCCAAAAATTGAATTAATCCTCAACCACACATCTTAATCTTGAGATGGATGGTTTAGGTTGATTCTATACATTCTCAAAAATCTATAAATAGAAGGCCTCACAACATCATTTTAAAGATTTTTTGATGCAAATTTATAATGCCAAATTGGTTCTAAAAGCTTCAATAAAATAGTGTTATAATGCCAAATTGATTCCAAGCCAAGCCAAGCCACAAGCCAAAGGTGCCAAGGAGAGGTGGAGGTAGACAAGCTTCCATTTCCAAACCTTTCATAAGCACAAGCCGAGCAAGCCACCACTACAAAGGCATTTGGAACATCCAAATAAGGTGAAGGAATTCTTATATTTGATTTCCTACTTCTTAGTTGTGTTTATCATTTGTTTTTGTTAACTAGGCTCTCCCTAGTGTTTAGGCCTAGAGATGTAATGCTATTAGTGTGTTTATTTCATTTTATTTTTATTTTGGAACTAACACCATACTAACCATCCTCTCTTGAGTCAAATTCCTAGATCACATAATGGCACACAATGGTGGAACTAGACACATCTCACATCTGAAGGAGATCATTTTTCAACTCTAAAATGTTTATTTGAGCTTTTAAAACTCTTGCAAATTGATTTTCTAGCTTTATTTTGTCATTTTTGGTTGCCACAGTTTTACATAATAACCAACGTTAACAGGAAATACTGACATCAGTTACCTAACTTAGCTGACGTCAGTTAGACAAACTAACATTAGTTAGGTCTCAGTTAGCTAGAGTAACTGACATTGATGGTAATAACTAATGTCAGTCACCGTGTTTTTTAAAAAACATAGACCCAAGAGCTAATTTTTCAAAGTTCATTGTTTCAAGCTAAAAAGGGCTTCAAAGCTAAAGGAAACACTGACATTTTTGTTGCAGGACCAAGCTTTTGCTTTGATAAAAACATTTTTAAATCACCTTCACATGCTTAAAAATCAATTAAGAACCTTGTTTTTGGGTGTTTAACAAAGATTTTGATGTTTTGGTGAATGTTTTTAAAGTTTGAAACTAAGACCAAGGGGTCAAATGAACACCACCAAACATTTTATTTGGGCTTAAAATTGAACACACTTGTTAATTTTTGTTTGCAATAGTTTTTTAGTTAGATTTTCGTTTGGCAAAAAGAGGAATGTTGTGTGTATTCTCTTCCATTTGTCCCCTATAGGGAACCCTTGGAATCAAAAGTTCCATTCCTATTACAAATAGCCTATTCTAAGGCTTAGAAAGAAAGTCATCTAAAGCACTCCCAAAAAACTCATCAAAGTTTGGGTGATCTTGAAAATGACCCTAAAGTCTTTCTAGTTTCATGTTTTTTTATTTTTATAAATCTTGGCCTACGAAGGGGACTTCATCACCTCCCACAAGTTCTTTAGGGAAGCTTTGACTAAGGTTTCACCTCCTGACATTGACTTCACTGAATCCTTTAGAGTTGCACATGAGATGTATCTGCATTTGGACATTGCACTACACTGAGTGAACAACAGGATGTAGTGGTTGTAAAAAGGACTAAACCTTTTTACAACTAGCCAATGTCATGATCACCCAATTTCCATGCTTGTCTTTTACATCATTTGGCATGAAATTCATTGTGTAATTGATTCCCATAGAATGATCAAAACCTTACTAATTTAGCAAAGCCCACATGCCATACCCTTGCTAGGATTTGGATGATTATACTTAGTGTATTTTGGTCATTTTTGCTTGGTATGTTTTGAGAATAAAACTTGTTTATTTGTTTATAAACCATGTCAAAATAATGAATTTGAGTTGTGAAGGGTAGTGTTATGCTACCCAACTCATGTCAAAACATTTTGAGCCTTTTTAGTATTTGAAGCATAACATTGACCACATCATTCAAGTATTCTTATGCCATTAAGCTACTCAATTTGTTTCAAGACTTTTTTACCATTGTATCAAAACCATTTGTTTCAAACCATTTTGTATATACCATTTAGACCTTTGTATTGTGCCCTCATGCTATCTAATCTTGTCTAATTTGTTTGTCCAAATCCTCATTTTCAACGTTGAGTTTTCAATTGGCCTTGTTAAGTTTGGATCTAAATATTGATTGATTTATGTTTAGGTCTCAATTCATGGATCTGATACATAGATCTTTATCTTTTGGGTTGCATAACTTTAGTTAATCGATTACCCAAATTTGAAAATTATTGATGGTTTATTTGTTTAATACCTATCCTCATCATTGTTTGTGCCTTTATTTAGGAGAACACAAGCTTTTTCAAAGAGCCTTTTGTCATATACCTTATGGCAAAGGATCATGTTTATGTTTGATTATGTGTGTCAGGTCTATATCAAAGTTGTTTCCAAACTTGTTAGATTAAATCAAATCACATCAACCTTTATTTTAAGTCTTACTTTTGACTTTGTTTGGCCAAAAGTCTTAGCATGCCTATTTGTTTGAGCCTAGCTTTTGAATCCACATTTGGATAAAAGACCTAGCCACTTAACTTTTCCCTTTCCTAGTTTAGACCTTGTTTGGAATACTTTGACCTAGACCTTTGACATGTTAGTTTTTATTCAAACACTTGACCCTTTATGCATATGAAATTTGACATTAGACATTTGATGTTTGGTTGTTTTATGCCAAGTCTTAGCAAACATAATTTTGGAGATACAAATCCATTTTTAGACAATATTGGAGATGCATCTTCACCTCTTCGACCAAGTTGGATGAAGTTTGACCCATTTGTCCTTTAAACATAATTTTTTAGAGTTTGTAAAACTCTAAGTCTTTTTATTTTCAGAGCTTTCATCATTTATGTGGATATGTCTCACTAAACTTATGATTGAGTCACTTACAATATGAATTATGATAAAATGGCCACACAAAATAAATTTTATGGCTTTTGTCAAGACCCCAATGATGCTAATATGGTTTGTGAGATAGATTTATATCCACCTCATATTAATCATTCATGGGAACAAAGTCATGAAGTAACTTAAGATCTAACTCAAGACCTTGATTGGTATGAAGAGACATGTGAAGAGGACTTTGAAGACCCAAATATAGATAATGTTGTTTGGGATACAAATCCACACCCTCTTTTCAATAGTCAGTACATGGAATACAACCAAGAACCAGCTTATGATCTAACTCATGATTGGGATGATATGGTTTATGAGGAAGACTTGGATGCTTTTGCTTTTGCAAGAAATTAAGTTTCATGATTTCCTTTTTATATCCAATCATCAACTACCCCTAACCCTCCTTTGGATTATATAAGCCATCAAGCTTTATAATATCCAAGGAATACCATTTCTATACCAGGACCTCATCCTTTGGTTTGTGTGAGTAATCAAACTCCACAACTCCCCTTCATCATTTTAGGACCTAGTACTTTGGTTTGTGTGAGAAATAAAGCTCTACACCACCCTATCATTACCATCTCAAAACTTTGTCTTTTGGCTCATGCAAGTAATCATGCTCCCCAAGGCCCTACCATTATCCAACTGCAAGTCATTCCTCATCCAAGACCAATCCCAACCAAACCTCAACCCATCCAATCATTCAAAAATCAAGATATGTTCAAAATTGGTATTTTCCAACTCATTAGAAACCAAAGCCAAGATAACCAACCAATCTAAGATATTTATATTGAATCAATCATTTGTGATAAGTCAACCTGTGATAAATTGCCTATTAATCCAATACTAGTTGTCAAGGAATCTCACTTTGACAAGCTAGTCTTTACTGAGTCACTTATTAATGATTATAACCATCTTTAGGAAAATCTTACCTCGAACATATGCCTATTTTTCAAGATCCTCCTATTGACAAGCCAATATCTGAGGAGTTGTTTCTTGACCTATTTCCCATCTTAGAGGAGTCTCACTTTGACAAACCAATTTGTGTAGAGCCCATCATGATATTATAAGTTGTTACTTATCCAAAATCAAAAATTCAACAAGACATCATTGTAATAAAGTACCCATTAGATGAAGAATCAGAGTTAGAGTCAGGTTCTATTCTTGAATTGACATCAGATTTAGCATCGAAATCAATATTAGTTGTGAAATCAGATTCGAATTCCTTTGAGTTAGAATTAGATTCAGAAGAAGAATATGTTCATGTCTATTATAATATTGGTTATGCATGCCTCATAGATCAATTTGAATACATTTATGATCCTTCTATAGTTTTTGAGGATGAGTACTTCAACTTTGACACAAGTTATCCTAGTATCTTCTACAAGGATTGTGTAGCCTCTCCCCATTCCATTACCATTCCATAAGCCATTACCATCAACCAAAATATCCATATTATTGACATTACATCTCTCACAAGTGTTGATTGGGATCTAAAAAATCACACTTCGTTAAACTATATCCATGGTGACATAGTAGTTGAATATTAGAAAGGAGGCCTAGACCACATTCATATAATGGAAGAACACTCTCCTAATGAAACCTTTTCAGAGGTACTAGAAGATAATCAAAGTCAGAACTCAAAATCTCCTAGTGAAATTTTTTTGGAAGCACTAGAAGACAATCAAATTAAAAAGTCAACATTTCTTAGTGAAACCTTCTTGAAGGTGCTATGGGATGATCATAACAAATTCATTGGTGAAAACCTCATCAAGGTGCCAATAGCTTAGCATAAAAGTTCTTCACTATTTAATGAAGACAAAATCAAAGATCAAATCAAAATAGATTTATATCTATAGCCCAATTAGATGGTAGCTACTCTCAAGCTCAAACAATAGAAAAATCTAATGGCTCTATTGAGATAAAAAGTCCTTGACCCTGCCACAACCAAAATTATGTTGAATCTGGCATCAATAACATTACATGTGACTAAAAGTCTTGATCTTCATTTGTTCCCCCACCATTATACATTCCATTATAATTTGTCAATCCATTTCAAAATCAAACCTACCATCCATTATTTGTCCCTATCTACCATCCATGGTCACACTTTCCTTTCAAAGGCTACAAGGATAGCTTGTCTTGATATTTGAAGGAATCATAATCAATGACCAAGGAAAAACATAACAACATTCTTGACATCCAAATATGCATCAAGTTCTTGATAAAGTAGTTTTTTAGATGAGGTGTGGGCTAGAAATTAACATTATCAAGTATTTTGTTTGTATCATTTGTTGATTAAGATGTTCATCTCCCCATCAATAGGAGCAATAGAATTAAAAACCATGCCCAGGCCAAAAACATGTACCATACCATTTCATTGCCATGCCATTACCATTGTTACATATATATTTTCCATTATTGTAGATCCTAAACATTTGCCCCCATCACTTGGGGGAAACCCTCTTACCATTTTATCCAATCTATCTAAACCATCATTATCTATCAAAGACCATACTATCCTATTATTCCATTCCTATCTAGACCAAAGCCTATTTTTACTCATCCTACCCAATCTTGTTTTTGTTAGGTTATGGAGCTAAAAGCTTCACTGTTATACAAATGTGGAGGTTGTTGAGTGTTACAATAACCAACGTCAATCAGGCCAACCGATGTCGATCATATCCAATGTATAGAGCAATCGGCATCGGTTAGTGGTCAGCTGACATCGGTCATACGAAATTGACATCGATCATCTCCAGATATACATAGACTGACGTTGGTCATCTGTGCATTCCAAAACTAGTCTAATTTTAGACAGATAGTTTGTTTGCATGTAAAGACTAATTTTATTATTGAGTTTGCATTTCTAATTATTGTTTGGTTTGGGATCTATTTAAGAGACCCATGGGGCTGTATTGTAATCAAGGACTAAGAAGGATTAGATCCTCAACTTGAAGGCAAGAACAACAATTGGGTTGGTTGTCTCAAGGTGTGTAAGATCAATTGATCTACAAGTAGCAAGATTAGGGAGATCTACATGGTAAGTAAGATCAGTTGCTCTGTAAGGTGTGCAAGATCAAGAAGGTCTGCTTGGTGAGTAAGGTCAGTTAGATCTACTGTAAGGTAGGCAAAACAACCATTGAGTTGATTGTCACTGGTATGGATTGGAAGTAGGCAACAATAACCATTGGGTTGATTGTCACTTACTGGTGGAGGGAACAACTCTGTGTTTGAGTTGGTTGTAATTGATTGAGAGAGAGAACTCTTGAGGGAGAATTACTGTACACCCAAGAGGTGTGGGAAGAGTGTGATTTCTTCATTGTATTTCCTTCTAGAAGAGTGTTAATACAAGATTGTATTGTCTCTCATATTCTGTGTTGTTTTTGAATTTTAGTTACATGTTACTTCTGGTTAAATTCTATGTTTAGTTGCTTATACAAAGGTAATGAATTGTACTCATAAGGAGAAGATCTTGATAGCTGGTATCAGAGCTATGTGTTCTAGATCTTGACAAGTGGTATCAGAGCTATGTGTGATAGGATCCTGACAAGTTTTATCAGAGCTACAGGTTTATCAGAGCTAGGTTTAGATCTTGGTTCACTAACACCTTGGTTTCATAGTGTGTTAAGTGTTTGTTGATTATAGGTCACTCACAGAGGTTGTTGTTTGAGTGGGAGTAAAGCAATGGTAGAAGAAAGTAAACTAAGAATGGAGAAATTCAATGGCAAGAATTATCAATTATGGAATTGTGAAAAGAAAGGCCATGTAAAGAAAGATTGTTGGTTGGAGAAGATCAGCATGAAGGAAATAAAAAAGCAAATGATTTAGGTATTGTTGCATGGGTTGCTCTTATATGTTCCTTAGATAAAGTAGAATCTTGGGTTTTAGATTCTGATGCCTCTTTCCATGCAACCCCAAATAGAGTATTTTTCCATGATTATGTCCATGGAGACTTTGGAAAGATTTATTTAGGGGTTGGTGAGCCTTGTCAAATTTTTGGCAAAGGGAAAGTGCAGCTGAAATTGCAGACTAATAACATATGGGTGTTGAAGGATGTCATGCATGTCCCAGTCCTGAAGAGAAGTCTAATTTCTATAAGAAAGTTGGGTGATGAGGGTTGCACAGTTACTCTCATATCAAAATCTTGGAAAGTTTCCAAGGGTGCACTTGTATTAGCAAGAGGTAAGAAAGTAGGTACACTTTATCTATCTACTTGTATTACTGATTCTCCTTCTATTTTATCTACTTCAGATGTAGATGCAAAGATGTGGCTCTGTGGGCTTGATCACATGAGTGAGAAGGGAATGGATGTTCTTAAGTCAAATGGTAAGCTTTCATATTTGAAAATCATAGATCAATATTTCTGTAAGCAATAGAAGAAAGTGAGGTTTCTTGAAACTAGGTCAACAAAGAAGGGAGCTTCTATTGGAGGATCACAGTATTGCAGAAAGAGGAAATCTGATGTTTTTGACAAAGTTAAGAATTGGAAAGCCTTGGTTTTCTAGGAGAAGATGATGGGTAGAGATCAACTCAAGAGGCTAAATAATTTTGAGCAGGGTAGTGTTGATTTAGACAAGGTTATGATCCAAAATGAGCTTGCAGGTAAAAATCATCACTCACAGGAAAACACAGTTACTGACATCAGTCAGGTGAGAACTGGCATTGATCAGGTAGGAACCAACATTGGTCATGTGTAGACTAAAGTCAGTGATGTCGGACAGGTGGACACTGACATCAATCAGGAAACTGACATCGGTGATCAGGTGGAAATGACATCAATCGGGTGTAGACTGAGGTCAGCCAGAGGTGACCGAGATCAGTCACTATTAAAACAAATTTTGGGCAGATAACAAGCTAATAAAGGAGTCTCAAATGCCCATGTGAAGGTCTAAAAGGGTAAGTAAGCCTCAAATTCGTTATTCCCCTTCTTTATACTACTTGTTGCTCACTGATGGTGGAAAACTAGGAAGTTTTAAAGAGGCAATGTAGGTAGAATCCAGGAAATAATGGGAGCATGGCATGAATGAGGAAATTTATTCCTTGGAAGAGAACCAAATGTGGGATTTGGTAGAGTTTCCAGCCATAAGGAAAGCACTGAAAGACGAATGGATTTATAGGTTAAAGAAAGAAGAGAATAGATAGATGAGACAAAAGGCTAGGTTATATGGTCTTGAGCAAGCTCTAAGATAGTGGTATAGGTTTGACAAGTTTATGACAAAGCATGGCTTTAGTCAATGTCAATGTGACCATTGTGTTTATTTTACCAGGTTGGATAATGGTTGCTACATTATCCTGTTACTATATGTAGTGTATATGCTTGTTGCAGGGTCACACATGTAGGGATTTGCTGAGCTAAAGGTAAAAGTAGCTCAAACATGTGCCAGGAAGGATTTAGGAGGAGCAAAGAAAATCCTTGGCATGAGTATTTCTAGAGACAGGAAAAAGCATAGGTTGATTTTGTCTCTAGAGGATTATGTGAATAAGGTAGTGGAGAGGTTTGATATGTAAGATGCAAAACTAGTAAGCACACCTATGGTTGGACAATTCAAGCTGAGCTTAGAATAGTGTCCTAAATCACATAATGAGGTTGGGTACATGGTATGTACTGGACTTGATATTACCCAAGCAGTGGGAGTTGTCAGCAAGTTTATGGCCAATCCAAGAAAGGAGCACTAGAAAGTAGTTCAGTGGATTCTCAGATATCTGAGAGGGACTAGTAGCAGGTATTTATGCTATGCAGAGTCAAGCATTTCTGTACATGGGTATGTAGATTCGGATATGGTAGGTGACTTGGATGATAGGATAAGCACCATAGGATATGTGTTCACTATTGGTAGAATGGTGTTTAGTTGGATTTCAGAGTTGCAGAAGGTTATTGCAGTCACAGTGGCTAGCAAGGATAAGAACCCTGTAGATATATTAACAAAGCCGAGAACAAAGGAGAAGTTGAATCTTCATTCAAATTTTGTTGGTCTTCAAGATTGAACTTGAAGAGGGATACAAGCCAAAAACAAATTAGAGGATGTATAGGTACATGTACAGGTGCAACTGTTTGTCTCCAAGTGGGAGATTGTTAGGTTTTGGAGCTAAAAGCTTCACTGTTATGCAAATGTGGAGGTTGCTCAGTGTTACAGTAACTGACATCGGTTAGGCCAACTGATGTTAGTCATATCTAGTATATAGAGCATCTGGCATCAGTTAGTGGTCGGCTGGCATCGGTCAGATGGAACTGAGGTCAGTCATTTGTGCATTCCAGAACTAGTCTAATTTTAGACGGACAGTTTGTTTACATGTAAAGACTAATTTTATTCTTGAGTCTATGTTTCTAATTATTGTTTGGTTTGAGATCTATTTAAGAGACCCATGTGGCTATATTGTAATCAAGGACTAAGAAGGATTAGATCCTCAACTTGAAGGCAAGAACAACAATTGGGTTGGTTGTCTCAAGGTGTGTAAGATCAGTTGATCTACATGTAGCAAGATCAAGGAGATCTACATGGTAAGTAAGATCAGTTGCTCTGCAAGGTGTGCAAGATCAAGGTCTACTTGGTGAGCAAGGTTAGTTAGATCTGTTGTAAGGTAGGCAAAGCAACCATTGAGTTGATTGTCACCGGTACAGACTGGAAGTAGGCAATAACAACCATTGGGTTGATTTCACTTACTAGTGGAGGGAACAACTCTATGTTTGAGTTGGCTGTAATTGATTGAGAGAGAGAGCTCTTGAGGGAGAATTACTGCATGCCCAAGAGGTGTGGGAAGAGTGTGATTTCTTCATTGTATTTCCTTCTGAAAGAGTGTTAATACAAGATTGTATTGTCTCTCATATTCTGTATTGTTTCTTAATTCTAGTTACATGTTACTTTTGGTTAAATTCCATGTTTAGTTGCTTATACAAAGGTAATCAATTGTACTCATAAGGAGAGGATCTTGACAGCTGGTATCAGAGCTGTGTGTTCTAGATCCTGACAAGTGGTATCAGAACTGTGTGTGCTAGGATCCTGATAGTTTTGATATTGGTTTATTTGATTCTTCCCACACCTTTTGTGAGAGGATTCTTATAAAGTTTCAGTAATCAATCTAATCTATGTTTCAAGGATAGTCTATGAAATTAGTGTGACGATTGATCTAGTAAGATATCTTTCATCCTATCAAGTTTGTTTATGTGAGATTGATTATAACTGCCTATGGACAAATCAGTGTTTCACCAGTCTTGCTACTAATTATAACCACCTATAGACAAATTAGTATCATTGACCTATGTTGTTGTATCTTAGTTATAACCACCTATGGGCAAACTAGGGGTAACACTTATTTATCATATATTGTTGCATCACCTTGCCATTACTATTTTCATTTGACTAGCCATTTGCTAGATTTGAGAACTTGTTGGGACCTAGTTGGTTTTTCCCCACATTTTGTGTGGATAGAATTACTATGACTTGAGGTCATTTTAGGACTATATGGGTCATGCTCAATGCATGTTGAGGTCACCTCAATTCCCCTTTCCATATGCTCTCACCATTTTGTGAGCAATCTAAGCCAAATACTCTCACCATTTTGTGAGTAGGCATCTTGTCATTCTATAACAAGTTAAGATACCTTAAAATTCTAAAAACATTCATAATATTTCAAAAATCTAAAAATATTTGTCCTATCTAAGCCTAGGCAGTTATCCTCGATCCGCCTTACTAGGGCATTGTCATTGTTAGGATGCTTTCTTTTACTTTTAGGATTTCTATTTGTTTATTTGTTTCTCTATTTGTTTGTTTGCTTGCTTACTTTCCTATTTGTTTGCTTTCATCATTGTTGCCTCAACTCAATCTATATGTGTTCATTAGGTGATTCCTTGAGTACATTATTCTTGAGTCTATCCATGTTCATATGTCAATATTATCATCATGGTTTTGTTTATTGGTGTATTATTTTTGAGTGTTTATTAGATATTGGGAGTCAATCCTTAAGCATATTTTGGCCAAGTCTTAATGGTGTTCTATCATGAATCCTACATTCACATGCTATAACAAAAATTAGCTTCACAAATGTCTACAATCAATGGAGTCATAGAAGTTTCTCCTTGGCACCTTGGCAAATATTTCCATCCTACCCTTGATCAAATCAACCCAATGACCATTCTAGTTGTATCATTACTAATAATGATGAGCATCTCCTCATTGGTAGGTACAACTGAATCATTCACACTAATCAATCTTATTCTTCTATTCATCTATTTCATCACTTTTTCCTCACTCATCTTTAATCTGTATTCTAGGTTATATCCTTGAGTTATGCTTTCTAATCAACCCTAACTAGGGCACCATCATCTTTAGCCAATCTAGGTCCTTTTAATGATTATAACCACCTATGGGAAAATCATTATTTTGACTTTTATTCCTAATTATAATCACCTTTGGGCAAATCAGTATCTTTTTTACATCAATGCATGCAAGCATTTTCTCGTTTGGATTAATCTTAACCATGGGTTAATTCCACCTTTCTTCTTATTTCTTTTTGAGGGACCATCCATCAACAAATGTGATGACCACTCCCTTGAGGGGCCATCATCATAGGCTTCCCAAAAACCATTTGGAGCTTTGTTCTTCAACCATCTTCTTCTTTTTGGCATACATGCCATTTCTCACTCTTTGAGAATACATTGCTTTGCATACATTTTACAATGCCTTCCCAAATAGGGGAAAACTATAGACACATAAATCTAGCCACCAATAACCCCCAATCAAGATTTTGGCCAATTTCCACCTAAAACACACAATTTGGCCTAAAAACACTAAAACACATTAAATGATGTAAAAATGACATATTTAAGTGCCAATTTTGGCCAAGGTATCCCTAAATGGGGTAATGCAATTTATGGGCTAGCTAACTTTGATCAAATTATGTTGAGTCAAAATGACAAATTTAAACTTGGGTGTTCTGGATTACTCTTTCCTATCAAATATTTTGCACAAGACATGTGCCTTTTTTTATTTTTTGTTGGTAACATCCTAAATAGGAATATAGTTCCAACACATTTGACATCACCTTCTAATTTCAATCTAGTCAAATTTTGGACCAATAACAAGACATTATGATCAATTTGAGTAATTTGTGCACAAAGTGTTTAATCATGCTTAAGAGCTAATTAACCTAAATTAAGGCCTAATTAGTAATTCCATGGAAACTTGTTGAATACTTGTTTTTATAAATGAATGTCGAATATCTACATCATCAAGTGACCTCATTTCTTGGGAAGACATCCCTATGCCATAAATACCACAAATATCAAGATTCATGCCTCCCATGCCTCTTAATTGCCTCTTCTTCCAATGCCATGATGAGGATAATTACAAACTTAATTCAAAAAATTGAATTAATCCTCAACCACACATCTCAAGTCAATAACTAGTTTCTTTAGTCTTGAGGATTTTTGGAGACCTTCTTGAGGTTCAGACATCTTTACTCCCCATAGTGGCTATGGGTCATATTGAATATTCAAGTCACCGTGATCTCTTGGCACAAGATATGCAAGGGGTAGAGCATTTCTATCACTAGATTTAGCTGAGTATGGTCCTAAAAACACCTTCATGATGACTATGATGGCCCAAATATAGGTATATTGAATCCATTAATGTTCTTTACTTCATTGGATGAGGTCTAACAATCATTTTTGAGGTCATGGGTTAGCATTAGTCTTGTAGGGTTCTTATTGGAGTGGTTTTTAATGTAAAAATGTGTGTCAAACATCTTGTATTAGGTCTTTAACCATAGCAAACCTAATTTTTATGACTAAATCATTCAAACTATCCCTCAATGAAAAATATTATTAGAATGCCTAATAGGTCAGTCATTACGGACATATTAGCCTTATATAAGCCTCTATAATTAATTTTCAATGTGAAATAAAGTAAAAAGGGTCTTAGGTCACTCATTAAGGTCATTTTAGAGGATTGAAACATTATATAAGGTTTCATAAATCCATTTTGAGATTTGAAAATTATTTACAAGCTCTCAAGTCCATACATATTGTTGAGAATGTATTTGACTTAGTTGTTCTCCCTCCAGTCCTTTCTCTTAGTGGAATTCTTCACCTCCTAATGTGGGAAGAGTGTATAAGACCATGATCAAGTTGTTACCTATCCCTAAGATATTATTCAAGGCATATATATTGTTAAAGGTCTTATGAGAGCCTCAAAATAAGGTCTACATATGGAGAGATAGGTCAAAAGTAGAAGTGGTAGTCCATGAACACAACTATAAATAGGATTTATAGATGCAGACAAGGTTTTCCATGAAAATGAGTGTGATTCTAGGTCTTCAAGGGTATACAGTAATTTTAAGATAAAAATTTAAACATGATAGAATATTTTTGGAGATAAAATGCATATTATCCATGTTCTTTAGGTTTGCAATAAAGAAAATTTCATTTTACAGGCCAAAATAACACAACATTGTAGGTTTTTTATGCATTTACAAGGCTTTTTAGAGGCAAAAACTTAACAAGGTTTTTAATAAAGCAAGGAGATAATATATGGTCAAGTGATAATCCTAAAGAAATAGCATTGACTTTAAATCATAAAGTATATCCAATAAATTATGTTTGTAGGGTTTCCATATTGTAAAACAAATCACATCCTAGCTTTGTTCTATAAATGCATGGTTCAAAAAAAGTGTTGGAGGGTGTTAAGAGGGTTGTAAGGCTTATATTACTAATGATCAGATTAGTGGAGAGGGAAAGAACCACATCCTTCCAACAAAATGATTACATACAAAACTTAAACCTCTCCAAAACCCTAAGACTAGGATTTCACTTTTTGATAGTTTTCAAGTATTTCGAGCATCAAAATGAATTACAGACCCTTTGTAAGGCTTCCATGAAGGAAATAATTAAGCATGGAGATATTAGAGCACATTTGCAATAAGTGTAAATGGTTGCATGTAGTTTTCAAGGTTATCAAGTTGTTAAGAACTCATCTACAGGTTTGCAAACCAAGTAGGAAGGTTTCAAACATGTCATATAGTCTTTGTGATAATCTAGATCATTTCAAGAGGATCACAGGTCTGTGCACTATTTGTGAATTCTAGGGTAAGGTTTTAAAAAAACTAATGGTACACTTCCAAGTAATTTTCCCTTAAAGAGACATTTACAAGAATGTATGATCTTATTTACCACCTATATGCCTACTAATGAAGAGAGAGAGGTTCATAGGAATGATTAAGGCTTTGAAACATATCCTAATTGTGACAAACCCTCAACACAAGCCTACAAGGGGGACAAAGACTTGTGGCTTAAGAGGTTGGCAAGTTGAGAATTTATATAATTTAGGAGAGCTTACTTGATTGATCAAGATGAAATCATGTTCTCAAGGCTTCTTAGAAGGCATACATGTTAGGATTTAGGGGTTTCAATCAAGTCCTAGTAAGAGAACACATGATGTTATAGGCTTATAAATGAGATTTTCAAGCAAAAAACATACATCCATATATTATATATGTAGGCCTATAGTTTTTAGAAATATTTCCCAAGGATTCAAGAGAGAAAAATGTTTTTAAACCCAAAAACGTTCATCAACAGGCTTGCAAACATATTGCAATGGTCATATCAAGTAGTCAAATGTAGGAATATGGAGCTATTGATACATTTATTAAGTAATTTTCAATTCATGATGAGAATTACAAGGTTTCACAATAAACTTTTTACACATCTATAGACTTTTTTATAGTATTCAAATGGGTCTCTATTAGTTTTCATGAAGATAAGGGTGAATTCCAAGCTCCAAACACTCATCCACAAACCCATATCATGTTTTATTTTTTAAAGACTCTCTTGGAAGGTTTCAAGATAGGTTTTCATGGAGGTTTCAATCATGATTCCAAGGACAAAGCAAGCATGTAGGGTACCAATTTAAAGAGTAAAGATCTTCATGATCTATATTCTCTATAAGTTAGAAGCTCAACAAAACATTCCAAACCTTAGTTTACTTGACTGAAAGTTATATCAAGAGTTTGAGTCTTTAAGGCATGTTTTAGTTGTAGACATCCAATTCCTAACACCATTATGTTGAAATTGTCAATCTTACTCAAAATGCACTAAAATGCACATTTAGGCCAAAATCACTAAAAACATGCTAAAAGGTTCTAACTTATTGTATACAAGTTTTGATTTATGCTAATGTATCCCTAAATGGGGCAATCCATCATATGTGATTATTAACTTTGATCAAATAATTTTGAGTCAAAATGATGAAAAAGCATTTTAGTGCTCTGGATCACTCTTTTCTTCTAATTCAAAAGCACATGCCATGTGCATGTGTTATTTTATGTTGATAACATCCTAAATGGGATAAAGGTCCATATGAAACTAACATCACCTTCTAGTTTTGCTCGAGTCAAATTATGACCGAGTAATATGACTTTCTAACTAGTTGATTAATGAAGTGCAGCAATTTCTAAAGAATTTTACTAAATTTGATTAATCTTACTTAGGAAAACTAAACCAAATTATGAGATTAAGTAAGAATTCCATGGAAGTTATTGAATATTTATTCATTGTAAATTGATTCTTATTAACTACATCATTAAGTGAGGTCATTTTTGGGGTGGCATTCATAAGCCATAAATGCAAAAAATATCAAGATTATGGCTTCTCTTGCCTCTTTAATGCCCCTTTATCCTAAATCATTATGAGGATATTTATGGATTTTATTTACATAATTGGATTAATTCATGGTCGCACATCTTGATCTTGAGATGGATGTTCATGGTTGATCTTGATTAATTTGTAAAATCTATAAATAGGAGGCCTCTCACTCACACTTTGAAGCTTAATTTGTGTAAACTTATAATGCAATATTCTCTCCATAACCTTTATTTGTGTTGATTATTATGCTTTATTTGCAATATGATAGCTTCATTGATAGGTATAGATTGATTTCATATCACGAGACTAGATTATACGTAGTAGTCTTGAGATGGTGGAGGATCTTGTTTTACACCATTATTGAAGACTTGAGCACCAAATCAAGGGTAAAAACATGCTTGGAGTTGCTTATAGATGATGGGAATCTCATGCAAAGGTAATTGGTATTTCATTTCTTTCATTTGATCTTAATTATCATTTACACACCCCATTGAATAGGTTGACCTAGATTGTTAGTTATTTATGCATTTTTATTATGTTTTTCATGACTAATGCTTGATTTAATCATATTTTTAACCCATGTCTACATCTTGGCATGGTCAGTGGGACCACACATCACTCTCAAGCAAGGAAGACATTTTATAAATCTTAGATTTCCTTAAAATTCATTAAAAATACTTTAACATCAATTTTTAGCTTGTTTGGCCATGTTTTTAACATTTTTTATTGATACATAGGTCACATAGTGACTGACATCAGTTCTAAGTGACTAGCATTGGTCCAAGTTAACTGACATCAGTTAGGTTGTAGGGAAAAATATGTCTAAAAAAATTGTATTTTAGAGATTTTTTCAAGTTTGTAGTTGTCAAATGGAGTTTTTAAGTCTCTAGTCTAAACATTATTATTTGATCCAAAAGTTTTATTTTGGAGATTTTATCCCAATATTGTGCTAGCAATTTTTTTGTCAAAATATTTTTTTTTGTAAGGGTTCATAGGTGACCATTATCAATCATTTTCAGTTAGAAACGGTTAAGTCTAAAACCAACATTAGTCTTGCTATAATCGACATCGGTCACTATTAAACAACATTGGTCTATGTGTGTAAAAAATAGAGAACCTTAGAGAAAGACTTTTAGACTTGCTTATTTCATTATAAATTGTGCTTTAAAGCTAAAGGAGACTCTCTAATTTTTCTTATAGAACCCATGAGGAAAATTGATCATTTGAGCATGATTTAAGTCTATAACCTTCCCTTTGGTGTTTAAAATTAACTTAGATGGTTTGATTAAATGTTTTTGTGAATGTTTTTCAAAGTTTTTACAAACTAAGGCCAAGGAGCCAATAACGTCACTTAACATTTCTATTTGGTGTATTAAATGAACTTTCACTTAAATTTCAAATTTATTGAAGTGTTGTTTTATGTAAATCATCTATTTCTTATTAGATTATTTGAGAAAAAAATAATTATGCGTGTAAGATCTCCCCCATCCCCTATAAGGAACTCAGGTGACCAAAAGTGTATTTTCATTGTGATTGTGCCTTTATCCAAGGCATGAAAAGGAAGTTGTCTAGGCTCTTCCAAAAACCTATATGGTTTGGGTGATCTAAAAGCAAGATCTAAAACCTTTTCACTTAGATCATTTTATTTAATACAATTGGATTGTGGAGGGGAGGTCATTACCTCTTCGCGAGTTCTTTAGGGAAGCTTTTAACTAGGGCTTCATCTCTTGGCATTGAGTTTAACCCATCTCCATGGGGGGTATATAAATTAGGATCACCCTACTCAAATATTTACTTGAGTGGTTAATCAAACTAAATTAGTGGAAAGATGGACCAAAATGTATGATTTATCAAGACATTGTAGACATCCAATTCCTAACACTATTTGTGTTGAAATTATCAATCTCACTTGAATTGCACTCAAATGCACATTTTAGGTCAAAATACATAAAACATACTAAATGGTTTGAACTTGTCATTTAAAAGTGCCAATTTAGGTCGAAGTATCCCTAAATGGGGCAATGCAATTTATGGGCCAACTAACTTTGATAAATTCATTTTGAGTTAAAATGATGATTTCACCTTTTATGCTCTAGATCACTCTTTTATTTTAAATTCATTAGTTCACACCACATACCTTTATTATTTTGTGTTGGAAACATCCTAAATGAAAATATAGTTCCAATGCATCTAACTTCACGTTCTATTTCTTCTCCAATCAAATTATAACTCAGTAATATGACTTTTTGACCATTTTGATCAATTGATGGCCAATTTTCAAATAATTGCACAAATGTTGATTAACCTTGTTTAAGGATAATTAATCCAAATCAAGATATTAAGTGGATTTTACATGAGAGTTGTTGAATATATATTTTTTAAAATTAATTCTAATTAACTGCATCATCATGTGACATAATTTCTTGGGAAGACATCCCTAGGCCATAAATGCCACAAATATCATTATTATGGGTCACCCATGCCTAGTTAATGCCTCCCATGCCTCTTCAATGCCCCTTATTATAAAGTCATGATGAAGATAATTATGTATTTAATTCTAAATATTAGGCTTATCCATGGCCACACATCTCAATCTTGAGATGGACGGTCATGGTTGATCCCAACCAATCTCAAAAATATATAAATAGAGAGGCCATGGACATGAATTTTAAGATTTAATATTTCAAAGTTATAATGTTATATTATTTCCACAAGGCTTTGAATTTGATCATAGATTTTGTTTTCAACCTTCATTGATAGGCTAGTTTAGTGATTTGGAATCATGAGCCTATGTTTTATGGAGTGTTCTTGAGGCCTTGGAGGAGCTTATCACCATTGTTGACAAAAATAAGGATGATTGATAAAGGGAGAACATACTTTTGAGACACATGGGTATGGTGAATCCATTTGGGAAGGTAATATGATGTTCCTTCTTTCATTTGTTTCTTTCTATCCTTTGTAATTCCCATAGGAATAGATAGGCTTGGTTAATTAGTTCTTTATGCATGTTTCATTGTTTATGGACTAATGCTTGAATAAATTGATTTGTAATCCTCTCTAAATATTAGAATGCCCAATGGGACTTGATTTCTTTCACAAGTAAAATCATCCAAGTCTTCCCAACAGGAACAATAGAATCAAAAACCACACCCAGACCAAAAACATGTACCATGTCATTTCTCATTGCCATGCCATTATCATTGTTATATATTCTTTTTCCATTATCATCAACCTAGCCATTTACCCCATCATCTGGGGGCAACCCTATTACCATTTTAATTAATTTATCAAAACCCATAATTATTCTTAGCAAATGCCACTCCATCTTATCATTCCATTCCTATCTAGACCAAAGCCTATTTTTAGTCATCCTATCCAATTATATTTTGATCTTGGTTACTTTGGTTCTTCCCACACATTTTTTTTTGGGGATTCATATCAAGTTTCAAAAATCAATTCAATACGTGATTACAATGATAGTCTATGAAAGTAGTGTGGTAGTTGATCTGGCAAGATATCTTTCATCCTATCAGGTTTGTTTATGTGAACTTGATTATCACCACCTATGAGCAAATTAATATTTTACCAATCTTGCTACTAATTGTAATTGGCTATGGGAAAAGTAGTATCATTGACCCATGCCATTGTATCTTAGTTATAACCACCTATGGGCAAACTAGGGGCAATACTTTTTTTATCATGCATTGTCGCATCACCTTGCCATTACTGTTTTCATTTAACTGGCCATTTTCTAGATTTGAGAAATTGTTGGGACCTAGTTGGTTTTTCCCTACCTTTTGTGTGAATATAATTAATATGAATTGTGGTCATTTCAAGATTATGTGGGTCATGCTCAATTCATGTTGAGGTCACCTCAGTCCCTCTTTCTATACGCTCTTGCCATTTTGTGAGCAACCTAAGCCAAACACTCTCACCATTTTGTGAGTAGGTATCTTGTCATTCTCTAATGAGTTAAGATACCTCAAAGCTCCAAAAACATTCATAACATTTCAAAATCCAAAAACATTTGTCCTGTCTAAGCCTAGTAAATTATCCTTGATCCACCTTATTGGGGTATTGTCATTGATAGGATGCTTTCTTTTGCTTTTATTTTCAGGAATTTTGTTTGTTTGTTTATCTCAAGTTATTTGTTTGTTTATTTTTCTATTTGTTTATTTGTTTATTCACTTGCCTATTTATTTGATTTTAGCATTGTTACCTTGACTCAGTCTATATATGTTCAATGGGTGATTCCTTGAGCACATTATTCTTGAGTCTATCCATATTCATACATCAATATTATCATCATGGTTTTTATCATTGGTGTGTTATTTTTGAGTGTTTATTGGATCAAGAGTCAGTTCTTATGCATATTTTGGCCAAGTCTTCATGGTGTTCTATCATGAAGCCTACCATCACATGCCATAGCAAAAATTAGCTTTAAAAATGTCTACAATCAATGGAGCCATAGAATTTTCTCCTCAAAACCTTGTAAAATCCCTCCATGCATCTTAATTTACCCTTCTTCCAATTTCATGATGAGGATAGTTACAAACTTAATTCCAAAAATTGAATCAATCCTCAACCACACATATCAATCTTGAGATGGATGGTTCAGGTTGATTCTAAACATTCTCAAAAATCTATAAATAGAAGGCCTCAAAACATTATTTCCAAGCTATTTTGGTGCAAAGTTATAATGCACAAATATCTTCAAGAAGCCATTGATATTAGTGTTACCATGCCAAATTATGCATTTTGGGTGGAGATTGGCCAAAAGTCTGATTAGAGGTTATCAGTGACCAGATTTAGGTGTCTACAGACATCACATTACATTAACCAATTGATGGATGTAGTGGTTGTGAAAAATACAAGAAATTTTCACAAGTTGATTGATTTGGATCTAATTGGTGTGTTGCATCCCTTATGTTATCCGTACTTGCGACCATCTAGACAGTTGTAAATTGTAAGTTTTAGATAACCCCACTTATTGTGGAGTATTATTGATGCAGGTTGAGTAACCTGAAGGGTCATGTTGTTGTATTATCTCTTATGAGAAGGGGGTGTAAAATACCCTACCAACTCATGCACTTTTATTTTTGGATTAACAATTTAATTCCTTCTAAGAGCATGCATAAAGATGGATTTCAAAAATATAAATTAACCTTGTTAGTTTAGGGGTTAGGATGATTTATTTAGTTAAATTTGGTATTTTTAGTCTTTTCTTACTTGGTCATTAATTTGAGTCAAAACTTGATTGTAAACAAAATGTCATAACCAAACACATTATCCACCATTTCTTGAACAATGAGGCATTATGTTGGTCAAATCCAAATCAATCTTTGCCTTGTTCAAATTCTCATCTTAAAATTTATGCTTTTATTATTTAAATAGTGCAGTTATGTTTCCCATTTGAGTCTAAACCACTTTCTAAAAACATTTAAACCCTTCATTGATAATTCAAAGTCATAATTGCACCTTTATGAGTTTTGGGTTAACGTGTTAATTGGTTTTACCATTTGCACTTGACTTGAGTTAAATTGGGCTCAATTTCCCATTTATATTGAAGGTTGTTTATAGGATCATTATCATTTGATTATTGTGAACTTAGGTCATCAAGTGTATTACTCACACTCTAAGTTATAGAACACATTTTATTTGACCTCCCTATTACCATGTGGCAACATTGTGCTACCCATTTTGTCTTAGTTTTATACTTATGAATTATTTCATGTTTTCACATCTTGAATTTCTTGTTTTGCATTTTATCCTTCCTAATATGAAGGGATTTCTCCTAGTTTCCTAGTAGTAACTCATCAAAGTTTTACTAGATTTTATAGTATTGATGTATCTCAACGTATGTTTGGTGTATTAGTTTACACTTAGGCCTTTGAGTTATTATACCCTCTTCCAATTCATAAAATTTTAACCCTACCCAAGGTTGAGTAATTTTGTGAAAATATTCTTATAATTGTGTGTTACTATGCCACCTTTTTTTTATTATAGTCTCTTTGGTACCTTGTCATTTGTTTAGAGAGATATCAAAACACATACCTTGTTTAAACATTTGGAAAACATTTATAAATATTATCAAATCTAGAGAGAAAATATTTTAGACATGAATCAAAGGTACATTCATAGTGGGGTCTCTTATGGCCCTAGCTATGAGGAAGATCACTTTTATGATGGTTGTGGTCTTTGAAGACATTCCCATAACCGTAGGAGCTGAAGAAGATTTTTTGGAATATCAACCCCAAGAGGATAAAGATGAAGCCCTTCTAAGGTTGATTGAATATGGTGCTAGACTACTCTCAAATTTTATGATGGAGTAATTAAATACTTTGGTTAGATAAGAAAAACAACAATAAGAACAATCCTTCATTAAACATTGCTAAAACAAACATACCTTATTCTATCAAAGTTAAGGAAATAATTATAGAATCAAAACCCAATGATCAAGATCTTGTCAACAAGATAAAAAATATAAGTCAATGATATTTAGAACAACTTATCATTGACTTGATAGACTCTTTAATTGCCACTTCAATTCATAACAATGCTTCTAAGGAACAAGGGAATGTGGTTGAACCAACACAAACTCTAGTTGAGAACATAACAATGATGGATCAAGATGTCTCAATTGAATAACCTAAACCCAAATAGGTTCCAAAAAATGATTTTTTAGACATGAAACATACAGTTTTTTAATCATCAAGAACCCCTAGTTCCTTCACAGAACTAAAGATAAAAACATTTGATACACATTAAAGGAATCATAAAAAACAATTTGTCTATTTTGTGTTAACTAACACACACATTGGTAAATATACCATGGACTCCCAAAATCAATAGAGCACATATAATTCAAGGAAATATATTCCAAGGAATCAACAGATTACTTACTCAACTCAAGGAGTGAACTAAAACCAACTCATAGATCATAGGGTGTATATCCCTAACCAATCCACATAACAACAGGGGCATATACCACCTCGACAATAATAGAAGGGGCACATACCACACCAATATAATTATTTTCCTCCCACAAATGAACCAAACATGAAATATTGGAACTCTTTGAAAGATATTGTGTCACAATTAGCGATTGGAAATAGAATTAATAAGTACAAGTTTAATGAGATATGTCCATATCCATTTGATTTATCTATTATCCAAGTCTCCTTTTGATCTCATTTTGAAGCACCTAAATTTTACAAATACAAAGTAAAGGGTGAACTTCATGAACACATTCATTCTTTGTGTTATTCCAAGAGGTTGCTTATAGTAGCATTTATTTGCTTCATTTGTTTCCATGAAGTTTAGTGGGATAAGCTCTAGATTGGCTATTTAAATTACCCAAGGGATCAGTTGTGGATTGGAATGACTTATCTAAAAAAAAATCAACCATTTTTCATAAAATATTAAACATTAATTGACCATTATTGACTTGTGCAAAGCCAAACATCATGATGGAGAAAGATTCATTGCATATCTATAGAGGTGGAGAGCATTAGTGGGTTATTTTCAACATAACTTTCTAGATAAACAATTGGTGGACATTTTTGCACAAAACTTACACCTTGAGGTGGCACATAATCTACAAATTTCTTGTGCTAACTCATTTGAATAAATCATAGACAAAGGGGTGAAGATTGAGAAGGCTCTTATTTCCAAGGGCCTTATCAAGATTTTCACAAAGGGTTAAACATCATATCAAACCCAATCACTAGTCTAAATGGTTGTGCAATATAAACCTAAAGGTTTCAACAAGAACAAGAACATTGTAGGGAATGGTGTGATTAAAGCAAGACACATACAAATATTACAAGCCTCATTAGATCCAAACATATAATTAGCTCCCCCTAATCCACTAGCCAATTTGCAAAGATAGTCTTAATGGAGGACATTCAACAATAAATTTAGAGTTTTTAGAAAATTAGAAAAACCTATTGAGATAGTGTTTCAAAATCTCATAGTAGCTAACTTGATTGTATGGATGGTACCAAGGCTATTTCCTCAATATCAACCAAAACTAGATTGGTATAAGTAAAATGAATGGTACAATTTCCATCATGTTTTTAGTCACATTGATTATCATTACATCCAATTATGACCTCTTATTGAAGATCTTATCGAGAGTGGTGAATTTGAGATCAAACATGCCACACAAGGCACTAATTAGGATATGAGAATCTACCAAGATCCATTTCCTTGACATAATCAACAACCACCAAGGAATAATCAAAACCAAAGATAGAATCAGTGGTAGAATCAGAACTAGCATCAAGGTCAAAATTGTAATCAGTATGATTGTAATTAGGATCATGATACCCATGCTAAAAACTTGGGTTACAAAAACATGCCTTACAAGTACAACACCATGGGATGAATTTTTGCAACCCACATTATAGGATCAATACCCTCTCCCTCTAGTAATTCCATATTGAGTTCACATAATTCTGTTGTGACTCCATTTGCACAAGTTACTATTTCTAGACAACACCCTTCCTATAATTATAATGGTTCCCCATCAACTCAAAATTGTTCCAATGTAACTAGATGCCCATGAGTCACCCTCTCAGGCCCTTCACCTTCATCTTGTAATTATAATGTCTCCTTGCCACCTATAGATTATGTAGTCACAACTAGACACTCATAAATTACCCTTAAGGGGCCTTTACCCCCTTCTTTAATTGAACCCAACGTGAACATCATGCCTTTAAATCCAAAGCTGAATACTACTCTAGCCAAGTCTAAGCCATCACATCCTAACATTGAAAGACTTATAGTCTATCAGACTAACTAAAAAAAACCCTTGTGTAGATTTCCATTTTGGATCTCTTACGTATCTCTAAAATCCATAGAACTATTTTAAACAACCTTTTACAAGAATCAACTGTTCCCAAAGATATTAATTCTAAATAATTCCAAACACTAGTAAGACACTTGTCTTCATTTTGATAGCTCACATTTTATAAAAAAGACATGTCCACCCTAGGTCAAAGCCATAACAACCCACTGTATATTGAGGTTATCATTAAAAATCATAAGATCAAGTGGGTTCTTATGCATAATGCTTTGGGGCTGAACATAGTTTCCCTCAAACTAGTACAAAGGTTAGGCTATAGTATGTAGAACATTCCACTAGAAGCAATCACCACAAAGGCTTATGATAATGCTGAGAGGGAGTCTTCTCATATTATTTGGTTACCAATCATTGTTGGTTCTATTTACCATAACACATTATTATATATTATGAACATTTATATGCCTTATAACATACTTCTTAGTCATCCTTGGATATATGAATTACAGGCCATTCCATCTACCTTGAATCAATGCCTTAAGTTTCTCCATGATGAGGTCAAGGTTGTTGTTCCCACTGATCAACAAAATTATCAATATTTAAAACATCTAGAGGCTATTACCATAATTATAACTATTATCCTAGTTTTGAATTCATTGCAAAGAAGAACAAGGATATAGTTTCACATCCACCTTCATCCAATTATATCAACCCTAGTGGCCTTGCATCCTCTTCAGCTGAACCATTTCCTACAAATCTACAAAACATGTTCTTATTAAATAAGTGGGAATTTTTATGTACCATCTTAAGGACACCTTCCATATTGCTAAGTTTTCAAAGTCTCCTAAAACATTTGGTAAACCCAAACCTTCCAAAAGCCCAAATAGACCTAATTTTATCTAACAATTAAAGAAAGAAAAATCAAACCCACCTATGGTATTTGTACCTGCTACTTCACCAAAATAAGATCAAGAGGCTTTCACAAAAGGAGATTGGTTATATTTTGACAACACTGTTGTTTACTTTCAAAATCTAAAATATCCTATCCCTAATTGGATCATTGATAATTTTGATTATACAAGAAAAGGCCTTGACCCACAAGCACAAGGAATCCTAAAATCTTTATCAATTAGAGTACATAATCTAAATCATGGTCTCAAATTAATATCACTTGGGAGTGACCTCATCAATTTTGATAGTGATTCTTCTAAATTGACTAGTGACGAGACTCTTGGTAGTGACATAGTATCCCATTATATCCTTTTTAATGAGCTTATTGACTTAGATTTATTTGATAAAAATGACATTATGACCTTAACACCTCATTGTTACTTATGCCTTTACCATCCCAAATTCATTGATTGGGACCAAAAACATTTGGTCATATGCCTTGATGAGTTTTAGAATGAAGAATCAATTGAATAATACATGTGACGAAGAGATGGATTACCCATTGGTGATCACAAAAAATGATTTGATTTTTCATTAGATCCTTATGCTTACTTTAGAGATTAAGAAAAATTTCTTAGTCATAAAAAAGATAAAACATTGCTATTTTCAAGTGAAAACCTCTTTTAGGCACTTTTTAATCAGGGAAAAAGTAAAGAAAAAGATAAGCCCTTGAGTGAAAACCTATTTCAGTTGCTCTTGGATGGGAAAGTTTGTTCATCCCTAAAGGATGCATAAGGTCCATCAAGTCCTAGATCTATAGCCAATGCAAGCATCTCTTCAAAAAAAAAATGAATGTTTGAGCATCTATCTCTTGAGTTTTTAGATATTTTTTTTACTTGGCCATTACCTGAGATGGTAAATTTAGATTCATCACATTATCTAGATCAAATAAATAGTAGTAGAAAAAGATCACGATCACACATTGCCTATTATTCTTGAAGATGGATCCACACTTCTTGTAAAGAACATAATTGAAGTGAACTTGGGAACATATGATGATCCTAAAATTGTTTATCTTGGAGCTTCCCGTACTAAAGCAAAATGTGAACACATTATATCTATTTTGATGGATTTCATTGATATTTTTGCATGGGCATACTTAGATATTCTAGGCTTAGACCCTCACTTGGTTTTGCATCAACTTGTTGTTCATCTAGATGCCAAGCTAATTAAACATAAATTGAGAAAGATGCATCTAGGCATTACCCTATTGGTAAAAGCTGAACTAAAGAAATTAGGAACAAGCTTCACTAGACCATTGGACTATTCTAAATGGATATCAAACATAGTTAGAGTTAGTAAGAAGCCATAGGGTATATGTCTTTGTATATATTTTAGAGATATCAATAAAACATGCCCTAAAGATGATTTTCCTCTACCCAACATCAATATGATCATTGATTCTACTACTAGGTATGAGATCTTGTCCCTCATAGATGGATTTTATGGATACATGCAAATCAAGATAGTTAATAGGATCAAAACAAGGTTAGGTTCACCACTATGTGGGGAAAATTTTATAACCAAGTCATGCCATTTGGATTGAAGAATGTTGGAGCTATATATTAGCATGTCATGACTATCATCTTCCATGACATGATACACAATATTGTTGAGGACTATGTTGATGACATACTAGAAAAATCAATTACACATGCAAGACATCCTGACATTCTACAAAGAATCTTTAAGAGGCTTCATGAATATAAAGTCTGCCTAAATCCTAAGAAGTGTGTCTTTGGCATCACTTCAGGGAAATTTATAGGGTTTATTATATCATAAAGAGGGATTGAAGTTGACTTTTATAAAGTTAAGGCCATTATTGAAATGCCTCCACCTTCAAATATTAGACAACTCTGAAGCTTGCAAGGAAAAATACAGTCCATATACAGGTTCATTTCTCAACTAGAAAATATGTGGCACCTATTTACACATATTTTAAATAAAGGGTCATGTTCAATGGGAATAAGACTATAAATTATAATTTATAAATATCAAGACATATTTGACCAACCCACTAGATTCGAGATCACCAACACCTGGATAACCACTAATTATTTACATATCAACAACTAAGCATGCACTGGGGGCACTTTTGGCCCAACATGATGATCAAGGTAAAGAACATGTAGTGTATTATTTAAGCTACACACTATTGGATTATGAACATAATTATATGCATATTAAGAAGGCATGTTTAGTTATGGTCTTCACTTCCTAAAATTTGCTACATTATATGTTAAACAATAAAATAATTGGCATCGCTAAGGTGGATCCTCTCAAATTTTTATTATTCAAAGTAGCTCTTATAGGTCACATGGCTAAATGGGTCATGCTCCTAATTGAATTAGATGTTGAGTAGGTTATTGTTGATCAACTTGCAAAAAACCCTATTGAAGACACTCAACCACTTAGATTTGACCTTCTAGATGATTCTATCATGGTAGTGGAAGAGGTACAGTGGGAACCTAAATAATGGAAGCTTTATTTTCATGGTTCATTAACTTATAGAGGATTTAAAGACTACACATTATTGATTACACTGTAAGGGGATTTGATTCCCAAGGTTTTTCACATCAATTTTAATTATACCAATAATACTGATGAGAATGAGGCACTTATTGCAATACTTCAGCTTGTAATTTAGTGGGATATTTAATATTTAATGGTCTATAGTGATTCCCAATTTATCATCAATCAAACCACTAATTAGTATCAAACTAGAGATGACAAGCTTATTCTTTACAAACTCATTGTTGATAATCTCAAGTTTCATTTTAAATCTGTATAGTTTGAACAAGTGTCAAGGGCCAAAAACAAATATGCCGATACAATGGCAACAATTGGTTCTATGATATAGATTGGTGACAGTGCTAAAGAGTATAAGTTTCTAATTGAAAATATTCTATAGCCTACAATTATTATGCCAGATTTAGAAAGGGTATGCACAGTTATTGGTCCCAATCCCCCACCAAACTTCCTTGGTATCAAGACTATGATAATTACTTATATGATCATGTTTTTTCACCTCATTTATCCAATAACTGATAGAAACTATTTCTTCATCATCTAGTTCATTGTACCCTCTTTAGAAGAATGCTTTATCATAGAGGATATGATGGAATGCTACTTAGTTGTTTATATTTGGGATAATCCAATCTAGCACTGAAGGAGGTTCATGAAGGAATATGTGGGGCCCATACTAATAGTGTAGTCTTAGCTAAAAAACTCCTCAAAATAGGCTATTACTGGCCAAAAATGGAGATAGATGTTTAAAATTATATGAAGAAGTGTGTTCCTTGTCAAAAACATGGAAATTTGATATACACACCTTTTATACTATATTCTATCACAAAACCATGGTCATTTTATACTTGGGGCCTTAATCTCATTGGGAAAATAAACCCTACATTTTTAGATAGCCATAAACACATTTTAACTACTACCAAATACTTTACCAAGTGGATTGAGGCCATTCCTCTCACTTATGTCATTGAGAAGTAGATATCCAAGTTCATTCATTACCATATCATCTATTGATATGGCATACCAACATGCGTTGTATCCGATAATGGCAGATCCTTTATAAATAGAGATGTAAAAGACCTTTGTGAAAAATTCAAAATCAAGCACACAAATCCACACCATATAACCCATAAGGCAAAAAATAATCCAAGGCATCAAACAAAACCATTGTATCTATTTTAAACAAGGTTATCAATGATGTTGGCCATAATTGGCACTTACAAATCTTTCCTTCCCTTTAGGCTTATCAAATCAGTCATCCAACACCCATATGAGCCACTCCATACTCCCTTATTTATGGAATAGAATCTATTGTCTCGATTTAGATTGAGTTGCCTTCATTTCAAGTATCTTTGGACCATATTGAAGATGATGAAGAATAAAAAGTCTCAAGGTTACAAGAACTAGAAATTGTTGATTGTGGAGAAGCTACAGTAAGTGCATTATCCCTTTGGAGTTTGAGATTGATGATTTGGTCTTGAAAGAAAATTGGAAGAACACATATGTTGAACACAAGAAAAAAAGTAAGTTCCAACCTAATTGGTTGGGACCATATGTTATCATAGCAAATTATGAATCAGGGGAATATAGACTAGCTACTATAAATGGTGAATAACTTCTAGATCCCATGAACATTGTGAACCTTAAGAGGTTCTATGCTTGATAGCTTCGAACCATTGTCTACAAGACCCCTTATTTGGGGGAAATTTGTGCTAAATAATTTTATCCTACCCTTATATCTTGGATCATCCTCTCATGGATCATATTCTTTTTACCTACCCCAAACCATTCTTTTGAGAACCATATTATTTTAATGACTATGGATAGTGAAAGCTTTGGACCATTGGCACTTTGAACACATTTTATCCCACCTTAGACCATCCTCTCATGGACCATATTATTTTGACCTACCCTGGACCATTATTTTGAGAACCATATTCTTTTCACGACTCTATACAGTGAAAGATTTGGACTGATGTTACTCTGAACACATTTTATCCCACCCTGGGCTATCCTCTCATGGACCATATTCATTATGGACCATTCTATTTGAGAACCACATTATTTTCATGTCTTGGGTTGTTGTAACCTAAAAAAATTTATCCCTTGACCAGTCATGATCCTAATTATGAATCATAGGCATTATGAACACATTTAGTGCTAGTTCTACAAAGCAGATCAATAGGAATAGTTTTTTGCAACTTCTTCTATAGACAAGTGTACATGGATACCATAGCATATGGTTTTTACTTGCTACATGGTTCTTCAAAAATATCTCATGTTACACACTATTCTATTATTTTTTTGTTGTTTTGTATGCATTATTGCCTAAATAGGATCCTCACACTCATCGATTTATAAGCATGTGTCATTACAATTGGCTCAGGTGTTATTGGAACTTCTACTCTTGGATGAGAATCTCCTTGACTATTTGATTCCCCCTATACATATTTTTATTCCAAAAACACCAAAAAAATAAAAAAATGATTCATAAAATAATAAAAACATTGTCTTACACTTTTATATATTTTGATCCCCTATGCTTTTGCCATTTTGCAAGTAATTATCCCACACACTTGTTATTTTTAAGAACATTATCATTTTTACACTCTCACCATTTTAAGATCCCATCTTCCTTTTTCTTCAACCACATTAATCATGTTTTTGGTCATCACCTTTTCTTCTACCCCACTTCCTAGGGGAATTACATTTGGCCTAAAGTTCATGTTGGACCATGCATCCATGGAACTATGTAGGTAGCATCCACTTGTCTTGTACATCTTGAGTAAGCTCAACCAACCCATTCCTTTTCTTCTCTTCCCCCTTTTCTTCTACATTATTTCCCAATAACTTGGGGCTAAATTTGTGTCTTTGTTCTTGTTATGTTATTTTAGAAAGTAACACCTCTACTACACGTACATGAACATTTATTTTTAAACCACATTAACATTTTTTTATTTGTGTGTGTTTATTTTATTTTTATTGGTGTTTTCTTGTCTCTTTGTTCATTTTATTTCTTTCCTTTAGTTGTTTCCTCTTGTTTCTTCTTGTACTTTTGTTTTCCTATTTGGTCTTGTTCTTTTCTTTTGTTTTTCAAGAACATATTGATGGTACACATGGATCTTGCTTATTCATATCCTAATTCCATGTTATTAAGTTGTTATTGCTTTGTTTTTTGACAATATTTTTCCTAATTAAATCTTGATTTTTCATATAATGATTTTAAGTTGGGTTCATTTATGTTTTGTTTGTATCTTTATCTTTTTTTTTTGTTTAAATGTAAATAGTTGTAACTCTAGTCTTGGTCATTTTTACCATTATCCTTAGTTATAGATATTTACATTAGAATCAGATCAACACTATTGAAATTTAATGTCACTATAGGTTACTCACTTTGTTCTTTGGTTTCAATTCTCAATGTCAATGCAACTCTGATGAATAACTCTTAAGAACACCAATAAAACTAGGTACCTATGGCTTATCATTTTACTCTATCAACCACCTTTTTCTTTGGTTCCAAATCTTAATGTTGATACAAATCTAATGAAAAACTCTTAAGAACACCAATGAAACTAGGAAACTATGGCTTATTATGCACCTAACTCTATGCAAGACATGCATCTCTTGACATACACCATGATTATAAGTGAACATTGGTTAATTTTCTTCATTCCTCATTCCATTCTCTCACATTTCTAGGTGAACTACATTGGCTTGAGTTCTATTTGGATTATGTAGGAAGAACCTAGATACAAGATGTATCTCAGGTCAACTCAATCACCTTAATTCTTCTTTTCATCTCTTTTATCTCTTTGTGCATCCTTGTATGTTTGGTTTTTTGTGGTTTTTGCATCCATTACACCATCACATCTATGTTTGCATCCTCTCATGTTTAATCTATGTCATAGGTTATATCCTTGAGCTTTTGTTTGCCAATTTTCCCTATAAGGGAATAAAATTTAGACCAACCATTTAATCAAATCAATCCTATAGGGTTAAACCATTCTTTATCAATGATCAAAATCATCCCTATTGGGGAGAACTTGTTTATCACATGATCAAATTTGATATAATGGAGCACATTATTATTTCTTCTATCTTTGGAGACAACATTCTTATTTTTATTCTAATTCTAAGCTATATGGACTTTTGGCCCTCATTCTATCAATATTTTATTATGTAACTTGTATTGAGATTGATCAGTTCCAAAGCATGCAACTTGCACCCTAGCTTTGGGTATGTTCAAAGTGTGTCTCTTATATTTTTGGATTGTATCCTTCCCATTCCCCCCATCTTTGGGGCCATTTTATTCTAATTATATTTTGATCATTGATGGTAAAAAAAGGTGTAAGCATTAGCTCATTTGTATTTAATCTATTCTATAAGTTAATCTCATTTTCTCTCTCTTTTTGAGAGTTAATCCTTCTCCCTCATCCTTATATGTCCTCTCAAGGGGGCATCATGGGTCATTTCCTTCCAATTTATTCTTGACAAATTATTTTCTTTGAAAAGATGTTGACTCACCTAAATGTCTTGCTATGCCTTTTCAAATAGGGGTTAAATGTAGACATCTAATTCCTAACACCATTATGTTGAAATTATCAATTTTAATCAAAATGTACTAAACCACACAATTAGGCCAAAATCACTAGAAATGCACCAAAATATTCAAAATTATCATATCCAAGTATTGATTTAGGTTAATGTATCCCTAAATGGGTCAATGCATTTTATGTGATTATTAACTTTGATCAAATCATTTCGATTTAAAATGATGAAAACACCTTTTGGTGCTCTTGATCAACCTTTTCTTCTAATTCGGAAACACACAACATGTGCATGTGTTATTTTGTGTTGATGACATCCTAAATGTGATAATGGCCATGTATGTAACTAACATCACTTTCTAATTCATCTTGAGTCAAATTATGACCTAGTAATATGAATTTTTGACCAGTTTGACTAATGAAGTGCACCGATTTCCAATGAATTGCACTAAACTTGATTAATCTTACTTAGGCAAATTAAACCAAATTATGAGCTTAAGTAAGAATTACATGGAATTTATTGAATAATTTATTTATTGGAAATTGATTCTTATTAACTACATCATTAAATGAGGTCATTTTTGGGGTGGCATTCATAATCTATAAATGCAAAAAATATCAAAATTATGGCTTCCCATGCCTCTTTAATGCCCCTTTCTTCAGAATGAATATGAGGATATCTATGTATTTTATTTACATAATCAGATAATTCATGGCCACACATCTTGATCTTGAGATGGAAGGTCATGGTTTACCTTGATCAATTTGAAAAATCTATAAATAGGAGGACTCTCACTCACATTTTGAAGCTTAATTTGTGTAAACTTATAATGCAAGATTATGTCCACAACCTTGCTTTATGTTGATTATTGTGATTTATTTGAAATAGGATAGCTTCATTGATACGTATAGATTGATTTCATATCATGAGCCTATATTATACTTGGTGTTCTTGAGATGGCGGAGGAGCATTCTTTGCATCATTATTGAAGACTTGAGCACCAAATCAAGGGGAAAACATGCTTCGAACCACTTATGGATGATGGGAATATCATGGGAAGGTAATTGGTATTTGATTTCTTTCATTTGATATTAATTATCATTTTCAAACCCCATTGAATAGGTTAGCCTATATTGTTAGTTATTCATGCATTTTTATTATGTTTTTCATGACTAATGCTTGATCTAACCATTTTTGTAATCCATCTCTCTAGTAGGTCTTGATTTAAAGATTTAGGTATCCAAAATCCTTAAAATAGGGAGGTCACTCACCATTTTAACCTCTATGATGCTCTTTGGGTTCAAAAAAACACCAATATATTTCAAAGTCTATTTGAGGAAGATTCTCAAGGTCTTGAAGAGGGTATCCATACCATTTGGCATAGATTGTAATGCTTCTATAATCATACTTACCATGACCCTACTCCTACCTGTGATTATATATAAGGTCATGTGTAGACTATCAACCCATGTGATCCTATTTAACATATTTATTGCTTACATAGACATGCTCTCACTTTGAATATACATCCCTTACACCTCTCTGGCCTTTTTGCTCATCAAAAGACCCTTTAGATGCCTCTTAGAGCCCTTCTAGAGCCTCATTGACCCCCCAAGATGGGAATTTGACCTTGGCCATATATTATTGGGGGAACCAATATCATAGGCTGTATATTACCCCTAAGCCATAGCCTAGGCCATAAATTGGCTAAAAAGTGTGTTTTTGGCCCTTGTTTTGGTGCATAATAGCTAGAAATTGGTAATTTTTGGTCTTTGGTGGATTGGGGATGCCCTATATCACTCCATTTCATTTATTTTAATCTTGATCATTGATTCTTCTTGATTCTATTGGATCTCACACATTATTAAATACCTCTTGATTAATTCATGGTGCTCTTGAGCTCACTTAGTGACAAAAGATACCATATATAAATGCACATTGATTTTGAGATTCCATTGCTAATTATAGTTGCTCCTACTTCATTGTGGCTTTCTCGTAGGTTCTAAAATTTACATTTCACCTCATTTGTGCACTTAGATTGGGATAATACATCCTTAAAAGTTCTCACTTCACTTCTTCCTCATTGTTTGGACATTGGTTTAGACTTGGTTCTACACTACAACCATGTCTTCCTTCATTATTGTCTCAAACCTAGAGTCCTGGTTGGTAGAATATCTGCATAATATTTTTGAACTTGCTTTGAGGTCACTTTTAATGCAAAGTGAAAATCCATTATTTTAGTGTAGTATATGTGCTAGGGTTTACTATTTGCATGCTAGTTTAGCTCATTTCGAACATGTTTTAGAGTAGTTTCTAAAGTTTATGCATTATCCTACACCTAAAAACATCTTTCCTATTAAAAAGGTCTTTCATTACATAGATTGATTAGTTTTGGATCATTTTATTTCTTGGTATATTCTCTTGTGTTCAAATAGATTAGTTTACTTGACTCAAATGGCATTCCCTTAGTCATTCACATGGTAGAGATAGTTTCATTTGAAAAAAGGAATTAGCTTAGGTTTCTAAAATCATAGGTTTTCCCTATCTCTCTCCAATTATTGAAAATGTCATTTCCTTTTTGAAATAATATTTTAATTAGTATGGATGCATGCTTTTGAAATGCATTTCATGTTTGGTAGTGTTATCTTGTTTAAATAGTTTGCTTTCTCATTCTTTAAGAATTAAATGTCACTCCCATATTGCTTGATTTAATATGGTTTTAGCCATTAGATATACCTACATCCTTTGGTTACTTGATCATGATATCCCTAACTTGGTTTACAAGTTTATCTATAGCTTGGTATAAGCTAGCAAACTAGATAACTATTGGCCAAATTTGGCCCACATACCAAGTTGTGCCTAGATGGATCAAGTTGCTAATGGATGAGCAGATGAACAATTTTTTTGAATGGAATGAGTGGACTAGAGAGATCTTATAGGGCTCATAAATATTTTGAAACACTTTAAGTTTGCTTAAAGTGTATTTTTTCAAATTCTAAGGGATGGGTATGTAGAGCAAAGAAAAAGGTTATTGAGTAGGTTTCATGGTGAAACCAAGTAGTTCAAAGTCATGGATCAAGCATTATTTCAAACATGAGTTTCGAAGAACATACAAGATTTGGAAAAACTAAGTGTAAAACCCTTTTTTTGGATAATTCCTTACTTAGCATAATTATTTTGGGATTTTGTTTGGCTAATTTCAATTCTTGCAAACCTTTTATTCGACTAAATGTTCATATTTTGGGCCAAGTGATAATATCTATTTTGGGCAATTATGTCAGGTTTTTTTAACCAAGTGTTGCAAATTTTTTTGGGAAAATTATCCAAGGTAAGGATCCCATAGAATTATTTCTTTTGGGAAAAAATTTTGCTACAATTTTCCTGAAGACATAATTCTTTTGGGGAAAATGTTTGACAAAAGATCGAAGGGTATTTTTCTTGTGAAATTTTCCAAAACAAGATTTCTGAAGAATCATTTTCTAAGGAAAGTGTCCTATACAATTCCATTGAAGGGTCATTTCTTAAAGAAAGTGTTCAATACAAAAATATCCCAAAGGTTATTTTTTCAACAAAAAGCCCACAGACACAGGTTTAAAATAAATGGCCTAGGGAATTGGTTTTCTAGTAGAATAATGATAGTTGTGCAAATGTCAATTTTAGGTTACAGTAAATATTCATTTGAATTCAAAAGGTATAGGATAGTTTCATGGACATAAAATACATTCATGTAGACATCAAAGTGAAGCCTCATGAAATAGATGTTTGGGTTCAAAAAAATTAGATCTATGGCTCGCATTCAATCATATATAAAATCCAATGATGAGCAGTGACTGATAGGTTAATGGGCTTAGATAAATAAATGCAACAAATTCAATCATGGATTTAGATCAATGGTGAGTGGGGGGAAGAATAGGTCTTTTATACCTAGTATAGATAAAAGGTCAACAACTTGTCAATGAAAAAATATCAGGCATTGAGTAGAGTGTCATCTATTATAAATATAGGAAAACCAATAATTTGGATTGGTTTTCAAACTATAGTTATATCAAGTTGAGGTCCTAAAGGATAAAGTAGGTATGTGATTAATGAAAAGAGTATCTCAATCCATACTCTCAACAAACCTCTACTCAAATCACACATAACATGGTTCTATCAGTTTTAAGATATGAGGACCTTGTCCTCATAATGAAGCCAATTAGAAGGTATGAAGAGATTCACGAAGCAAATTTGGGAGATTAGAGAAATAGTTAGAGCATTCAATAATGATAAAAAACTTTGAAGATACTTTCTTATTGAAAGTATCATGACTCACCATATAAAACAAACTCTTTTCCTCTAGTGCACTTTTCTCAACCAATACGAAGAACTTGAGAACTAACTAGAGCTATTGAAGGATAGATGTTGATGATGGACTTGTCTTGATTAGACAAAGGGGTGGTGGGACATACCTTGAAAGGTGGAGCTCATTCAATGATCATGGATAATGTGCCCCTCTCCTTTATCTCTATATATATCTTCTCTCTTCTATATATTCCATTCATTTCATTTTGTATAGTGGTTCTCTAATTTGATTTTTTTTAGAAACTAGTTCTCTTTGATTTGGAAATTTTAGAGGAACTAGGGAAATTTTTTGAGATATTGTAAAGTATTCTCCTATTGCTTAGGCTTGACCCTATCAAGTATCTATAAAAACTGCCTCTTGATGAAATATAGGACATTCATTACCTATCTTTGTCCTTGAATTTGTGTTTGGTGAATTGTGCACTATGGCATTATGTGAAGAAGAATCTTCCTCATCCATGGTCCTTCTTTCTGACCTTGTTTAGGGAGTTTTCAATGCTATTTATAGGTCTATATTAGTGTTATTTTTTCCATTAACATGAGATTTTAGGGATTTTTAGAACTCCTCTTTGTTTATATTCATTGCTTCCTAAACCTCTTCCATGAAACACTTATGCAATTATATTGATCTTGAGATTATGTGAGCTAATATTGTCCTCTACAGATCTAGTGTGGGTTAAATATTATGGGAGTTCCCCATTTTTTTATTTGGTGTATCACCTGGTTAACTTCGTTAGGATCCCTTTTCCCTTTCTAACCCTTTTCCCTATGAAGAATTAGTTTAGCATTAGTTTTAGGTAAGCATCAATAAGAAGTCAACTTACTCTAGAGGTTCAAACTCATTACAAGATATCCACAGTTTGAGGTTGTTCTAATATTGTATATGAAAGTGGGAGAGCCTAAAAAATTCTCCCATAAGGGTGAAACTCTACACTAAAATAGTTTATGGCATGCCCATGGGAGTAAAGTCCAAAATAGTATAAGGATTTTTGGTGTTGTTCTTCTGCATATCAATGTTTAGAGGCATTCAATAAACATCAATGGCAACTTCAAACATCTATTAGATATTTTAAATAGTCCAAGTGCCTAATCATCATTGTCTGGTATGTTCAAGCAATCATCTTTTGATCAACATGCTTATTCTCTACCTAAACATCACACTTATCAAGCTGATAATGTTTATGTGTTCCCCCCAAGTGGCCCTCAAGCAACCTATCAGCCCTATTATGGCCTTTTCCCTCCTCCCACTCCTACATATGACCAAGATTAGCCTCCTTTGCATTAAAATCAGTCCTATAATTCCCCTTGGAAAGACTATGTTTATCCTATTACATCCTTGTCAGGATTCAAAAAATCAATATCAAATTATATTGAGTTGATAAGGGATATTGGTAGGGGTTTAGAACATTCTTTAGTCATCACTATTCATGTTCTAAAAGAGGTAAGGAGTTCTCTTTAGTTGGTCAAGAACAGGTGGTTAGTTTATGAGGATGAAAAATGGGTAGTTTAAGAGAGGGAGAATAAAGTGTGGTTGAGAAGCATTGCCCAAGATTCAAAAAGTGTGTTGATATCTTATAAAAATTAGCAAGCTCATTTAGATCAGTATTATGTGTCCTCTCCTTTCCAAGAGCCAATCAATTTTCCCTCTCCTACCACAACACCCATTCCTAGTCAAAAGCATGATTCCCTTCTATCATGAATCTTCTCCTACACCTTTGACCTTGATTATGTCATACCCTCTCTTGTGAAACCACCTTATACAATACCTGTTAAAAAGGAAGAAAAGGTGATTGTTCCCTACACATTTACATCATGGAAATTGGTTCAGAAAGGCATAGGGAAGAAGGAAGATGTGTCAATTGTGGTGGTCCAAGAATCGGTTCAAGAGAAGGAGGAGTTAATGAATGAAGAAAATAAAAAATAGGTGTTAGCTTAGCTCAATGAGCTTACCGTACAATAGTTCCAAGACTCTTTCTTCCTCCCTCAAGAACCACCAAAGAGACCACTCAAGGTACCTAGTTGGAAAGACACTCTCTTAAGCTATGAGCAAAATGAACTTCTTTACCCTCCGACCATCTCCCTCTTGGAAGAAGAGCCTATTTTGTAAGGAATAAAGGATGAACTTAGAGTCCAATTTGATCCTGAAGAGGATGACACAAGTGTCTATGATAAGGATATCATGATAGGTAGTCTACTCCAAAAAAGGGAGGAGAAATTAGGTTTGGACAACTATTGTGGCATGGATTTGACATTGATGAATTATAGCCTAAATTTAGTACTGATGCCTTCATACTTAAAGAGGTGTGTATTTAGGATGCAGCTAAGAGCAAAGAGTATTTTTTTTGGTCTTAAGAGGATCAATATGAAATATGTAAAAAGCTATACAATGACTTCATGGATTAGGTAGAGGTTCTAAACCAACCTATGCCTCCTCTAGAGTATGAGGATGAACTCACCAATCAAGTTAAAGAAGCTAACAAATCTCAAGATGAATCATCCATTGAAGGTAGTACTAATTTATTCAAGAATGAGGGGGAATGGTCAGTTCTAAATCCACAAAAATATGACATGTTGGGCCTTAGGTGGATTGATGAACTACTATATGGTCCCTTTCAAATCAAATAGAGAAAATATGAAGTTGAAGTTGGCATTGTCTTGGATGACCAAGAGGAAGCTATCTTTTGGGATGACTTAGAGATTTTTTGCTTAAGTCTAGATAATCAACCAAGCACCAGTTCAAAGGATCCATCACATGTTATGCTTGATTCAAAGCAAAAAATTAAGCCATCAGATGAGAAGATTTCAAAAGCCCCTACAGTCCAACATGAACCAAGCTTGGAGGACATGGACTAGTATGTCTACATTGGGGACATGTTTGTTCAATTCCATCCATTAGAGAGCACATCAAAAGGATTGGCCATAAAGCTATTTGGTTCACTAATTCTAGTACCTCCAAATCAAGTAATTTTTCATCTTGGTTTGTTATAAATGAATGGTATTAATAGTTTTCCATTTGACCTAGGAGGGGGGTATTTGTAAATTGCATCTCTATACATATTAGAATAGTTTTCATGATTTTATCCAAGTGTCTTTACATACATATTTTAAGTAGGTTAGTTATTTTTAATTCCTACAAGTACTTGCGTGCACTTGAATTTGCTTTTTTTTTGTCCTTTTATCCTTGTTGTTTGAAGAGGATTTATTTAGTTTTATACTAGCTTAGTTGCATAGGTAGGAGACTCCATACCCAATAGACTAGACAAGGCAAATTGATCTAGGTTCTCAAGAATAATAGACATAATTCCCTATGAGTCACCAAAAATATTGGCCAAATTTGGCCCACATACCAAGCCATGCCTATATGGATCAAGTTTTTAATGGATGAGTATATGAGCAAATGTTCTGGATGGAATGAGTGGACTAGAGAGATCTTATAGTGCTCATAAAACTTTTGAAACACTTTAAGTTTGCTTAAAGTGTATTTTTTCAAATTCTAAGAGATAGGTTTGCAGAGCAAAGAAAAAGGTTCTTGAGTAGGTTTCATGGGGAAACCAATCAGTTCAAGGTCATGGATCAAGTAGCATTTCAATCATGAGTTTAGAAGAACATACAGGCCTTGGAAAATCTAAGTGCAAAACCCTTTTTTAACTAAGTCCTTACTTGGCATAATTGTTTTGAGCTTTTGTTTGGCTAAGTTCAATTCTTGTGGACCTTTTATTTTGCTAAATGTTGATATTTTGGGCCAAGTACTAGTATTTGTTTTAAGAAATTGTGTCAAGATTTTTAACCAAGTGTTGGGGGACTTTTTCAAGAAAATTTTCCAAGGCAAGGATCCCATAGACTTATTTCTTTTAGGCAAAAATTTTGCAACAATTTTCCCAAAGACCTAATTGTTTTGGGGAAAATGTTTGACAAAAGCCCAAAGGGTATTATTCTTTGGAAATTATCCAAAACAAGATTTTCAAATAATAATTTTCCAAGGAAAGTGTCCTATATGATTCCCCTAAAGGGTCATTTCTTCAAAAAAGTGGTCAATACAAAAATAATACCAAAGGGTATTTCTTCAACAAAAATCCCACAGACATAAATCTGAAATAAATGGCCCAGGGAATTGGTTTTCCATCAGAATAATGATAGTTATGCAAATGTCAATTTTAGGCTACAAGAAATAGTCATTGAATTCAAAAGGTCTAGGACAATTTCATGGATGTCGAATAAGTTTGTGCAGACATCAAAGTGAAGCCTCATGAAATAGATGTTTGGGTTCAAAAAAATAGGATCGATGGCTAACATTCAATCATATAGAAGATCTAACGATAAGTGGTGACTGACAGGTTAATGAGCTCAGACAAATCAATGGCATGTGTTTAATCATGGATTTTGATTAATGGTGAATGGGGGATAGAATAGATCTTTCAGACCTAGTATAGATCAAAGGTTAGAAACTCATCAATGAAAAAAGACCAAGCATCGAGCATAGTGTCATCTATTATAACTATAAGAAAACCAATAATTTAGATTAGTTTTCAACCTATAGTTAATTCAAATTTATGTCCTAAAGCATAGCATAGGTATGTGATTAATGAAAAGAGTGGCCGGATCCATGCTTTCAACAAACCACCACTCAAAACACACATGGCATGGATCTGTTAGTTTTAAGCTATGAGGACCTTGTCCTCATAATGAAACCAAGTGGAAGGTATGACAAGATTCACGAGGAAAATTTGAGAGATTGGAGAAATAGTTGGAGTATTCAATAATGATCAAAACCTTTGAATATACATTCTCCTTAAAAGGATCATGACTTACCATATAAAACAACCTCTTGTCCTCTAGTGCACTTTTCTCAGTGAATAAGAACTTGAGAACTAACTAGAGCTATTGAAGGATAAATGTTGATGATGAACTTGTCTTAATTGGATAAAGGGGTGGTGGGACATCCATTGAAATGTAGAGTGCATTAAATGATCATAGACAATGTACCCCTCTCCTTTCTTTCTTTATCTCTCTTCCCTCTTCTATATATTCCATTCTTTTCATTTTGTATAGGGGTTCTCTGATTTGAAATTTTTCAAAAACTAGTTCTCTCTTATTTGGAAATTTTAGAGGAACTGGGGGAACTTTTTGAGATATTGTAAAGTATCCTCCTCTTGATTAGGCTTGACCTTATCAAGTATCTCTAATAACTACCTCTTGATGAAATATAGGACTTTCCTTACCTATCTTTTACCTTGAATCTATGTTTGGTGAGCTATGCACTATGGCATTGTGTGAAGAAGAATCTTCCTCATCCATGGTCATTTTTGACCATGTTTAGGGAGTTTTCAATGTTGTTTGCAGATCTAGATTAGTGTTATTTTTTTCATTAATGTGATATTTTAGTGAGTCTTAGAACTCATCTTTTCTTCTATTCATTTCTTCCTAAACCTCTTCCATGAAATACTTATGCAATTAGCTTGATCTTGAGATTGTGTGAGTTAATATTGTCCTTTGTAGATTTAGTGTGGGTTCAAGCTTATGAGAGTTCCCCATTTTTTTTATTTAGTTCATCACCTAATTAACTTCCTTAGGATCCCTTTTCCCTTTCTAACCCTTTTCCCTATGAAGCATTAGTTTAGCATTAGTTTTAGGTAAGCATCAAGAGGAAGATGGCCTACTCAGGAGGTTCAACCTCATTATAGGATACCCAAAGCCTAAGGTTGTTCTAATATTATAGATGAAAGTGGGAGAGCCTAAAAAATTCTCCCACAAAGGTCCAATTCTATGATATATCAATAACTTCTATATATATCAAGTATCCCATAACATCCCTGAGCCTCTTAACCTTCTAGGTGTTTGATTAAGTACCTTATGTACCCCCTAAAAAACCCTTATGGATCCATTTAGATTATTAGAGATACATATTGGCATGCCTGGTGGGACCCCATATAAGGTCTCATTCTAGTTATATCCTATTTAGATCTATCTCATCTAATTCTCCTTTGATAGACATAAGGCTTTGCTTTCATTTGTGTTTTGGCTCTCTCTAGTTGTTTGATATTGCATTGGTTTTATGTTCTTCTCCTTGATGGTTCTATAGCCATTTGCCTTTTATATTGTGTCCCATATTTATCTTATTTCATTTCATCCATGTCTAACATCCTACTCTTGGGATGCCAATCCTATTGAATTCAAGGTCTTATCCCTGAGCTCACTCAAGAGTAGGCTGAGGATGTAATGGAATGCCATAGACACCATAAGAAATAGGAGGTTCCCTCAACCCATCATAGTGACCTTGACCCTCTCATGTTCTGAAAGGAATAAGATTGGAAAATATGTAACCAATGGGCTCACTCACCTTTCCACTAATTTTAGCATTACTTGTCTGAAGATACCTCCCTAAGACTTGAGCCCAATTTTCATTTACCTATTAGGGGTGAAGATGAGCCCCTTTAATGATTGAGTCCCAATGAGTTATGTGCAATCATTTATGATTAATATAGATAGATTTATGTGAATAAAGAGCACCATTATTCCCCTAAGAGTAAGTGGTATGCTTCCTTAGAAGATATATATTACACCCACTATAGTTTTAATGCTTCAACTAATTCTCACCCAAGTCCCCCATTTCATTCTTAATGAGACACTCTACAACAAGAACCCCCTTGTTTCTATGTTAAGAGACACATTCATTTTGACTCGATGAGGCATCCACTTACTTGGAGTCTTCCCATCCTCCTAGTCCCTCCTTTAAAGTCTCAAATAAGCATGATGATTTTGATCACCACTTGTAGACTAGAGACCCATGGGATGCTTATCCCAAACATCAACACCCTCATGTAAAACCTCATATTGTGACCCATGGCTAGCATCATCAAGACCTAGATCACCATTACTATTTCCATGGGCATGACACATCATATCATTATCCTTTTAGGGAATGACACCTTTCCTATGGTCGTTTCCCACCCCATGATTGGAAGGATTTCCATCATCAATGTATCCCACATCAGGAGCCACCTCAACATCATCCCCTTCATGATCATGGTTGTAATGAGTCTTAATAGTATGGGAAACATCATGAACTCCATGATCCTCCTCAAGGACTTCATATCCAGCCATGCCTATGAGGATCTCCATAGGAATCTTCTAGCCCCTTGGGTGCATGTTATTCCCCTTCCTACTCTAATCCTTGAATTACCCAAGTTTAATGGGACTTGGGATGATAGTCCCTTAGAATATATCATGAAATTTATGATGGCATGTATGGATTAGGAATAGGATGAAGTCATGATGTGTTAGGAATTGAAAGAATTTAAACCAAATTTAAATCACCATAAAATCACATAACTATATTTTAAATGTGTGAAAATCAAATTTAATTATGCACTAACATGCATCATAGAAATAATTCCTTAAATCATAGTTAAATGAAAGCATAAATGGAGTGAATAAAACCAACAATAACACATAACACAAATATACCATGGTTCACCTAATGTGGGCTACATATACCTAGAAAGTCCTCAAATAAAATAGTAATCTAAAATAAGATTACAATGAAGTCTCACAGAGATAGAAAAATCTCCTATAGAATATGCTGCAAGAAAAAATGTTGCATTTTCACCTACACCTGCACAATAATGTATCTCACAAGCTGCTACAACACACCCTATAAATGAACACCTACACTTTTGAAAAATATTTTCACTTTGACTCTATCTCTCAAAATCCATACCTATAAATAAAATCATCAACCTCTAAAAGCCACACCACACCCTGTATATATAAAAAATGATGAAGAAACCAACCCCACAAGGAGAAACTTTCCATCCTTATCCAAGGAGGCCTTATCTACCTAGGAAACATGACATTCCACCTAATCTTGATTATCCATAATCACCGTCAAGAAGAAACATGGCATACTTCTCTAAAAGGCACAACTTCCAATGCAAAGAGATAACAACCAACTCCTAGTAATGAGAAAGTCCACCCCACTTCCATAATACATCATATAAATTATTAAATATAAAATTTAATAATTTTCTCCTCCTATGGAAATTAAATATATAAAAATTAATTCCCTAAAACAAGGAAATCAATCCCACTTCCAATAAACATGGAAGTTAACATGAAAATTATTAAACAAGCATTTGATAATATTCACACACATGAGGAGTAAATGCAAAATTCACTCCCCACATATGTGGAACTCTCTAAGCTCCCAAAATTTACTATCACGGTCATGTGATAACCTTAAAGGGTTACACACTCAATAATCTCCCACTTGGAGACTGTTTCTCTTGAATAGAATCTATCATTGCTCCATGACCACTAAGTCCAACCAAATCTAAACATAGTCTCAATTTGTCCAATGTGACCACTTGGTCATCATATCTATAGGATTTTGGCTAATATGAATCTTCTCTAACTTCACCAAGTTCTCTTCCAAAACTGTCCAGATGAAGTGATAACGTAACTAAATGTGTTTTGTCCTCAATTGGAAAATGGAGTTCTTTAAAAAATGAATAGCACTATAACTATCATTGTGTAGTCTCCAAACTTCCTATTCATGCCCTAACTCTTGAAACAAATCTTGTAACCAAATCATCTCCTTTCTAGCCTCTATGGTAGTAACATAATTTGCCTCTATGGTTGACAAAGCCACAACCTTCAATATCTTAGAAATCCAACTAACCATTATATCTCTAATAGTAAATATATAACCTATCATACTTCTCCTACTATCAATATCCCCTACCATATCTGAGTTCACATAACCATGTAAAGTGGTATCTAATCCACTATAACATAATAAAAAATCCATGGTTCCTCTCAAATACCAAAGAATCCATTTCACTAATTGTAAATGCTCATAACTAGGATCACTCATATACCTACTCACAACTCCCACTTCTTGGGAAATATCCAACCTAGTACAAACCATGTCATACATCAAACTACCAACTACTGATGAATAAGGTACTTTGGACATCCTAAGCTTTTCAACTTATATCTTGAGACACTACTCCTTTGATAACCCAAAGTGTCCTGCCAAAGGAGTACCAATATATTTAGCATCCAACATACTAAACCTTCCCAAGACTTTATTTACATACTCTAATTGGGACAAAACTAGCTTCCTCTCCTTCTTATTACAAGAAATCCTTATACCAAGGTTTTTGTTTTTAGCACCCAAATCCTACATAGAAAAGGAGTCACTAAGATATTTCTTTAGCATATAAATGTGTTGTATGATCTTTCCTTCAACTAACATGTCATCCACATACAAAGATAAAATAATAAAGGAACCATCATCAAAATGTTTTATGTACATACAATGGTCAGAGTTACACCTTTGATATTTTTGTTCCAATATAAAACAATCAAATTTCTTATACCATTGCCATGGATCTTGTTTTAGGCCATACAAGATATTCTTTAGTTTACACACAAAGTGATCCTTCCCTTTGATCTCATATCCATGTGGCTACTTCATATACAACTCTTCATCCAAATCACCATGAATAAAAGCAATTTTCACATCTAACTATTCTAAGTACAAATCCTCAACTACAACTAAACCAAGAATAGTACTAATAAAAGTTATTTTTATAATAAGAGAGAAAATCTCATCAAAATGAATACTTTATTTTTGTGTAAACCCCTTGACCACCATCCTGGCCTTCTACCTTTTTCTCCCTTCATCTTCTTCTTTTATTCTAAAGATCCACTTGTTTGGTAATGCACTCTTTCCCTTAGGTAGCCTTACCAAATCCCATGTTTGGTTCTCCATGAGAGATCTATACTCTTCATCCATGGCTTGCTCCCACTTCTTCCTGGCATCTACCTGCATTGCTTCCTCACAACACTTTAGTTCTCCATTGTTAGTGAGCAATAAATAATTCAAAGAAGGATAAAAATGTTCAGGTGATCTTCTTACCCTAGAAGACCTTCTTACCATAGGAGTTTGGGGTCTTTGTGTATAAGGTTCTTGAACTAATTCATTAGATACTTTTCCATCCTCAATTTCATCCAATACTATGTAATCTTTTTATTCATGTTCATGTTCGTATAACTAATCCTTATACATGACTTTTTCATTAAAGACTACATCTCTAGATCAAAATATTTTCTTATCTTTAATGCTCCATAAACAAAAACCAAAGTCATCCTCACCATATATAACAAATGTGCATTTCTTTGATTTATCCTCTAACTTGGTCCTATCCTCTTTCTTAATGAGAGAAAAAGCCTCACATCCAAAGGCTCTAAGAAAAGAATAATCAACATTCTTACTAGACCAAGCTTGTTTAGGAATGCCTCCATCCAAAGGCATAAAAGGTCCTCTGTTAATGAAATATACTACCATGCTAACTACTTCTACCCAAATATATAAAGGCAACCCTACATGTAACCTCATGCTCCTAACACATTCCATTATTGTTTTATTCATCCTTTTAGATATCCCATTCTACTATGGATTTCTTAGAACCATCTTTTCCCTATTAATTCCATTGTTAGAATAATAATCAATGAAATCATTACTACAATACTCACCTCCATTATCTAATCTGATACATTTTAATTTGAGACTTGTTTCATTCTTAATGAAGGATTTCCACTTCTTAAAAGTTTCAAATACATCAAATTTATTTTTAATATAATAAACTAAAACTTTTCTAGTTACATCATTAATACAAGTGACATAATAATTGAAACCACCAATAAAAGATACCTGAGCTAATCCCCATACATCTGAATTTACCAACTTTAACTTGTGTTCTTTCTTTGTGGGTCCAAATTTTAGGAACTTAACCTTCTTTTGTTTCTTGTACACATAATTATCATAGAATTCTATATCTAGATCTTTCTATAGATAATTAAAATTGGCCATCGATAACCTTCAACTAGGATTTTGACTAATTTCTACCAAAGTGCACAATTTGGCATAAAAACACTAAAATGCATTAAGAAATTGAAATTTTTATATTCAAATGCCAATTTTTGCCAAGGTATCATTAAATGGGGTAATGTAATTTATGAATCAACTAACTTTGGTCAGATCATTTTGATTCAAAATAACCTTTCACACATGGGTGCTCTAGATTGCTCTTTTCTATCAAATTTATTACATTAGACATGTGTCTTTGTTATTTTGTGTTGGCAGCATCCTAAATAGAAATATGGTTCCAATGCATCTAACATTGACTTCTAATTCCAATCCAATCAAATTTTGAGCCAATAATACAAAATTTTGATCAATTGGATTAATTTGTCCATAAATTGCCAAGGTTTTGCATCAAAGTTGACTAATCATGTTTAAGGCTAATTAAACCAAATCAAGAGCTTAATTTAATTTTCCATGGAACTTTTCAAATATTTATTTTTAGAAATTGATATTGAATATCTACATCATCAAATGACATCATTTCTTAGAAAGACATCCCTAGGCCATAAATGCATAAAATATCTCATCAAGCCACCCCTTGCCTCATTAAGACCCTCCCGTGCCTCATCAATACCTCCCATGCCTCTTAAATACCCCTTATTTCCAAATATTTATAAGGGATATTTATGAATTCAACTACATAATTTATATTAATTCATGGCCACACATCTCAATCTTGAGATGGATGGTCATAGTTAATCCTAAACCATTTCAAAAATATATAAATAGGAGGCCTTGCCTATTGATTTTTAAGCTTGGACAATGCAAAGCTATAATGCATAAATAATTCCAAAATACATTGAAATTAGTGTTATAATGCCAAATTTTTGATCCAAACTAAAGCTAAACATGGTGCCAAGGAGAGATAAAAGTAGCCACACTTCATTGATGAAGATTTCATGAGCACAAACTAAGCAAGCCATTACAACAAGAATTTTGAAGCATCCAAAGAAGGTGAAGGAAGGTCTTTCCTTCATGTTTTGGTTTTGTTTTCCATTTTTTTTTTGTTAACCAAGTTCCTCCTTTGAGATAGTCTTAGGGTGTTAGTTTAGAGTGTTTTTTATTGATTTATTTTATTCACTAACATAATACTAATCTCCATCTATCGCAATCTTATTTTCAAAAATGACACACCCAGTGGGACTTAGCCTCACAAATTTAGTAAAATTGCACCTACAAGTAACCTAATAACCATTGTCATGTATGATCTTAGAGTGTGGAGGCAAACAAGGTAAAATTTTGAACAAAAATCTATTTTTTTGTAAACCACGGTTTTATTCTCGAGATTGTGTAACCCATATTGACTATGTATTAAACTCATCCCAACTCATCCCAACTTGTGCCAACTTGACCCCAACTTGACCCAAACTTGACCCTAACTCGGCCCCAACTGGGCCCAACTGAGCCCACCTCAGCCCCAACTTGGCCCAACTCACCTCAACTCAACCCCAAATCAACCTAACTCAGCCCTGACTCACCCAAACTCAATCCCAACTCACCCTAGATTGACCCCAACTCACCTACCAACCCAACTCACCTTCCAACCCAACTCACCTACCAACCCAACTCACCTTCCAACCTAACTCACCTATCAACCCAACTCGCCTATTAACCCAACTCAACTTTCAACCCAAGAACTCATTTTTCAAAAGTCCTTATCTCATCCTCTAAAGTGTTTCAAAGCAAGTAGTCCTAATCTTGTTTTTTCAGGTTGAAAGGATGGTTTGAAAGTTAATGTGGGTGTTTTAACTAATAATACACTTCCATTTAGATTTTTAAAAAGAACTTGGTTAAAATCATGCACACTTCAAATTTGGTGCCTAAAATGAATCTTTAACATGCTAATTCTTGAACACTTCAAACTTTGGGTTTAAAATAAAAGTAGTTGCTTATTATTTTATTTAGTCTTTTTTATGTAATCTTTACATGTTTTTACAACTTAAGACCAAGGGGTTAAAAGGACACCATCTAATCTTTCATTTGGTGCTTAAAATTGAACTCACTTATCAAATTTTATTTTCAATAATTGTTTAAACTTAGAATTTAATTGGCACAAAGAGGGACATTGCATGTATGTTCTTCCATCCATCCCATATATGGAACTTTTATAATCAAAAGTACCATCCTTATTGAAAACATGCCTAGTCTAAGGCATAAAAATAATGTCATCTAAAGCACTCCCCAAAAAATCATAATAGTTTGGGTGATTTTGAAATGACCCTAAAGTCTTTCTATTAATTATTTATTTTATTACATCTTAGCTTTCAAGGGGGACTTCATTACCTCCCACAAGTTCTATAGGGAATATTTGACCTAAGGTTTCATATCCTATCACTAAATTTAACCATTCCCTCTAGGATCAGAGGTTTGAGAGGTTAAACCACCTTCTAGTTTTGGAGTTGCATATGGGACATATCTACACTTTGGACATCACATTGCACTGAGCAAGTGATGGATGTAGTGGTTGAAAAAGGGACAAGACTTTATTTCAAAAATATAAGTTCCATAGACACCTAATTTAAGTGTGTTTCTTTTACAACCCGACATGAAAGTCATTGGGTAATTAATCCATCTAAACATTTAAAAACTTGTAGATCTTAGACAAATCCCCACTTACCACATAAGTGTTGTTGGTGCAAGGTTCACCTCAAGGTCTATGTCATAGTACTATCATTTGAGATAAGGGGAGTGTAAAAACCCTACTATATAATGAACATTTTACTTTTTAGATGAACATTAAAATCCTCTCAAATGTTGTATATTGATGGATTCCAACAATACCAAGCAACCTTGTCAATTTAAGACTTAAGAGTGATTAATTAGTTGGTTTTATCTTTAGATTAAAGTCTTTTTTGGAGTCAAAACTTGGTGTGAAACAATGATACAAACCAAAAAACATAATCCTCATTTTCCTTTGAACAAATAGATGTTATGTTGCCCATGTGATTCATCAATTTGCCTTGTTCAAAGTTCATCAAAACTTGGAGTCATATCATCCACTTTGGCATAGTTATGCTACCCAATTGAGTATAGAATTTTACCAAACATTATTTAAAGTCCTTCGTTTATAATCCAAATTTGAAACTACACCTTCATAATTTCATAGGGTTGATGTGATAAGTGGGTTCTTCATTTGCACTAAACTTGAGGGAACTTCAGTTCAATTTCTAGTTTGGGTTGAAGTTCATTTAAGACTCATAATCATTATCACCACTTGATAGACTTAAGTAATTTTATGCTAAAAACTTTCACTTTGAGTCTATGCACCAAACATTTTTATTTTACCATCCTATTTCCATTAAGATCATTTGAATACATATATTTTTGCCTTAGAGATATTATCAAAACTTTGAAGATATGTATGTCATTTGAGTTAAGAAAGGTAATTTTATGCTGCCAAATTTGTGAGAAACCATCTTTACCATGGAGATTTTTTGAAACAAACATTTTGTCACATCTTTTGAGTAGTTTAGCATTGTTACACTACCCAAAACATTTCAAACATTGTTTCATAGACCTTTTGCATGGAGTTCAAGTTTATACACATTTTTCAAGACAATCTAAGTATACCTTTATATACAATTATGATATTCACATTTGTATAGCCTATTTTTCAAAAGAACCAAGTTTTATACCATTATTTATGAGAAAACAAACTATCCCTACAGTGCCTTTTATTTTATACCTTATACCTATTTAATTGAGTTCATGTCCAAGAGTCAAATGCCTATTTTTTAAAGAAGTGTTTCAAATCTATTAGATTAAAAATATCATTTATTTAAAAGTATAGCTTTTGATGCCATTTGGCCAAGATTCCTAGCACATGCTTGTTTGAGTCTAGATTTTGATGCCACGTTTAGCCAAAATACCTAGCAACAGTTTATTTTCTTAGTTTAGATTGATTTAAAACACTTTGACCTTAGATTTTGGCATTTCAATTTTAGGTCCATTTACTTGATCCTTTTGTATAAGATGTGTAATGTTAGATACTTAATGTTGGCTTGTTTTATCACAAATCATTGCATAAACCTTTCCATCCTTTTGATAAATCTAGACCAAGTTTGAATATCATATTTTAGACATTATCTTTTTAGATTTTTTATAACTCTCTTCATTTTCTATCACAAAAACATTTACTATGGATCCCAACATGTATTCATACCCTCGTAGTGGACTTATGTACAATATAGGGATTAGTAATGTGGTTACGCAAGAAGAAATGGTGCAAGACCCCTACACAGATAATATTGCTTATGAGATAGATCCTTATGCCTCTTATAATACTCAAATAGGGGCACAAAACCAAGATCCATTGGATAAATACTTGGTTAATACACCACCATATTTATAATAGGACTAATAACAAATTTCACAATACCTAGCTATGATACCCATAGTTTAGGAACTAGTTCCCCATCAATCGTACTCTATTAATACATCTTCTATGTATGATCCATTTTTGTCTGAGCATCATTGGTTAGTGAAAAAATATGAGATTTTGGTTAGATCCATAGAATTAGGGCAAAAGTTTCTAGTGGACTTCCCTCATGAAAGTTTACCAAATCTAGTAAGAATGCCTCACAACATATTGTATAGTCAATAGGCCTTTTCTAGAAATTCTTTAACTCTAGTCCAAACAATGTATCAGGACCCTAATATGTCTAAAAAATGAAATAAATGAATGGAAAACTAATTTAACCAAATGAAGATATCATATCAAACCTACCTAAATCTAGCATGTAATTTTAATCAGATGACCATGGTGAGTAAACCTCTTATTGAATTAGTTATTTCAATAGGAGTTTTGATAGAGTTAACTAGTCAAGACAATCAAAATTTAAACCCATTCACACAAAACACTTCAATATACAACTTGTTTCATATTCCAATTATCAAAGAAGTGTCTTCTGCTTCTACATAGAATAATGAGAAAAACATAGTAGACAATGTGCAAGCAATGTCTAATCTAAATCAAAGTGGTACTAACACAAAAATAACTAGTCAATATTGTATGACTTTAGTTAATACTATGAGTGTCTCTGTAAACCTAGGAATGGGAGCTTTTGCACCCCAACCTCAGCTAGTTGCTTCATCAAGTGCATAACCAACATGATTAATTAGTCAACCAACAACCAATGCCATGCCTCAACAACATAATGTGACAAATCCTATTCATCCTTAACAAGTGACAAGTAGCATTCCACAATAGTAAGCACAAATGAATATACCAATGAAACAAAGGCCAAACATATTTCCACCTCAATAAGGGCAAACTAATGTTCCACTTCATCAGGTAGTAGCAAATGTACCTTCTTATTTTCATACCAACATGCTAATTCAAAACCAAATGATGTTTAATTAACAATGTATTCATGTTGGTTAGTGACAGGTGCCAAATCTCCAACATGCATCCACTTCCCAACTGAGATTCACATAACAAGGGGTTTCCAATGTCTCTCAAATACCTATTATGTAATAATTTCTTTTTGTGTAGAGCATACCACAAGTTTAGAGATAGGGTCTTGGCTCACAAGTTCCCACTCAATAGAAATGTTTGAGTAGTCAAAAATAGGCACCTATTCAACCACAACAGGCATAGTATCTTTATATCCCTCCATCCCAACCTCAAAATCCTCTAAGTCAAACCTTTATCACCAACCCAAACTAGAATATCACACAACTAAATATACAATTTCAACAAATACATTCTAATCTACGTATACATATTCCTAGTTCATTACCCAACCAATCTAATGTATACCAAATACCCCCATCATATCCTTGTCAAAGTGCTTCAATTGTGACCACCCAACCATCTACCTAATCCAATATTCCCACAAGTTTCTTAGAGCAAGAGTTATGATAAATGAAGGATGCAATCATTGCCATCCAAGTGGGGAAATAGATTAAAAAGTTTAAGTTGGATTATGTGTGTTCATATCCTTTCAATATGGAGTACTTACAGATTCCATTTCCTCTAGGATATGAGCCACCAAAATTTGATAAATACAAGGGGATAGGTGACTCCAAAGCCCATTTAACTAAGTTCTTTATCACATGCCAACCAGTGGCATATAATGATATATACCTTTTGTCATTTTTTCCAAGGAGCTTAGATGGAAAAGTCTTGGAGTGGTTTTTTAAGTTGCCCAAGAATTTAGTAACAAATTTTGATGACCTTTTAGATTAGCTTTTACAACAGTTGTCCTAAAATCTCAAACATGAGATTTCATTAGTCAGCTTGACACAAGAAAAACAAAAATCTAGTGAGAGTTTTGTAAGTTATCTATAGTGACGGAGAGCTCTTGCAATCTAATTGCACTCATAGTTTACCAGATAAATAATTAGCCATTATATTCACTAAAAAATTACATAGTGAGATAGCTTATCATCTAGAAATATAGTGTGTACATATCTTTAAGGAAATCATTGACAAAGGTTTGTTGATCAAGCAAGTGTTCATTAATAAAGGAGTCATCAAGATTAATTCAACTAATCAAAACCAAGGTACCAATTAGGGAATTAGCCAAAACTAACCTCTAATCCAAGCACAAGCATCACAATTGGCATAAGCCAATAACCAAGATAGACCAAAATAATTCAATTATAATAGGAATGTTATTGGAAATGGAGTGACTGATTCACATCATGTCTAGATGGTGTAAACATCATCTGCTCAACCTACACCACCTTTTTAGCTTACTCCTACCCAAAAACCTCTTCAACAAACACCACAAACACAACAACTAAGACCCCTAAAATAAATACCATAACCTTTGCCATTGCAAAACCCTCCTCTAAGGAGAAAAGTACCTACTCATCATGTTTTTAGTGACCTTGGAGAGTCTATTGAATCTATGTTTCATAAACTTACTACCACTAATTTGATTAGTTGGCCTATACCAAAGCATTATCCCCAAGGCATTCCTTATCCTAATTGGTACCATGAAAATGAATTCTATGAATATCATCAGGTCAATAGACATAATTTTTGAAGATGTGTATAAATCAAGCATTTGATTGAAAATATGTTAGAGAAGGGGGAGATCACATTAGATGGTGGTGCTTTCACCTCTAATCAGACTCTTGGGATTTTTAAAAACATTTTTCCCCAACATAAAAACCAAAAATAACAACAACAACAACAACAACAACAACAACAACAACAATGGCAATAACAACAACAACCAGTGCAACAACAAAATCAATAGTATCAAAATCAAAGCCTAAACCAATAGAATCAATAGCAAAATCAACAACATCAAAATAATGGACAAAACCAAGGTTAGAATGATAGTAACCAACAAACCTACCATGTAGTTTCACATGAATACAATAGGGTTGTAGGTCATATTGCAGGGGGTAGAGTTAATACCATCTCTCTTAATCCTAGACCAAACACCAATTAATCTAGACCATTTCTAAATAATCCCACTTAGCCAAATTAAATTGATAATCCTTCTTTGATCTAGGATTGCATGTAGGTGAACCAACAAATAAAGATTTCCATTTTTGGACCTTATACCAATAACTTGTCCTTGCCTTGTGACTACATACAAGTGCACTAGCAACTAATACTTGTCCTATCTAGTCCCACACCATTACCATCATTTGTTATCAACCATGGTCTTGTACTTAATCTTGATTGTGAAATCATAAATCAGAGGTCAAATATTAACATTCTAGGCCCACATCCATCTACCACTAGCCTAGATCTATATTTTAGATTTGTTATGAATGTCAATAATCCATAAAAACATTTTGAATGAGTTCTTAGTCTAATACACTATTTCCAGTGTCATATCCCCTAATAAATTTCAATCTTTGGTTGGACACTTAGCTCCTACCCAACAAGTCACATCAACCAAAGTGATATGTCTTCCCTTGCACTGCTCCATAATAATCTATTATACATAGAAGTTTATATAAAGTGGAATAAAGTGAAACATGTCTTTATAGATAATGGATCAGGCCTCAACACAGTGTCTCTAAAGATCATCAAGCTTCTTGGGTACACAATGGAATATCTATAACCAAAAATGGTATCTATCAAATCCTACAATAATCAAGAGAGAGAATCATAAGGCACCATTAACCTGCCACTTATCATTAGGCCTTTAACCCATGATACATTTTTCCATGTGCTTGATCTTGAGTTGTCATATAATATTCTTTTAGGTAGGTCTTAGTTACATGAGATTCATGCAGTCCCATCAATATTGTACCAATGTATCAAGTTCTCCCACTCAGGGATGGAAGTAAATATTCTAGGAGATTTGCACCCATATGAACACTACAAACATCTTGAGGCTGAGTTTCAAAGTTATAATTACCAATATGGTATGAATCCAATTTATAAGTAGGATAAAGGAAATTCCATAGTATTAATTCTGTAGAGGACAATTACATAGATCCTAATACCTTGGATTCTCTTTCCCTCATGTTACCTCTTAAAGCTTCCAATCATTACACCATTTTAGCTAATGGCTTAGGAGAATATTTAATGCATGATACCTTTCATATTTCCAATCTTCCTCAAAATCTAAAGACCTTTAGAAGACCTAAATTTACCCCACACATGAATTGGTTACAAAATATCAAAAATAAAGGACATATAATGTGTGTACCAGCATTTGGCCTAGAACCAGACCATCTCAAGGGAGATGAATCATGGTTATACAATGACAACCAAGATGATTGTTATAAGAGTGTAAATTATCCTATTCCCAATATGATCATGGAGAATCAAGAATATGAAGGAAGATGCCTCAAACTAAATCAATAAGGAACCATTGAGCCAATTTCCATTACCAAATACAAAAGATCCTATGGACTTAGATTTAAACCACCTGGGGATGACCCCACATATCTTATTCATGTTTCATCACTAGAGACTAGTGATGATGATGTTGATAATGAAGTAGAGTCTAATCATAGCCTTATCTTTGATGACATATTTGAGACTAACCTATTTGATAATAAAGCCATTTGTATCATTACACTAGTCATTTATCATAACCCATTGCCATTATACTATCCCTAACTGATAGATTGGGACCAACAAGAATCTAGTTTACCAATTGATGAGTTTTAGAATGATGAGGCATTCTATGATTTTCTAGGCCTTAGAGACAATGTTCCATTGGGAGATCATAAATTAAGATTATTAATCACATTAGACCTTGAAGCTTATTTTGGAGAGTGAGTGAACACCCTTATCCAAAAACAAATAAATAAAAGATTGAGGTCCCAAAGTAAAAACCTCTTTTAGGCACTTTATGACTAGGGAAAAAGTAAAGATAAAGGCTAATCTAGTGGTGAAAACTTGTTTCAGGCACCATTAAATGGGGGTGTTCATTCTTATTCTAATTTAGACCAGGAGACCACCAATGATGAACTTGCCTATGGATATAAGTTAAATTTTGAGAAACAACAAGTGTTTTATCAAATTATTCAAGAATTTTTGACTATTTTTGTCACATGGCTAGATCTCCCAGTAGGAGAATCAAATTCATCATGCCTAAGATAAGTTGAAGAGCAAGTCATAACAAAGGACCTTAATATCATCCAATAGTTCAAGTCTTTGCCTACTATCTTAGAAGATGGCTCAACCCTTCTAGTTGAATATATAATAGAGATAAACATCAAGACTTCATCAAACTTAAAATGGATAAAATTAAGCACATCCCTCACTGAGGAGGAATGTGAAGTCTTTATAGCTCTATTAAGAGAATTTGTAGATATTTTTACATGGGCTTATTCTGACATGTCAGGTTTAGACCCTGCCTTGGTTTTACATCACCTTATGGTGAATCTTAATGCCAAACCAGTTCAACAAAATTTATAAAATATTCATTATTTCATTGATTTATTAGTAAATAAAGAGTTGGAAAAAATCTTAGAAGTGGGATGTATTTGATCCATTGACTACTCATAATGGATATCTAATGTTGTACCTATTACCAAATACCTTAAAAGAATCAAAATTTGTACTAATTTTTAAGACATAAACAAAAATTTCCCTAAGGATGAATTTCCATTTCCTAATATTGACATGATCATTGAATCCATGGTGGGTTATGAGACACTTTCACTCATGGATGGATTTTCAGGATACAACTAGATCAGAATAACACCAAAAGATTAACATAAAATATCATTCACCACTCCATGGGGAACATTCTATTATCAAGTAAAGCCATTTGGTCTTAATAATGTTGGATCCACCTATCAAAGAGCCATCACCATCATATTCCATGATATGTTTCATGATATTATTAAAGACTATGTCAATGACATACTAGGCAAATCAAAAACTAGGGCCAACCATCTAGAAGTGCTATGTAGAATACTTGAAAGACTATGTGAGTACGTCTGACTAAATCTAAATAAATTTGTGTTTGGAGTAACATTAGGTAAATTACTTGGATTTAATATGTATCATAGGGGTATTGAATCTGATCCAACCAAAGTCCAAGCTATAACAAAGATGTCACCACCAACCAATTTGAAGTAGCTCCATAATTTGCAGGGCAAGATCTAATCAATTTAAAGCTTCATATCTCAATTAGTAGACAAGTGTCATCCATTTATACATATTATAAATAAGGGAGTTGCATTACACTAGGATAATCATTAACAAATAGCTTTTTAGTAGCTAAAAGATTACCTAGAAAATTTTCCTATTTTGTTATCCCCTATGCCAAGAAAACCATTTTTGTTATATCTATTAGCTACAAATAATGCCTTAGAGGCACTTCTAGATCAACATGATGATAATGTAAAATATCATATAGTATAATACTTAATCCATACATTTATCATGTATGAACACAACTATATGCTTATTGAAAAATCCTATTTACGCATGGTATTTGTAGCTCAAAAATTGTGACACTACATGTTGAACAATAAGACCATGGTCATTTCAAAAGTAGATCCACTCAAGTATCTACTATATAAAAAAACTTTACAAGGTATAATGGCCAAATTTATCATTATTCATAGTGATTTTGACATTGAATACATCAATAAAAAATCCATTAAGGGGTAAGTTATTGCAGATCAACTTGTTGAAGCACCCCTTGCAGACATACAACCACTCATATTCCAATTTCATGATGAATCCATAATGACCATCATTGACATAACTCTTGAAGAGTAGAAATGGAAGCTATATTTTGATGGATCATTCATGGCACATGGATCAGATGAAATCCTTTTATTTATTATGCCATAGGGGTATCTAATCCCTAAATCCTCCAGGATCAATTTTCCTTGTACTAACAACATGGCTAAATATGAAGCACTTGTTATAGGGATTCACCAAGTCGTATAATGGGATGTATTTCATCTCAAGGTTTATCGTGATTATTGGTTAATCATCAATTAGGTTACAGACCATTTCCAAACCAAAGATGACAAGCTGGTTCTATATAAGGCCATGGTCGACACTCTCAAACAATAGATTGTCGACATTCAATTCGAGCATATACCAAGGGCAAGTAAGAAAACTATAGATGCTATGGCCACTATTGGATCTTTGATTCAATAAAAATACAAAGCTAGAGATTTTTAGTTCTTCATCGAGAACTTGTTCTCACCAGCTTATGAGCCTTCCACTGTCATGATGATTTGTGATATTGTTGGTCCTAGTTCTATTTAGTACTCAGACCTTTATAATTACCGTCATGATCAAATTTTACCATCTAAACTCTCATAAAAACAAACCAAAGAATTTATCCATCACTCCACTCATTATACTCTACTTGGATCAACCTTTTACCACTATAGTTTTGATGGAACTATACTTTGTTGTTTAACTTTAACAAAATCTACACTAGCATTATGGGCTGTACATGAAAGAGTATGTGGAGCCCACTTCAATGGGGTAGTATTATCCAAAAATCTTTTACGTACTGGTTATTGTTAGCCCATAATGGATGTAGATGCAACTACATATGTAAAGAAGTGCAACAAATGTCAATGACATGCTAACATGATTTATGCCCTAGCCAAGAATCTAAAACCAATGTTGACACCATGGCCATTTACTACATGGGGACTCGACCTCATTGGAAAAATCAATCCTATATCTTTAGATGACCATAAAGATATTCTTACCACCACTGAATATTTCACTAAGTGGGTTGAATCTATACCCCTCACTTACATGATTGGAAAGTAGATTTCCAAGTTCATTTTAAACCATCTCATCTATCGCTATGGTATCCCTTACAACATTATATCTGATAATGGAGGATCCTTTAAAAATAAAGATGTCAAATAGTTATGTACTAAATAAAATTTTACACAACATTTCTCTATGGCATATTACCCTCAAAGTAATTGTCAGGCTGAGGCATCCAATAAAACAATTATTAACATTCTCAAAAATATTGTCAATGATGTCGATCACGACTAACACCTTTAGATATTTTGTACCATTTGGGTATACTATACCAATCACCATACACCCATAAGATCCACTCCATACTCACTTGTTATGGTACTGAAGCCACACTTCCTATTGAGGTCGAGTTACCTTCACTATGCCTATCTTTCAAGCATGTCCTAGATGATCATGACCATCGAGTAGCTCACCTGCAAGAGATAGACCTAACTGATGAAAAATACACACTACACTCAAAAATATTCAAGCATATCAGAACTTACTAAAAGGCCACTACAATAAGTACATCAAGCATAGAACATTTGAACTTGGTGATCTTATTCTTACAAAAAACCAAAAGAATACCATGGATGAGAAGAAACATAAAGGTAATTTCAAACCAAATTGGATAGGTCCTTTCATCATTACTATAGATTATGGATTAGGATCATATAGACTCACCACACCAAATAGAGATGAAATTCTTGAGACAATGAATATTATTCACCTCAAGCAGTACTATGCTTGAGCACTATGGTGTATTGTCTATAAAGACCATTTCAGTTGTGCTAATATATCACTATTATTATTTGTACAAATATAATTCTTATCATTCCTCTTATCCTATTACTTATCCATTTTACAATTCCATTAAATCAACAAAGCATGTTTTGAATCCTATCTACGTAGCCCATTTGACCTTTGTTTTGCCATTAGTTACACATTTTCAGCACCAATGGATCTAATCAGTTTCAGCAGTTATTTTGAGCATTTTAGATAGAGATAGTATTTTGGAGTAGTATGATAGATATTTGGTAGTTACATCCTTCATTTCATGTTTCATTCTCTCTCATATATTGATCCTAATTATAACTGCCTATGGGCAAATTAGTCTTAGTGGCCTATGTTATTGTATCCTAGTTATAACTGCCTATGGGCAAACTAGGGGCAACACTTGTTTATTGTGGCTTTACCATACCAATTAGCCATTATCTATATCATACTATGCCTTTATACAAACTATGCCTATTTTGTTTGAATTGATTGCTACACTAGTTAGATTTATCCATTGTAAGGCAAAACTACAGTGACTCAAGGTCATACTCTGGAACTATATAGGCAATGTTTGATACTTATTGAGGTCAGCTCAGTCACACTTTCTAGCCATGCTCTCACCATTTATGATCAATTGTTAAGTTTGAATAATCTCACCATTTTGTGAGAAACCTAAGCCACACTCTTGCTATTTTGTGAGAAATTGTTAATTTTGAATGCTCTCACCATTTTGTGAGCAACTTAAGCCATGATTTCTCCATTTTGTGAGCAATTGTTAAGTTTAAATGCTCTCACCATTTTGTAAACTTGAACCATTTAGTGTTTTGTCATTATCAATCGAGTTGAGATACTCTAAAAATTCTAAAAACATTTATAAAACCATTATAAAAAACCAAAAACATTGACCAATTATTTTCCTTAAGGATTCTGGGAACCCTTACTAAGTCACAAGAAAATCACTTGTCACTTAGTTTATCCATATTTTTTGGTCTTTTCTCCCATGCACTTATCATTTTTCAAGACCATTCCTATTATTCTATCACATCCATTATGTTATTTTCATTAGTTATCATTTTCTTCCCATTTCTTGGGAGAACTTCATTTGGCCTGAAGCTTTTATTGGATATTACATCCATGAAACTATGTAGGAAACATCCACTTGCCTAGTGCATATGGAGATAGCTTGGCCACCCCCTTCCTTTTCTTTTATTACCTCATTTTCTAGTTTGTTAAATTGTCACCTATTTTCTAGGGGCAATGTTTGTATGGTTTATATTGAGTTGTTTATTTGTGTTCTTATTTGTTTACTTTTAGCACTATTGCCTTGATTTGGTTGATATGCATTCATTAAGTGATTATTTTCCCACACTTACACTTGAATCCATCCATATTCATATGTCTACATTGGCATCATAGTTTCTATCATTGGTTTATTGTTTTATATTGAGTATTGGATTATGAGAGTCAGTCCTTATGCATATTTTAGCCAAGTCCTCATGATGTTATACCATGATTCCTACCGACACATACTAAAATAAACCTCAACTTTTGAAATTATATTCAGCAATGGTATCATCAACATCTCTTTAGCATTGACATACTAATTCAATCCCAATCATATCCTACACAACATAATTAAATAATGAAAGAATTTCAACCTTTATTTAGTTCAGATGAGCATCTTCCCACTAGCAAGTTTTCCTAATTTATCTTTATCGTATATATCATATTATCATCATCATCAAACAAGTTAATCATGTTTTCCATGATTGGGGTCTAATGATTATAACCACCTATGGGTAAATCATTGCACACCATCCCACCGGCATTTCTTATTGATTATAACTACCTTTGAGAAAATCATTTTGTCTCACTAAATTTCTTTTTTATATGCCCAAATAGGGGCATGTTGTTATCTTGTTTATCTATCTTAACTAGGATAGTGCCATCTTCTCAATGATTATAACTTTTTGGGCAAATCATTGTGTTATCATACCACATTGCCACTATCAGGTTACAATGCTTATAACCACCTTCGGGAAAACCATTATACACTATTCCACTTACATTCTCAATGCTTTTGACTAATTTTTAAAAATTATTGTGTTTTCACCCCATCATCTTCCTTTCTTTGGTCCCCTCATTTTGCTTCCTTCTTTTTTAGGGACCGTTTGCCGACCTACTTGTGCCAACCATTCCCTCAAGGGGGAATTGTGTAGTTAGTTTATCATCATTGTAGTTATAGGCATACAAGACCTTTTCATTGTTTGAGAATATGTTACTATGATTATAGCTTTCAAAGCCTTCCTAAATAGGGTAAAACTATAGACACCTAAAACTGGCCATCGATAACCTTCAACCAGGCTTTTGACCAATTTCTACCAAAGTGCACAATTTGGCTTAAAAACACTAAAATGCATTAAAAGAGTTGAAATTTTTATATTCAAGTTCCAATTTTTATAGAGTATCATTAAATAGGGAAATGCAATTTATGAAGAAGCTAACATTGATCAGATCATTTTGAGTCAAAATAAAATTGTCACACATGGGTGCTCTAGATTGCTATTTTCTATCAAATTTCTTGCACGAGACATGTTCATTTGTTATTTTGTATTGGAAAAATCCTAAATAGTAATATGGTTAAAATTCATCTAACATCAACTTCCAATTCCAATCTAGTCAAATTTTGATCCAATAATACAAAATTTTGACCAACTTGATTAATTTGTGCACAAATTGCCAGGGTTTTGCATCAAAGTTGACTAATCATGTTTAAGGATAATTAAACCAAATCAATATATTAAGTTAACTTTCCATGAAATTTTTTGAATATTTATTTTTAGAAATTGATATTGAATATCTGCATCATCAAATGACATCATTTCTTAGAAAGACATCCCTAGGCCATAAATGCATAAAATATCTCATCAAGCCACCCCATGCCTCATTAAGACCCTCCCATGCCTCATCAATACCTCCCATGCCTCTTAAATTCCCATTATTTCCAAATATTTATCAAGGATATTTATGAATTTATTTACATAATTTTTATTAATTCATGGCCACACATCTCAATCTTGAGATGGACGGTCATAGTTGATCCTAAACCATTTCAAAAATCTATAAATAGGAGGCCTTTCCTATTGATTTTTAATCTTGAATAATGCAAAGCTATAATGCACAAATAATTCCAAAATTCATTTCAATTAGTATTATAATGCCAAATTGTTGAGCCAAGCCAAAGCTAAACATGGTGCCAAGGAGAGATAAAAGTAGCCACACTTCATTGATGAGGATTTCATGAGCATAAACTGAACAAGCCACTACAACAAGAGTTTTGAAGCATCCAAAGAAGGTGAAGGAAGGTATTCCCTTCATGTTTTAGTTTTGTTTTCCATTTTTTTTAAAACTAAGATCCTCCTTTGAGATAGGCTTAGGGTGTTAGTTTAGTGTGTTTTTGATTGATTTGTTTTATTCACTAACACAATACTAATCTCCCTCTATTGCAATCCTATGTTCACACTTTTAATCTATGAAACTTATCTTTTAAGATATCCTTGCCCTTATGGCTCATATGACTAAGCCTATAGTGCCACATAGTTGCATTTCCATCTACAACAACTAAATCACAAGAATCAAAACTACTAATCAAATATAAAGTACCAACTTTATTACCTCTTAGAACCACAAGAGCACCTTTGGTAACTTTCCAATAATCTTAAATAAACATAACCAAACATCCCTCACTACCCAATTTCCCCACTAAAACCAAATTCTATCTAAACATGGGCACGTGTCTAACATCCTTAAGTAGCCATGTGTTCCCATTCTACATTTTAACTTGAATAGAACCTTTCCCTACTATCTCACATGGTTCATGATCACCAAGAAAAACATGTCCTAGATTCTCTTGAACATAATTAGTAAAATAATGCGCATGTGGGGTGGCATGAAAAGAAGCCCCTAAATATAATACCCAAGACTCAAAAAAACTATCCATATAAAGAATTAAGGCATCTTGACATGATTTACTTAATGTCACATTTACCTCATTCATTTCCTCTTTGTTTTCATTCTTATCTTGAAGTGACCAACAATCATTCTTTGATTTTCCACTCTTCCCACAATGCTAGCATATCATCTTGGATCTAGATCTAGACTAAGATATACCTTTTGACTTTTCACTGTTGCCTTTGCTCTTGTTCTTTTTCCTCCCTCTAGTATCAATAGACAAATCATTACCTAAAGATGATTCACCAGTGTTTTTTAATTCACATTTCTTCACTAAGAATCACACATAAAACATCCTCAAAATTCAAGCTTCCCTTGGTAGGGACTACATTACTCATAGCCATAACCAAGTTGTCCCAACTATCAGGCAAAGAACACAAAATCAACAAAATTCTAACTTGATCATCAAACTTAATTCCAATATAAGTGAGCATACTTACAACCATATTAAAAACATTTAAATGACTAGCAATTGAACTATTCTCAAACATTTTTATTTTAAAAAATCTCTTAATAAGAAATTTTTTAATTGAAGCTGAGGGTTTCTCATACAAATTTTCAAGTTTATCCATGAGATCCTCAATATTTTTCTCATCATAAATTTTAAATGCAATAGAATATGCAAGGCATAACCGCATGGCTCCCAATGGCTTCCTATCAAGCAATGACCAATCCACATCACTCATACTTACAGGTTGTTCTATTTTCCCCTCCAAGGGGAGATGAAACTCCTTATGATATAGGTAATCTTCCATCTACATTTTTCAAAAACCAAAATTCTTACCATAAAACTTCTCAACCCTGAATATGATCTCTTCTCCTATAGTTCCCACTCAATCTAATATCCTTTCTTGTGATTTACCATTTTGGCAGAACACACCACCAAAGCTTTGACACCAGTTTTTAGGAATTAAAAGAATTTAAACCAAATTTAAATCACCATAAAATCACATAACCAGATTTTAAATGTGTGAAAATCAGATTTAATTATGCACTAACGTGCATCAAAAAAATAATTCCTCAAATCATAGTTAAATGAAAGAATAAATAGAGAGAACAAAACCAACAATAATACATAACACAGATATACCGTGGTTCACCCAATGTGGGATACATCCACCAAAAAAGTCCTCAAATAAAATATTAATCTAAAACAAGATTACAATGAACTATCATAGAGATATAAAACTCTCCTATAGAATATGTTTCACAAATAAATATTGCACTTTCACCTACACCCGCACAATACTGTATCTCAAAAGCTACTATACTACACCCTGTAAATGAACACCTGCACTTTAAAAAACATCTACACTTTGACTTTGACTCTCAAAAGCCACTCCTACAAATAAAATCATCAACCTCTAAAGGCCACACAAAACCTTGCATATATAACAAATGATGAATAAATCAACCCCACAAGGAAAAACTCACCATCCTTATCCAAGGAGACCTTGTCCACCTAGGAACACACCATTACACCTAATCTTGATTATCCATAAGCCCCATCAAGAAGAAACATTCCATAATCCTCCAAAAGGCACAAATTACAATGCAAAGAGATAAAAACTAACTCCTAGTAATGAGAAATTCCACCCCATTTCCATAATACATCATAAAAATTATTAAATAGAACATTTAATAATTTTATCCTCCTATGGAAATTAAATATATAACAATTAATTATCTAAAACAAGGAAATCAATCCCACTTATAATAAACATTGAAGTCAACATAAAAATTATTAAATAAGCATTTAATAATATTCACACACATGAGTAAATTCAAAATGCACTCCTCACATCCTTGGAACTCTCTAAGCTCCCAAAATGTACTATCATGGTCATGTGATATCCCCAAAGGGCTCCACACTCAACATGATGTTGAATCTCTTTACTTGCTCCCTATAAGCTAAAAATCTTGTTTGGTTCTAAAATCTACCACCAAATCCTATTTATAGCTTACAGTTACTTCTAGGTGACTTCCTCTAATACTTCAATATCTCCAAATTATTTATCCTTAACATCCAATCACTCACCTTCATGGAATAGGCCAAAGGTGAGTCAAACATTGAATTTATACATAGGTGACATTTATTCATCCATACATGTAGGTAAGGTTTTTAGATGATTAGCTTTATCATATGTTCACATGAGAATTGAAGCACAAGGTTCACCTTGAGGCCCTTAAGCATTAACCCACCTATTACAATGAATCTATTAACAAGTGTCTAAAGATTGAAGTATTTGAGGTGTGTATGAGTATTCATCAATATACCAACCCAAAAAAGATTGTAACCATAATGTGATTGAATATGGTGTCACTGATTCTCCTATTAAGAAGAAGGAGAATAAGGATGGCCATGATGTCAACACTCTAAGTAAGAAGCCAACTAAGAATAATTACTTGAAAAGAGTGCAAGAAGAAAGCAGATGTTGTATCCCTATGACCCTACCAAAATTTTTAACTTTCACAAGATTAAGGGACATTCTGACAAGGAGTGTGTCACCAAACAATCTCATGTGAAGACCTCACCTGCTTCCTAGAACTCCCCACTTTTTGAACCTAACTAAAAGCTGGATGTGTTCATAGAACCTATTCCTGACCATGACAAGGAGAAGAAGAAGAAGAAATCCAAGTCTAAAGCTCGTAACTCTTCCTCTGGCTCTTCTAGCTCTTTTAAATCCTCATCCTTGACCAACCTAAAAAGAAAAGCCAAATGTTATAGCAATAAGCTTTTTTCTGATATTGACATGGCCCCTATCAATTATGAGTGATTTGTTAATATGTGCTTGGGTCTTAAGATTGACCCCATTGGAGATGTTAGTGATGTAGGTACCTTAGGCCAGCCCATTGGGCCAAGGAATCCCAAAGTCATATTTGACTTTTAGCATAATATCACTCCTTAGGATCGACAACATTTTTACTTTATCAAAGAGGAGTTATATGGCCTCACATCTATAATCTCCATTTGGGACATTTTATGCCTTTGACCTATGAAAAGAGGGATCATATTTGATGAGCTTGGTCTCTCCCATGAGGCACCACTACAAGATGACATTTAGATGTTATTTAAATCATACATCCCTGAATTTCCTTATCCACCTATCTTATCTTTTGACCATGCCTCTTTACCAGACCCTTCCATTCTAGAAAATAGGTACCCACTCTACATCAAGACCTTTGTATATTAAAGAGGAGTTACATGGCTTCTCATTTTTAATCTCCATTTGGGACATTTTATGCCTTTGACCTATGAAAAGAGGGATCATATTTGATGAGTTTGGTCTCTCCCATGAGGCACCACTACAAGATGACATTGAGATGTTTTTCAAATCATACATCCCCGACTTCCCTTATCCACCTATCCTATCTTTTGACCATGCCTCTTTACCAGACCCTTCCATTCTATAAAATAGGTGCCCACTCTACATCAAGACCTTTTATATTAATCCTACATCAATAGATGAATCATTGATAAAGGTTTTACATTGAACATCATGGCTTTGTGGGTGTTCAAAGATCTAGGTTTATCCATATAAAGATTTATGACTCTAACCACAATTATATTGGATTAAATAATGATATAGTTGCATTAGTGGGTAATGTGAAGCATTGGGTCAATTTTGAACCCAAGATGGTCAAGATTTAGTTTTGTGTGTTAGACCTAGATCTCTTATACAACATGATCCTTAGTCATCCCTAGATCAATGCCATACAAGCCATCACATTGGTAATGTTTTGCATGGTTTAGTTTTTGCATGAAGTTGAGGTTCACATGATAAAGGTACACCCAAATCCATGGGAATTTATCTATGATAAGACAAAGCCCTCTAACAAGGCTTTGTTTGTCTCCTCGTGGGGCCTTATAGGTTTACCCAAGGCTCTCACCATTGAATCTTGCTTTCTCAAGGATGAACAATTCAACCTTGATAAGTATTAGTCAACATTCACTCCTCGCACACCTATTACATAACATTTGATGCCTTTTACTTCTAAGAATCTAATTGGTTCTTCACTCTTAGGAGACATGCTCTGAGATGTATCCCTAGATGTTAAGCATCTTCCCCTTTTGTCATGATTATCCCATCATATCATTGGCACCCTTAATGCCTCTCCTAGTAAGGTATCTCAAGTTACCAAGGTGGATCTTGAGTGTTTTCTCATCCATGGTGTAACACATAACCTAATAAATGAGAGGAAATATTACAAGAAGCTCATACCACATATTATATGTTCCACCATCCTTTCACTTATTTAGGTTCATATATTTCATTCACCAAAAATTAACCCATATTCAGAACTCCCATGTTTCAAGTCATGACTAGTGAACCTAAGGATATGGATGCTCCATCTCCTTTTTCTCATATTTTATCGATTTTTTAGCCTCTTTGTAGACTAAATAGTGGCCTATCTCAAGGGCAGGCCTCTAGTTAGGGTGAAGAGGTGGCTTGCCCTTGGGGGCAAGCCTAGGCTTGTGGTACTTTGGTGAGCCTCAAAGCTTACCATAAAACCCTCCCTAAGTCCCCATTTGGTGGATTTCCCCTCTTGTGGCATTCATCATCAAACCTTGTGGGTCTTTATGGCCATTTGGCTTGTGAATTCCTCCTTAGATGCACCTTAGGATAGAAGTAGAGTCTTTTGCTTATTTTAATTGGTCATGTTACTGCTTGATTACAACTAACCCTCTATTGAATCCCTCTCTCCTTCTTTGTAGTTCTTATAATTGGTGTGGGTTAGTGGTTGTAATTGTTTAACAATTGATATGGCCTTCCCTGGTTAGTCTTCATCTTGCATGGGCCTCCTACCACAGCTCCTTACCTCTCATTGTAGTTGGCATTAAGACACAATCTCTCAATTGGTCACCACATAATGATGGTAGATCTACCAGATGAGGTGCCTTTCCTACCTCTAACACTCTGACTCCTCATCATGTCTACAAGATATAGTAACATGATAATGGATTATTAATGTAAATAAGGGAATAAGAAAAACATGTTTAGACAAGCTCAACAATAGTTTTTCTTATTTTATCCACTCTTCAGCCTTTCTAGGTAGGTTATAGGTCCTTTTGGGATCCCCTAAGCCTATTTTTGGCCCTTTCTAGCTTAGGTCATGGGTTTTTGGGCTACCCTATGGCCTAGTAGTGGTCTAAGCCATGGGTCTAGTGGCTTGGCAATGGTCTAGGTTATGGGTTTGCCCAAATAAGTCGTGGCCTAGGATAAAGGCCTTATTTTATCCCTCTTCCAGGCTCTATTTCATTTTGTCATTGATTTTATAACCATAAAACCTTTATCTTAGGAGTTTTGACCCATTGTATACATAATGGCTAAGTTCAATTCTCTCATTGAGGCCTCCTTAAGCTTGTTTTGGGACCATTACAGTCTCTTGAAACCCCTAGGGCCTCTAGCCCACTAGGATTATGTACTCTTTACTAGATACACATTGGGATATAAGTTGATCTCTCTACTTTTTTTAGTCAATAGTTTCTTTGCTCATTCATATCCTATCCCTACTGAATTCCTCTTCCTCTTTCATTGTGGTTTCTATAGGTTTATAGGTTTGTGGTTGTGGTTGTTGTTATCAACATGTGACAACATTTTAACCTCTATGATTCCAATTTTTTTTCATGTTATCCTTCTCCTATAAGTGTCTATAAGTTTCCATAACTCATCTATGCCTTTACATTTCTAAATCATGAATTTAAACCCATTTCTAGTCATGTTAGAAAAATTAAGGTTTCTTAACATAAATTAAGTTTGTTGAGATGTTAAGGCTTCTATTGTGGTCAATGAGGGGTATTTTCAAAGCTTATTTATTATGCAAGCTATCAGAGGGGGTGAAATAGAGTTCATATAAGTCTTGTAGGGTCTTAGTCAAATGAAATGTCAACTCCATGAGGTCACCTAGTTTCACTAGCTTTCTCTACACTTGAAACAACTTCTTAAGGATTCTAAAATCATATTAAAGATAAATATAAAGTGTGGTACATATAAGTGGTACTTTCAAAGCATGAAAAGAGGTTTGATAATGTTCTTAATTTTAGAGTAAGTTAGAAGATAGTCAGACCTTATAGGTTAAATGCTCAAAGAAGGAGAAACTAAGATAAAAGGGGTATTTATAATCATTTGTATGATCATATTCAAGAATAAACATATGAAAAGTGACTCTCCACCTCCCTCATGCATTTTCAATGTTTAGAGAGGTTTCATAGGTTCAAAAATGGCAAAATACTCAATTTTCATGTTAATAGGGCCTTTGGCAACTTTACAAGGGTCATGTGTGAATGCTTGTTTTGTATAAAATATGGAAATATAGTTCCTAATCATTTAAAAAATTATGGGGACCCTAATGGGATTGAGATTAATTGCATTGGTCTTTAGGTTAGGCTGTAATAATTTATGAACAAATGCTAAGAAAGTTAACTGCTCGAAGAAGGTTCTAAACCCCACTACCTTGATTTTTAGGCAATCTTATTAAAAATATGAACTCATTATTATAGAATAAATGTTGTATGATATTGAAAAGGGTATGATGGGTACTATAGTTTTATCATGCCAATTCATCTAGTGTATGTAAATGCAGGGACCTCCATGTTTCTTTAGGCTATAGGTTTGTCTCATTGGGTGGAGCCTTCAACATGACCAGTGAACATATTCAAACTCTATATGGTCTTGTAACATGAACACACCTCTTAAATAGCCCATAAAAGGTTTATAGAAGGTATTATAATGTCAGTATTCCTAATGTCTCAGTGGTCATGGGGAGAATGCACCTACATGCCTATTTAAAGGATCATTCCATCTTCAAGCCTAAAGAAAGGAGCAAAGATGTTTGAAAGATCCCTAAGTCTAATTTGTAATGTCAAAAAAAATTCAAAATTAAATGATGAGATCATTGGTATGATGGAAATGTTTAGAACACAAAGTATGCAATCAAGGTACCCTATACACAGTCAAGAAGTCATCTACAACCTAGCCCAATGGATAAGTATAGAAGGTCAATGAAATTTTAGAGTTTGAGGCTTATGAGAAAGATATTAAACTATAAATATAATATTTATAAGTTGAAACATGTTCAATCCAACACATATCTATCAAGTCAATCCAACACCTACCTATCAAGGACCTACATACAACCTAGGTCTAATCACTATATGCATAGAAAACATCACCTACAGGCCTGTTTAGTCCATGGTAAGGAACCATCTTCATAAAAATAAGATGTGAGAGGTATGTTACTTATGTAATGAAAGATTTAAAATGGGAAAAGTTACCTTAACTTCTCAGAATAGTGATCTTGAACTCCATAGTGACATTTCATGATAAAGACTTAGAAGGCCTAAATGAGCTCAAGAGTACTTTTGCATTGGTAGATCTAAAAGCAACACCTCAACACTTGAATGAGATATATAGATTGGTAGATTTAAGTATGAAATAGTGTTTTTATTATTTAAAATAACTTATTGAGATCACTAAATAATTACATATTCAAATGAGTAAATAGGCCTAAGATACACATAGGTAGACCCAATCAGTCATGAGGGAGATGGAGTTTTGAGGCCTCTATAGACATAATTACACTTTGAAAATTGGTATAGAATATGTTCATGAGTGGAATAAGACATCCATTATTTCCCCAAGGCCATACAAGTAGTAGGCATACTCACTATTTTTTCTCAGACATTACTCACTCCATTAGTAAGGGATGGTCTTGAGACTAGGGGTCTGTTTGAACCTAAAACACAAAATAGGCATGTCAAATTCCATAGAGGGACTTTGAGTCAATCCATAAAAATATAAAATGTCTCAATGCACTTGTAGGTTCCATAAAACATCAAGTTTCAATTAAAATTCCCTTGAGGGATACAAGGATGTGACAAACCTATAACCTCATGTTTCTTGACCAATGCACCAAATGCACATATTGGAGTGATAACCATTGCCAAAAAATGTATAACTCTAAGGAATATTTTTTTGGAAGTGTCTAACCATTTCCCAGTAGTATCATTGAATTTTGAGGTTTAAAAACCAAATTAGACCTCTCTTGGGTTTAAGAACACTAGGTCTACTACCCAAAGATAAAATTCATACATTCACATCATAGCTCACACTTTGTATGTGAAGTTGAACCATTTGGAATAGGTGGGGAGGTTATTCAAGAATGTTTTACAAGTGGAATGAGGCCAATTGATGGTCAATGCTTTATGAATGATTGTTAAGACCCCAAACAAGTCTTAAACACTTTGTATGAATGTGATGTGAGATATATTTCTCCCAATGACTCCAAATAAATTCTTTTGTCTCTAGAAAGATTTGAACCTTGTTAATAACTCTCTAGTGCTCCTCAAAATGAAATTTGATGTTGATGTCACCTGTATGGACACCCTAAATGCCCTCTTTTTTGCTAATTTTGATGATTTTGAAGGGTATAAACATGGATGAATTCTCAAAAATAATTTTAAAAGGTACTGTGGGATGTTTTCTAACTCCTCAGGGCATAAAATCCTTTCATCCACTCATGAAACTATTCCTACAAGTTTTCATAAAGAAGGTAGTTTGAAATGTACTAGGATTGAGAGACCTAGTCAACTAGTTTGGCAAGAACAACAGGTTTGTGATGCCTTGAAGTCATTATTCATAGGATGAAGTGTTTTTGGATCTGATATCATGTTCTTGGGCCTTTTTCAAGGTTTCCTTTCAGTTTTCATGGCCATTCAAATAAACTAATATATGCAACTATGCCTAACTACCAACTAGTGCTAGATAGACAACATTAAAGTAAATAATTGAGAGGCATGGTAAGCATTAAAAGGTGTTAATTTGATCCTTAAAATCCATAAATAGGTGATGATGAAATATTTTAGTATTAGAGTGATCAGTTATAAGTTATGTAACACGAATCAAGTGATCTCTTCATTGCCTAAGATCACAAACTGCACCTCATGATTTAAGCTACCTCCCCCTTTCAAGAAACCCTATTTCAAGGTTAGATAATAATGCATACACCTTGGTTAGGTGTCACTCTATCCATGTACATCTATCTCCATGCATTTTCAAGATAGATGAAGAAGCTTTTTGCAACAAATTAGACCAGTTTTCAAGAAGGCTTATGAACTCCTCAAGGACTGACTCCTTTTAAATTGAGGATAGTTTGCAAAATACTTGGAGATCAAATGATACTTGTTAAATACCTTAGATTATTACTCCTAACTATTATAAATCTAATCATCTTACTCCATTCTTATAACCCTCTAAGATTCCATTCTCGGCATGGTATTTCTCTCTCTCTTATTGGTCCTATAAGTATGCCTAATTTTGGTATTATAATCTATCCACACGAAATGTAGGTGAAGCCCTAATATTTTTGCTACTCATATTTACCTTAGGAAATAAATTCAAACTGATTTAATATTTCCAATTTCATATTTAATTATGTTTAATGAGTTGTTGATAGATGTTAGTGAGAAAATTACTTGTCCTTGTATCTTGTCCTATTTGTGTGCACCTGGGTATGGATACAATATCTTCTTGTAGGTCACTTAGAGTATGTTTAAGTGTCATATTGTAGCTAAGTGTATCGATTTTAAATAGTCTCTTATCATTCATTTGAATCTCTCACCTTATCTACTATACCTACATAGTATCCAAGTTGAAATACTTATGTGAGAAGTTCTTTCTTAAAGCATATACCATATTGTGGTTGCACCTCTTTTAAGTGCAAACATAGGAAAGTATTAGATAAAATATTCTAGTGAATCAACTCTTTGTTCTATTTTTATTACAATTAGATAGTTTTTTATCCCTTTTCATACATAAGCTAGTTAGTAATAGACAAATCAAGATAAATCTAGGGAGCTAGCCCTTTTAACTAGAGGTTACCCCCACTATAGATAATACATAGGTCTAGGGGTAATCCCATTATCTCACTCAATTGGAGTAGGCATGAACTACCTATCCAAGAGTGTAAATTGAGTGATAATAGTTTCTATAGGACTTGTTCTAGTCTTCACTGACTAGTCTTTGTCTCTTCATGGACATCCTACCACCCTTTGTCACCTCATCCCATAGTTAGTGTTGGTCTTCACCCCTTGATTATGACTTGATTATGTTGTTTATCTCCCTTATGTAACTCACTCATCTTTCTCTATGTTGATACAATCCTTTTACAACATCTTATTATGTCCCTAACCCCCATCAAGGTGAATTTTTAAGTGGTGATTCACACTGATGGTGATAGTCAAGGAAACCTAGGACCCACCACTACAATTTGGATTATTGATGACCCATGAGACTTTGAGATTTTCTAATTGGTTACTGCCTTACCAGTGAAGTGAATAATGCATCTAAATATCACACAATCATTGGTGTTTTATCTAAAGCTCATGGGTGAAGCACACACTATGTGAATTTATTCTCTGGTTCACTATTAGTCATGTCTCAACTCATTAGTGTCTAGAGCATCCTTAGCTTTGATTTGATCCCCCTCTTTGAGGTAGTGTGTGATTTTATTTCCTCTTTAAAGGATGTCTAGGTCACCCATATCCCTTGCAAGGAGAACTAGATTTGATGTTATAGTTACGTCTTTCTGTATTTTATCATTTGATTTGATATCAATTGTATCATTTCTATGCAAGGGTTGGAGTTGGAGCTAGATTTGGATGTGGATTATGTAGCATTCACACTTTCACTTGTGGATCTCACTATCAAATTCTTCTACCACCATAATTATCTAGTAGGTGTAGGTAATGTTCCCTATTATCATTTCATTTTTTTCTTTTGTGTGGATTTTAGGTACTACATAACACTCCTTGTTTATTTGAACATCGACTGCTTGTACCTTAGGGGCATATGTAATCATACTTCCCATGACCCTACTCCTCCATATGATTATTTATTATCTCACTAAAGACTAATGACCCAAGTGATCCTATTTGAGATATTTACCACTTGTATAGATACCCTCTCTCTTTACATATACATCTTTTATACCTCCCTAGTCTTTTCACTCACCAACAGACCCTTTAGATGCCTCCCAAATCCCTTCCAAAGCCCCATTGACCACCTAACATGGGCATTTGATCCAATCCATGGATCATGGGGGGAACCTATATCCTAGGTTGTAACCTATCTAGAATGCATGGTTTTGGTCCCTATTTGGTGCCTAATGGATAGAAATGGGTAGCTTTTGGTCTTTGATTGATTAGGGATGCCCTATATCATTCCATTTCATTCATTTTTCTAGTGATTCTTGATTATTCTTGATTCTCTTGGATATCACACCTTTAATCCCTTTTGATTCATTCTTGGTGATATTAAGATCACTTGGTGAAAGAGGATCCCATATATAGTTGCACATTAATTTAAAGACTCCATTGTTGCTTCCAGTTGTTCTTAGTTCATTGTGGCTTGCTCCTAGCTTCTATAAGTTACATTTCAACTAATTTTTGCACCTAGATTAAGCTCTTACATCCTTTCAAGTTCTCACTCCACCTCTTGTTTATTGTTTAAACATTGGTTTGTACCTAGTTCTACACTACAACCCTGTCTTCCTCCATTGCTATCTTAAACCTGGATTCTTGGTTGGCAGAACATCTGCATAATATTTTTGAACTTGAACTAATGGCACTTTGTTATGCAAAGTGAAACTCCATTATTTTAGAGTAGTATATGTGTTAGGGTTTACTATTTGCATGTTATTTTATCTCATTTTGAACATGTTTTAGATTAATTTTTAAAGTTTATACATTCTCCTAACCTTGAAAATAACTTTCCCCTCAAAAATGTCTTTCATTGCATAGACTACTTAGTTTTAGATGATTGTATTACTTGGAATATTCTCTTATGTTTAAATAGATTAGTTTTATTGACTCAAATGACATTCTATTAGTCATTCACATGCTAGAGATAGGTTTTTTTAACAAAGGCATTAACTTAGGTTTCTAAAATTATATGTTTTCCCTATCTCTCTCACATTATTGAAAATGTCATTTCCTTTTTGAAATCATATTTCAATTAGTAGGGTTTCATGATTTTGAAATATATTTCATGCTTGGTAATGTTATCTTGTTCAAATAGTTTTTTTGTCATTCTTTAATCATTAAATGTCACCCATTATTGCTTTCTTTACTATGGTTATACCCATTAGATATGCCCATGTCCTTTGTGCACTTGATCGTGCTATCCCTAACTTGGTTTACAAGTCTATTTGTAGCTTGGTGTAATCTAAAAAACTAGATAACCTATATATATACATACATATATACATACACACACACACACACACACATATACATACATATACATATATATATATATATACATATATATATATATATACATATACATATACATATATACATATATATATACATGTATATACATATATATATATATACACATATATATATATACACACACACACACACACATATATATATATACACACATATATATACACACACATATACACACACACACACACACATATATATATATGTATATATATATGTATATATATATACACATATATATATATACATATATATATACATACATATACATATATACATATACATATATACATATATATATACATATATATATATACATATATATATATATACATATATATACATATATATATGTATGTATGTATGTATATATATAAATATATCAATTATCACATAGCATCCTTGATCCTCTTATCCTTCTATGTATTTTCTTAAGTATCTTGTGTACCCCCTGCTAAACCCTAGTGGCTCTATTTAGATTCTTGGAGCTATAGCTTCCAAACATGATCTTATGATAATAAAGGTAGAGTTTAGGAGTTTTAGAGTAACCAAATTTCATGAAAAATCACCTATATAATTGTAGTTATATTTTACAAGGTGATATGACCTTAAAACATGACCTATAGGCCTACAAACACATTAATTATGTTTTAGCAAATACTAGGAGATTCATTAAGCTTGAAGTAAATCTCAAGAGGTATTTTGAGGTCCAAGACCCTAAAATCAAGATTGTTACAAGTGATATTTATTATTCCCAAGTATATAAGAATGCCTATAGGGTTTTCATGATAAGTTACTATTGATACAATATTTTTTAGCATGATTCGATAACAAGCAAACCTGCATCATGTTTCATGGTCTTAAGGTTCTCTTGGAAGATTTAAAGGGAAATAAAATAAGCCTATAAATTTTTTTTAAATGTTTCAAAAGAGTTACTTTAAAATATTAAACATATATATAAATGAGTCATCAATATTATAAAATCTAACTATATGTCTTTATACTTGAAAATTCCAACATCTAACTGCCTACATGCTTAGTAGGGTAAGAAGATAAGAGTTCTCAATATCACATCATTTATGAATGGATTTATAAAATCAATCATAATCCAAACTAATATAAGTTTTAGGAAGTCTGTTGCATGGTTCCAAAACCTAAGACAATATTCTTGAAGGACTATGAATAATGTTCCAAACTATCTTAATGTTTTAGCATGAATTGAAGTTTAGAGACAATGTTATGAGTTTCATGATCATAATGAATATTTTCAAGGTCTATTAAAGGTTTTTAAATTGATAAAATTATCATAAAAGGTTCCTATGAGTCTTTAAGAACACCTACAAGTTTTATAATGACAGTATCATAGGTTTTGAGCATCTTTTAGGTGTAACTAGATTGAGAGATGAAAAGTGTAAACCTGTAGACTTTTAACAAGAATTTCATGAAGAGATAAAAGGTTTATGTTCTTCAATACCTTCATACAATTTTTTAACAAGGTTCTGAGTGTCCCTAAGAGAAGTTAAGGATTTTTAAATTCATGGGAATCCATTTGCATGATTTAGGCTAATTTATCCTTCAAAACCAATATCCAATAGGCCTATAGACTTCTCATGCAGGATGTCATGGTTTTAATGATATAGTATAATGATATCCAAAATTCCAAGAATAATTAAAAGTTACCTATAGTTTTTAGGCCCAACTGATAAATTTAAATGAGTTTCAACATTTCTTGAGAGGTTTTAGAAGACTATATGAAGAAGAAGTTTTGAGAGCAAGGATGTTAAAGCCTAGAAACAATCTACATGTCTACAGGTTGAAGAGATGGAGATTTTATGACCTCAACATCTATCTCATAGACCTATAACAAATTTCTAAATGCCTTTTGATGTTGTAAATGGGCATTTGTAGGTTTTTAAGGTAAAATAGAAGGCAAGATGAATCCTTCAAGCATAAAAAGATGTCTCTTAACTTCTCAAAGAGATCTCATGGGTAGATATGAATAAATACCATCTTATACACCCTTAAAATAAACCTACACCCATACTTCAAATATTATTTTAGATAATTCATGCTTATAATGCCTATCTAGCCTAGTTATGGATGAAGTAAGTAGTCATAAAGAACATGAGGGAGGTATGGAGGCATTGAAAATTATCCATAGAAATGTGTAACTTCCTATATGGAGTGGTGGTCATGGCAAGTCAAATCAAAATTGCAAATGTGTTTAGGAGATCTATTTTAGGTTAATCATTCAAAAAGTATGGCAATTAAGGAGGCAAGCCAAACTTGGGCAAAATTTTCTCTAGCATGCATGCATAAGGAGAGAGTTGGGAGAGTTAAGTATAATTAAAACATGAGTTTTCCAAGAATTTTTTAACATTTAAGAATCATATAAACCATGTACAAGCCTCCCTGATGACTAAAATAGAAAAAATAAGGTCTCCTCTTGCACCACTATGCCAACCTTCCTTGGGGATCTTCATGTAGTAATATTAATGCATTAGAGGGATGTTAATGACTCTATATTATTTATATTTTTTATATATGGGATGATTTATGGAGTGGAGGAAACATTTATGAGGTATCTTTGATTTATCTCCTCTCCTTTCACATCTTTTTTTCTTATATGCAGAGGTAAGAAAGACTATTTTTAGGGTCCCTATTGGGTATGACAAAATGTTACTCATTTTGAATCTTCTAATGCTAGCTTATGCCTTGACTATATAAAAGATTGATGTTTTCCTCTTTTACATTATCAATTTTATTGATCTTCGTTTATGGATGTTTCAATCCAGTTTTTTGTTGTCCTATCATCTTACACTCTCCTTAGCAAGTTGTATGCTGTGTAGATTCCTACCTTCATATGAAATATTGATGTAAAGGTTAGAAAAGTTGAAGGTTATATATAATATGTGTAATTTATCATTAGTTATAAGGATTTATCATGCTTTTATAGTGAGTGGATGAGATTTCTAGACTTGGTGCATCACCTTTTTATTTTATGATTTTAGTTTACATTCTTCCCTTTTCCATGACTAAAAATCATAGTTGTAGTTGTAGATGTGTCTTATTTAATGTTATTTTAGGCCTAAAACTAGTATTAAATAAAGTTCTCTTAGTTTAGGAAGGAATTTGGCCTTCTATGGAGGTTCATCCCAAGGAGCCATGGCCCCACACCTTTGGAATGATCCCATTATTTCACTAGATCAATTGATTAATCAAATGGGTACAAGGTCCAGTTGATAATAGGTCCTCACTTATTTATTTCTCTTCTTCCTCTTATTACTAAAGACATTCCCCCATTTCACCAAAAAATATTTGTGCCCTAGGGTCCAACAACAGGGTTATGGTTGCAATTATTACTACCTTAAATTTCTCATCAGTGACTTCATAAGGCAAGGGTGGGAGAGGTATAACTTTCTTCATGAAGGGTTCAATGAAGAGGTTATATATATATATATATATATATATATATATATATATATATATATATATATATATATATATATATATATATATATATATTATTATTATAAATTAGACCTCTATGAGATACTAGTGGATAATTTACTTATAAATTATGAATCTTCCCTCTACTATACTCATAATTGTCCTCTACCATTGTAAATATTTTTTACTTGTTGTACTACAGGGATATATTTCATTATTTTTAAAATTTGAGATCATATGGGTGTGTCTGTGTGTCATTCCACCTACCCCTCATGCCCTATAATGATATGTGTAAAATAATTACAAGTAATAGTAATAAGGAATTATAGAAATATTCATGAATAGTTTTACCTTTCTTTATAGTTCATAGATTGTCCATGTACTATTCATATAATATGGTGGCTAAATCATACTATATCCTCATGGAGATCATGTAATATGCAATCTAGATGTTTCTTACCATTGCAGAATCATGTTTGTTTGTGAAATATACTTTCCAAGTGATATATTTTGTGGATAATGTAATTCTCAAATATTTCATGCTCTGAATGGATAGATCCCTATTATTGACTTTTATGCCTATTATCGTGAGGAGGGCATTGATATTTAGAATTTTATTTCCATCATATTTTTGGGTAGAATGTATTTCATGTAGGATTAAAATCACTATTTGTATCATGTCTAGTGTGATATGGTAATTTTTTTCCAAGTATATAATATCCTCATGTGCCCTACTTAATAGCACATTGGTCATGCTTGACACAACTCAAAGTATGGAAATTGATTCCATGCATCTAGTTGAAGCTGTGGAATGATTTTATATTCCAAATTATACTCTAATGTTTAAGACTAAGATTTTACTTTCATCATGGAAATCTTTTTTGATTCCATATTTGTATGATCAATTTCCATTAAGTGTGTCTTGATATACCTATATGTATTTTTTGCATGTGTAAAAATATTAGGAACCGTAGAAAATACACTTGATAAGTCTCATTTCTCTAACTTGATTGAATGCTTATTAAATTTAAACTACTAAATTTTCTCAACTATGAGGTCTTAAGGAATCTCCATTATTTTAATAGGAGTAATAGTTGCCTAACAGAGTATACAGATTTGGCTCAAAAATTCTACAGAGTCTTGGTTTTAAATGATTTGGTAATTTCATTGTCTACACAAACCCTCATTTTATAAATTACCTAATCTATATGTTAATCTTGATAAGCCATTTATGGAATTAAATTATATTTATTATCATTGTCCCTTCCTTGATTTTGCATGCTTTAGAGGGTAACTATTGGGGTTCTAGATTTCACCTTAGCTAAGCAAGGGGATTGTTCAGGTCCTCTACTCAAATCTAGAACCCTGATAGTTTTGACATGCCCAGTGGGACTCATTGGAGCTTATCTTGGTGAAATTTTATTTTCATTATTGTTCTTCATAAATAATTTTGTGATTCACTCAAGCAATTGCTTCTAAAGTCCAAGTAGTTTCTAAGTAAGTTTATTTTTATTGCACTATCCTAATCTTATTTTCAGGGCTATGTATGAAGAAAATCCTTATGTTATACCTCATTAATAGTATTATGATGGATCATACCATCATTTTCATGATACATATGAGCTTTTTTATGATCTTAATCAGCCTTACCAAGATTTTTATCAGAGCTATGATGAGCCTTATCAAGTTTCCCATGATCCTTATTACCAAGAGCATGACTCTTATCTTCCTTATGAACCATATCAATTTCAAGACCAAATTTCACCTTTCCCATATGGATATGATGTGGTACATGAGTATCCTTGTATCTAAGAGAGAACGGATGAAATATAGCTTAAATTTATAACATATTCAATAAAAGTATGTTTAGATTCCCAATATGAGGAAGTGAATGAGCAATTTTTTTAGAATGTGTCTAATGATCTAGAGGAGACGCTTAAGTTTTGTATCTTTGTATTAGAAAAATTAGAGGCTTGTGAGAGGTATAAAATTTAGTTGGATAATTTGTCTCAAGAAGCCTCTTGTATTCCTTACCATCCTTTTTATGTTCCTTATTCTCATAAAGTTCTTGACCATGTTCAGTGTGAGCTAATAGAAACTCCCAGTTAGAATCAAGAACCTATTCAAGAGGATAAACCTTCTTATTTTTCCCTTTCTTCACCACTTAACCCTCAAGCTCAATTTCTCCATGAGGACAAAAAGGTTTTAGACCTTGATGAAGTAATGGCCAAGTGGAAGGAGCAGAATGTGGAAGTTCTCAAAATTTTCTATTTCCCTCCTCTTTAAGATTTTGTAAATGATTCCATTTCCCTCAAGATCTAAAAATATGATCATGATCAACATTCCATGCTTCATACTCCCTCTCAATAAAACAAATTTCATCACCCTCCCACCATCTCCCTTCTTCAAGAGGAGCCTATTCTATGGGAAATAGAAAAAGATGTTGAAACTACAAATCAAGTTCTTGAAGAATGTGAAGAAAATGTTTCAAGTGGGTATGATGAAGAGATATTCATTGATACTCCACTTGAAATCCGAGTTGAAACTGATATTGAAGAAGATGCTTCAGGTATGCAAGAAAAGGCTGATCTTGATATGGAGGAAATCTATGAGGCATTATTTTGGGCTAATGTCATAAATGATGTTGAGATCTCTCCACAAGGGGAAGATCAAGATACCTTTCAAAATTAACTTATTAAGGTTGATAAAAGTGAGGAGAAAAAATATGATTGGTAGCTATATTTTGAATCTCTATAAGAGGTTGAAGAGATTTGTAAGGATATGTTGCCCATTAGAGAGTATGATATTTAGAAGTTTGATCAAGAATCACCTACTCAAGATCATGATGTAGCTTGGTTTGACTTCCTAGATCACCTTGAATAGTTTGATGAACTCATATCAATTGATAATAAGAATAAGGCCATCCAAAAATCATGCATAGATGAGATGTCACTTGACAAGGTTGTAGTTGACAAACAACATAAAGAAAATCTAGAAGTGCAAGATGAATTTTTATTTGTTGGTGAATGGTTTAATATTGATGGATAATTTCAAGATATGTTAAGATAAATAATTGGAAAAAAGAGTGCCTTTTCAAAGGTCATGTTCAGTAAACCCCCTACTTTGTAACTTGTACCATCTTTTATAATGAGAAAATTCATGAATTTACCTTTTAATCTTGGTGGATCATGTTTTGTTATTATTAATTAGATTAGTTTATTTATATTTTGTCCCAAATAAGTTCTTTATTTACACATTTACTTTATTAGGATAATTTCCCTACTTTATTTCATTTTCTTCCCTATTTTGGTGGAGTCCATTGTCTTTGCCAATCAAGAGGTTTTTTGTAGTCATGGAATAGATGTGTTATCTATTATAAGTCAAAGGTCATGTATATGGTCTAAGTTCTTAAGCATAGTAGGCATGTTTTAGATTACGGTAAAAGTAGGTTTTGAAGGGACCCTGAAACCTTTTAATAGAATCAAGAAAGATAAACCATTAACAACCACTAGGAAAAGCAGTCCTAAAACCTACTGAAGAGGAGTATCAAAATCAGGTTTTATAGGGACTTAAAACCACAAACATAGTCCAATAAAAGGACCTAGGTTTTACAAGGACCTGCAATCTCAAAGAACTTATAGCATAGGGTAAAGAATGCTAAAATATATATATCTTTAGCATTCTGCCCTGACCAACAATGCAAGTTGCCATTGCATTAAACAATAACGACACACAAGCATTTACCGAGACATTAAAATTCCACAAAATACCTTTGGTTTCTCTATCACTTTGATTTGATGGAGACACCGTTAGATCCAGCAATAATGATGGTTGTAGCCATGTTGAGAAAAAGGCCGTGCTCCACCATGCCCTCAAACCCTAAAATCACACTGCCCATAGCCTTGGCGACCTTCATTGGCATCTCAAAATAAAAATCCACAATATAGTTTGAATTATTCATCACAAAGGATTAGTCATTTTCCATGCGCAGCTTAGCCTCGTAGCCCTCTACATTGAAAAGTGCCTACAGTTATCGCACATTGTACTCCCAACAAAATGGCACCACTTCTACCAGCATGGCTAGCTTGTTCCCGCCAAGACCATTAACCAGCATAGTAGGCATGTTACCCAACCAAGTTACCATAGATGTTGACCAATTTTGGTCTACATACCAAATTTTGCCTAGTCCAAGAACTTAGTGGAAGTGGAAAAGAGTATAAATAGGCAATTTGTAGAGGCCATATCTCACAAATGTGAAAGTCTCAAGAAAAAGTGATCACATGGGTTTTTTCACATTGGTCCCAAGTTTCTATACACCAAGTTTGAGGTCTTCCATTGAAGCATAAATGAAGTTATACATGTGGAAAGTTGGGCTCTTAGGCATTTCTATTAGGTTTTCCATACTTAGTCATTTGAGCTTAGCCATCACCAAGGTGTCATACAAGAGTAAGTGGAATTACCAGCTTGTGCATTTGCTATCTCACTCAAGAATTCTCACATAACTAGTGGATCAAGCATAATTATATATTTACTTGCCAGGATCATCCTCAAAAAAATGTAGACCCATGCAAGCTTTTTGGCTCAAGATATAAATATTCAAAGATGGACCTATGTAATAAAATGTTTGTGCTAACATCAAGTTAAATCCACTACAAAAAACCCATTGGAGTCTAAATTTGATGATCTGTAGGACATCAAATATGCTTATGTGGATGTCAATTTTAAGACCCAATAAATAACCATTGGTTTTCAAACCAAAGTAGATCTAATAGTCCATACTTGATCATACATCTTTATCCAGCAGTATGAAATGGGTCAAAGTATAAGAGAGATCAAGAGGCCACTACGTGTCATAAGTATGTGAATTGACATAATGACAAAAATATCTTTAGAATCAATACATGATTGCTAAGTGGCACCAATGAGGGCAAAGTTAAGAATTCAAAGATAGATCTAAGGGCTCATGCTCTTTCATACCTAGAAAATCCAATAGAGAGAACAAGAGTTAGAAACTTCAAGGGTTTGAGTCAGCATTTGACAGCTAATTAGAGTAAAAGTGAGCCTAGGGTTTTTGACAAGGGTTGAGAGGCTATTTTCAACCATGGATAATAGGGTTTTGTAGGGTCATCATGATGTCATTGAAGATATTTAAAATGCCATGGAGTAGTTTAACTGATACAATCAAGTATGAAGAATATAAAGGGACCACCATTGGAGCTTAATATAGACCTCTGGTTTGATGCTTTTGGCTTTTAGGGTTCATTCTTGTAACTAGTTCACCATTTATAAAGAAGGACCTATATACAATGAACTCTTAGCTCTTGTAGAGATAAAGTGGGTATTTTTATACCCAATGAGATCCAAAAGGTGTTATATGGTTTATGGGTCTATTTTAATATGACTATGAGAAAACCAATGACCTTAGATTGGTTTTCCATTTACAGTAGACCCATGGAAATAGAGTAGATATAGGTGTTTTATGCAAAGGGTCTCATCTGTCAATGTGGCCCTATTTTCAATAAATAGGTACATCCATCCATTAAAAATAGACCAAGAATCTCTTTTAGTTCCAAGGCATAAGGGATTAGTCCTCATTAGAAGATTAGGTAGAGGTGGCATGGAGTCCCAAGAAAAGACCTGGCAGTTGTATAAGGATCATGGAGCATTAAATTATTTTACAAATCCTTTAAAATTATGCCTTCTTAATAAGATTAGTGAGTAGTATCCTTACCTAGATTCAATATTTGTAACCTCTTGAGATAAATAAAGGACTCTTTTTTAGATTTCATGATTCTGGTACAGTGTGTTAACATTATATTAATTTGCATATGTGGTGGAAACTTCTCCTTTGTCAAATCTTGGATATCACCTAGCTCTTAGATTATATTGTTGTGTAGGTCATGTTTAGTGTAAAATGTCATTTGATTAAAGCTAGCAAGTGGATAATTTGACTATTTAGTGTCTTTAATTAGGCCTCTCCATCATGTCCTTTAATTTTTGATCATTTGGTGAACTTTTGCATGAAGTACTAATGCATAAAAATCTATTTGGAGTTATAGATCCAATCTCATTAGTGTTTTTTAGAAGTTTAATAGAGTGGATAAACAATCATATTACTGATGCATCACCTACTTTACATGTTTTCATGCTTTATTACCCATTTCTCTCTCCCTTTTCCCAATCATTTTTAGTTTAGGTGATAGATCCATAATAAATCTAGCCTTCTTAGGAGGTATGATCCATTATTAAGATACCCACAGCCTAAGATCAGTCCCATGTTGGTCTATATTTTAGTAGAGGACTTGAACAATCCCTTTGCTTAGCTAGGGTGCAATCTAGAAACCTAACAGTAATAATATGTCATATCAATTATTTTCTTTTTCTTATATTTTTATTTTTATTTTGATAGATATCTCCCATTTCATAGTTCTCGTCGTATATTTTTAAGTATTTATAGTTCGTAATGTACTAACCCACTTAATTTTCATTATGCAGAGGACTATTCTCCTACTAGTATAATCTCTATAATTATATTTGTTATGAATGGCATCTAGCTTCTTTTGGTATATGTGTATTTTTCATCTTATGAATCACTTAGTTGTGGAGACTAATTCAAGTTCCTTAGTTTCTCAAATATCCTTTTGTCTTGCTATGATGTCTTCATTTATAATGCAAAGTAATATCTATTTTTTTAATTTTCCATATCTTCATATGGTTTGTCTCATTGACACAAGTTCATTCGATGTTCATAATTTGTATTTATGGAGACAAATTTTAATTGTTTTGATCCTTCATGATGATTTCTTATTACCACCATGTCATATTTCATATTTTAGTTACAATTTTTATTTTTCTCATCTTCCCATATTTATTTCTTTCTATCTATGATATATTTTCCATATGGTGTGACTTTTATTGTCATGTATAATGTTTAAATCTTATTCTCTCTTTCTGTTATATAAAAATATTTATCACAAAATCATATTTTTACAATCCTTGTTTTGTCATACCATGGAATAAATATTTAATAGGTTCTTTCATATATTTATTTGGACTCCTAACATTATGTGAAATTTATTACCACAATCCAAAAAAAATTATTCTATATGTAGTGAGTATCCTATCTATTAAATTCTAAATCTTCCTTATCTATCTCTTTGAGAATGTGTTTTTAATGTTTTGCCACTATTTTCCTATTTATTTCTTGATCTAACTATCCCACTTAATATGTTTTTGGTAGCATTAAACAACCAATTTTTTATTTTATTTTAGGGTATCATAGTAACCTTATTTTATTACCTAACTTGGGAAGACAGTGCTAACTTAGTGGGGAGGTGACACGATTTACAACCAGAAGCTTAAGCATCTGGTATAGGGTACCATGGTACTATGATGTCATTTATCAAAACTTCACCAAGATAGAATAATAGTGTCACCTCATACATACTATAATGATTGGTTCTATCTCCCTATAATGTAGTTTCTTGTGGTGTAGGGATTCAATCAATATCCATTTACAAACCCTTGTCTAAGATTTCCTGCTAACATTTTCAACTTTATTGATTCTAAACTCAATATACTTTCAACTATGTAGGGCCCAAACCATCTTATCTTCAGCTTTCTTAGATTTTTATATTTTTTTTTACAAATTAAAACCTTGTCTCCAATCTTAAATTCTTTTCTTTTTATATATCTATCATGCCATGATTTTTGGCACCTTTTTTCTTGTGTTTGGTTATACAGTGCTATAATTTTTTTTTATCATCTAGTTTTTCTAATTATAACAATATCTCTTGAATATAAAATTTATCATTCATCTAAAATATTATTTCAAGTCTCAAAATGGGGAGTATGTACTACATCAACATCACTACTTCTAGTCTGTAGGCTAATTAAAATGGGAAATATTTAGTTAATTATTTATAAGTGGTGCAATATACCCATAAGATGATTGATATTTTTGTATCGCAATCCCTTATCTCTATATTACATAGTTTTATGATTACTTTCTCTAAGACTTTGTTGAATGCTTTAATGACACCATTTACTTATGGATGATGTGGAGTATTATGAACTAGGAATGTGACTCAATAGAGGTGATTAGTATTGTGTTAGTCCTAAAATGAAAATACATTGATAAAAATACACTAACTAGCATACATATCTATGCCTAGTTACTAGGGTGAGCTTAATAACAAAAAAAATGAAAAACACAACTAAAAGGTAAAGAAAAATAAGAATCCTTCACCTTCCTTGGATGCTCCAAATACTTGTTGTAGTGGCTTGCTTGGCTTGTGCTCATGAAGTCTTCATCAAAGGAGGCTTGGATTTCTCCTCTTCTCCTTGGCACCTTGTGGCTTTGGCTTGACTTGGCTCAATATTTTGGCATCATAAATTTGGTATGTGAGAGCTCTTGGAATCAATTTGACATGGTAACTTTGCATAAATTAATCTTATAAATGATGTTCATGGGCTCTCTATTTATAGATTTTTGAGATTGATTAGAATGAACCTAAACCATCCATATCAAGATTGAGATATCCAATTATTCAATTAAATTTTATAAATAAGCTCATCAATATTTTGGATAGAGGAGAAATTAAGAGGCATGGAGGGCATTGATGAGCAATGGGAGGCATGAATCTTGATATTTGTGGTATTTATGGCCTAGGGATGTCTTCCTATGAAATGAGGTCACCTGATGATGCAGATATTCAATATTAATTTTTAAAAACAAGTATTCAACAAGTTTCCATGAAATTATTAATTAGGTCTTGATTTGGATTAATTAGCTCTTAAGCATGATTAAGCACTTTGTGCACAAATTACTCAAATTGATCAGAATGCCTTGTTATTGGTCCAAAATTTGATTATATTAGAATTGGAAGTCAATGTCAGATGCATTGGATCCATTATCATATTTAGGATATTATCAATAAAAAATAACAAGGGCATGTGTTTTGTGTAAGAGGTTTGATAGGGAAGAGAAATTCAGAGCACCCAAGTGCAAAAATTGGCATTTTGACTCAAAATAATTTGATCAAATTTAGCCAGACCATAAATTGCATTACCCCATTTAATGATACTCTAGCTAAAATTGCCACTTGAATATGTCTGATTCAAAGCTTTTAATGTGATTTATTGCTTTTAAGCCAAATTGTGCACTTTAGGTGGAAATTGGTCAAAAGCTTGATTGGAGGTTATCAATGGCCAAATTTAGGTGTCTACAAGTATTATGTAATGTTATATTAGGAAATTTTTAAAAATTCTATAACTATGTTATTTATGAAGTGTTTCCCTTGATCACTTGTTATGCTCAATGGGCACCCAAACCTTATGATTATGTTTTCATACAAAAAATTTGTAGAATTCTTCATGGTGAAATATTTTGTTGGAATACTTTCCACCCATCTTGAATATATTTTGTCCTCATGATAATGAACCTAGAATTACTTTTCTTTACCATAGGTTTAATTGGGCCTATAAAGTCAATCACCCATTTTTCAAATGGGTCTATCACTAGAATAAGGTGGAGGGTCATGTCATCTCTAGCATTTGTATTACACACTCTCTAATAGATATTATAGATCCTTATGTGTCTATGTTCATCTTTGAATGGTGATGGACACCATAGGCCTGCTAGTAGTATTTTATTTTATATTGCTTCTCTATAGTTGTGTCCTCTTATGAATCCATCATGTGATTATCTTAGGATGTTCTATTGCTCATGTTAACACTACCCTTCACGGTACCTCATCTCTTCCTCTTTTATACAATTCCCATTCGATCAATGTGAAGGAAAATGCTTTAATCATTAATCTTTTCTTCTCTAATGTATTATATTATCTAGAAACTCTGTACTATATTAAAATTATGCAATACCATCCATGTATTTGGGTAATAATTTTATGCAGAAGAGGTGAGCACTAGGAAACTCATATTCAATTGGTCATAGATCCTCCCCCATGGTTATTCTTGACAAATAGTTAGGTCTATTATTATCTTTCCTTAGTTTTATGATAATCTTAAAAAAATCTTACAAAAACATGAGCCACTAACAAATTCTTACTTGTATTATGGGCTTATTTATCAAGTGTTTGAATGGATCATGGTCTGTAAAGAGTGTGAATGGGGTTACTAGTAAGTAATGTCTAAATTTTTGTACCACATAAACCATCACTAGTGATTCCCTCTATGTTTTAAAATAATTTATTGTTACCTTTGCCAATTTCTTACTAGAAAATGAGATTGGGTGATCTATATGTCCCCATAGTTGTGATAGTATAGCTCCTATCATAATTATTAAGTCATCTTCATGCATATGAAAAGGACTCTTCCAATATTAGAATACTAAAATGGGGGCATCTAAAATTTTATTCTTTATTGTATCAAATGATTCTTGGCATTGTCTAGACTAATCTAATGGTTGATTATGCCACTTATTCAATAATTATTAAATAGGTGCACTTCTAGTTGTGTAGTTTCTTATGAAACTATGGTGATATCTAGTATACCCCAATATTGTTCTAACCTCTTTTTGTGTTTTGGGTGGTGGTAGGTTGATGATTATGGTAGTCTTAAGTGGATATACCATCAATCCTTCCTTACATATTATATGGCATAATAAGGTTCCAAATGGGGAAATAAAGATACATTTCTTAAGATTTAGAGAGATATTCAATTTCCTATATCTTTGGAACAAAATTCACAGTGCATGCACATGATCCTTAATCAACCCATATGTTGTAGAAAATCCTTAGTTGTTAACTCATTAGCCTTTCCACATGCTTAGTGATAAATATAAGTCAACTCTAGACTCAGTATAGCTAGGTGAAAACATAGCAAAGTCTTAGGCACATAACATTTAAATGTACTACTGTAATGGCATCAAACTACAAAAGGCACAAGCCTTGTGCACTAATCCAAAGCATAGTAGAGAGGGGATTGGGACCCTCATTAGGATAGTTAAAACATGGCACAAGTTAGTCTCTTTGGGACTTGGGAATTTACACAATGAGATTAGATAGGTGCATTGGTTAAAGCCATTCTTGGTAGCATCAATAGGTGAAAGTCTATTCAAGGTGGCCAATTTTGGTCATAAAGGCTCAAGTCTTTGGGATCACAAGCTATGTTTCATTTAGGTGATTAGTAGTTTAGGGAAATTATTTATACTCAGTGGTTCATTCTTCTTGCCAGTACTCTAGGCACAGGTGTTAGAGCTTAGGTGCATACCTTCTCCAACACTTAAGCCATTTTATAGTTTAAGCCAAAGTCACTATTAATGACTTAGAGTATACCTTCACTCAACAATATATGAAAATATGGAATTTGTACTATCATTACTACTCCATTCTAGTCAAAATTATAAAATAATGCTATAGCCATCAAAATAAGATCAATACTCAATTTGTTTCAATCATTCTTCATTAACTCAAAGTTTAGTAAAATAGAGTATAATTTATATAAAATAGAGCATACACTCATCTAAATTCTATTATAAGCCCAACAGCTGACAAGTGATCCTGGGTGATACATGATGATTCTCAAAAGTATCCATGCTGAATTTAAATGAAATACATGCATAATTCTAGAGTTGATCATGTAGAGCTTCATTGCATTAACATCGCATCCCTTTTTCTCTAGGTTCAAGATTATTATTATAGGTAGGGGAACATATTTGTGTTAGGTTAGATGGGTGCATGTTGGGTGATGAGATATCACTAGGGGTGGTCATTCCACTAGCTTGACTAATCTGACACCTATGCTCTCCAGCCACCACATGCAAGTACTCAAAAAGATATCTCTTAAAACCTAGGCACTAAGTAATTGCCTGCTAGTTGGCACAAGATATTTGAATATCCTCTCAGATGGAACCAAAAGTACCAAAAGAGAAATCATCAACAATTATTTCCTCACACTAAGATGTGCTGAGTTGGGATGGGTCCACTAGTTAGAAAAAAAGGGGCCCAACATTACCCCATACAAAATTGATAGTCCTCCTTTGAATTAGTCTTTCAACACCTTTACTACATAAAATTTGGGAATGCCCTACTATAGTTCTACCTTGAAGTCCTTGAAGCCTTGAATAATGAGCTTGATTTATTTGGTGATGCCTTTTACTTATGTTGATGTAGCCTCAAGTGTGAGCACATCCATGTTCTCTACTTCCTTCCTAAAGTCTTCTAGCCTTTCTTTTACCCTTCTTACCCTGTCATCTAATATGACCCCTTACTCACTTGACTTTATCTAAAATGAATATAATAGTGATTTTAGGTCTTACACCTAGGTTTTTAGTTTGGTGCTTAAGGTATTGACTTGTGCCATAAGTTGGGCATGTTCATTCTTGCTCATAGTGAATGTGTGTTTCATCAAAGCATCCTTATCCTCTTTTGCCTTTCAAAGGTGCACATCAATAAATAATTATTAAGTAGAGAATTTACAAAATATGGCATCAAATTATTATATTCCCTCTTATAAATTTACTAAGAGGTCCTCTACCAAATTGATATTTTTTTAGCTCTCTCCTGATGGCTTTATAAGGGTTTTTTTGTTCTTCTAGCACCAGCTTCATCCAAGGGAGCATTTGGTCTACCAGCACACATAATTTTTCAACTTCTATCACTTCCAAAGTATTGAAACCATACAAAAGAGATGGCTCTACTTCATTAATGTGCTCAACTACCTACTAGAGTTTGAGCTTCATTGCTTTTATCTTTTCTTCTACTTCTTGTGTTATTAATTTCCATTTGTTGGTTCAAACATCATTGATGATATTTTTGCACATTACCTCTGAATCCATTTTAAGGAGGGGGTTAGCCAACCTAATGGGGTTCATATCCCTTGGATTTACAATTTGGTAGTCATGCACCTCTTCTAGTTTCTTGGAACTTTGAATTGCTTTCATAGGCACCTCGAATTGGGGATCATCCATGTAGCAATCGAGATCCCAAGAAAATTGATAGCACGTAAAGGTTATGGAACTTCTAGGGGGAATGCATTCCATCATATAAAAATCATCATCCTAGTGAACCCATTCTATGATTTTTTCTTTGTAGCTCACCTCATATTCCTCAGTTTTGATAGTTATCTCTATATGCTCCTATTCTTTCCCACTAGTGCTAGGGATTTCTCCACTAGCTTCTTCTTCTTATTTGAACTTCTCCCCTTGTTCTACCTCTTCTCTTTCTTTAGTGCTAACTTTTCCATCTTGTTTCTATGAGGGTTCTTCCTCAGTACCAACCTTGCTTTCCTCTTGTCCCAATGGGGTCTTTACTACCTTCTCTTTTTGTTTTCCCAAGGTGTCAATATCACCTTCTTTGTCTTCAAGCACCCTTTTAGAACTAAGTCATACTCATTATGTAGCTTCCTCTACATAGCTGGTGTTGGCACTAGGAACCTCTTATGTTACCTTCTCATTTATATGTTTGGTGCTAGTAGAAACCTTTTTCTCATTATCTTTCTCTCTTCTTGCCCTTTCTACCTAGGCCACCTTCTTTTTTACATCTTTTCTCCTAGCCTTTTCCTCCTCAGCCTGCTTCATTTCAACTTTCCTCCTTTCACTAACCTATATTATGTATTTTTCCTCTTCTTTCCTACATTCCTTAGCCTCAACCATCTCAATGGATTCTTTTAACATTCTAGCCTTATTCATTTCTTCTCTTCTTTCCTTTAGCTCCTGCACCTTCTAAATATCAACATCACTAAGGCCAAGTTTCTTCCACCTCCTTATCTTCTTTTCCAATTCACTTTGAGGGGGTAGAGAGGGGGTACTTTCACTCGATGAGGAGTTTCCTTCCTCAAGCGTAACGTATACACCCCTCCCATATGTTTCTTCCTCCATATCTTCTTCCTCTCCTTCCTCTTTTATATCCAAAAGGGTTATTATCAGTGTCATAGTAGGAACTTTCCCTTTCTTCTTCTCCTTACCATAAGTGGAAGTCTTTGGCGTGAATCTCATGTGCTTCTTTGTAGGGGCCAAAGGAGAGGCTTCTTCACTTGAGGTGATATTAAGCTTTATTAGTTCCTATATATCTTCAAAAGTCTCCCCCTTCTTATTTTTGGGAGACTTCTTCTCTATTAGCATTGGGGTCCCTTCATCACCGATCCTGATAGGGGGATCATCATTCTACTTTATGTTTGGGCCCTTATTCTTTGGTTTCATATCATAGTAGAGCCTATAGAAGTACCTAGCTATGGTTGAATCTTGGAGAGGATGGATGCTAGTGTGATATTATTCATCTTCTTCATCCTTGGTGGCCTTCCCATGTACATGAATGAATTGGTGCCTCGTCTTGTACCTCTCCATATCTAGGTATTTCACTAAGATGTCTAGCTTCTATGCGTTGGGGGTCTTACACAGTGCTTCCCTAAAGTATTTTTACAAGAAGGCATAGGGGAGCTTTAGCTAACCTAATCTATTCCTATCTATAAGTATTAGGTTCATGATGAAGTAGTGATGCATAATTACAAAGATCATCATTCCAAGCATACTTTTAGGGGGCTCTTATGGGATGTACCACTCTAACCCCAAGGCCTCTATGTATCTTTCACACCATCCCATGATGCAAGTATTATATTTGGTGCTAAAAGAGAGGGAGCATGTGAAGTCCTTTTACTTTTTTTCTAGGGAATCATTGTGTTTTAGAAAGATCTAGAGGTTGTCTTCATCCCCATCTAGAATTCCAATCTCTTCCATGATAATTAAAATGAGAATAGATCCCCACCTAAAGGTCCCTTTTGTCTTATGGTAACCCTAAATGTTCTTCAAAAATTCCTTGATGATAAATTTGGAAATGTTGAAATGCACACCCTGTACCATGTGATAGGTAATGCAAAGGTAATCCTTAGTCACATCAATCCATCGACCACCTAGGCATAGTTTAGAGCTTATGAGGTACACCACCAAACTCATGGGTCCTTGCACTCCTTGATGGGGAACATGAAATCCCTTTTAAAATAATTTAAGAGCTATGTAATGTGCTCCACTTATTCATCATCATATATCACTTAGTGGATGTCTTGACTAGTATTTGGAAGCCTGGTTATTCTTTTTATTAGTTGCACTGAAATCTTCATGTGCCTCCCTACAAAGTAAATGCAATCCTCATGGACTTGTGAGAGTAGGAATTATGCAAACTACTCTATCTTCTCAAATCATGGAAACTCATAGAGATGAGTTCCAATAGAATCCACCAAATTGTCTTGAATTTAGATGTCAAATAGGGTGGTGTTTCACTCTATCTTGCACCCTATATCCACCATCTAATCTTGTGTAAGGTCTTACAAATGGCTAGATGTTTGGTGGTTATATTCCTTCAATTGGAAGCTATGCACAATGGACTACCAATTTTCCCTTATTAAGACCTCCAAGGGGAATCACATGACTTGGTAGGACATTATTGTGAGCATCTTGGTGTCTATTTACACCACACTAATTGTTTCTACTCATTATGTCACTATTTTTGTAGTGGTTGCATCAGGCACTGTACACATCCATTTCAGATCCTATTACATCTACTCTAAGATTAATCCCTTCCATTTATTCACCATCCTAAACCTATAAGTGTTGAAGTGTAGTAGGTGTAATTTTCCAAAACCTTGAATGGTGATGGCACTTTTACAGTCATGGGGTCTATGACTATTCTTTTGGCTCTCAAGTTTCACTAGCTGTTAATGGTGGCCTAGGTGATAGCATACTTCTCCAACTATATAATCCTCTAGAATTTTTTCCCCATAACTCCCCAAATTTATCTTACTATAAACATAAATATATTTGATATGCATTCATTCACTCTTGGTACTTAGGTGCTCAAATTCTCACTTGGTACACTTTGGCTCTCTAGTTTTCACACTTTGACTCTCTAGTTTTTACAATTTGGTTCCCTCCAGGTCTCAAATTAGCATAGGGTTTGTAAACTAAACCCATGTGATTTTCACTATTTTATACCCCACTCTTTCAAATACCTTCATTAATGTAAGTGTTTTATGGCATGAAGGTGCCTCAATTTTGAAATCTATGAAATTTCCTTGTCATTAATACATTAAATGCATATATTTATGCCTCTACCACCACCTCATTGAATGATCCTAATGATAATTTGGTGAAGTGATGTTTAGTTCAAATGGTCACTTCCCACTCAAATTTGGGTGGATGCTATTTATCTATGAGGATTATAATTCTATGGTTTTCTCACTTGGTGTGACCTTCACCCTTCTTATGAAAACTTAGACATAGAACCTCACATGCACATAATTCAACCTCCTCGATTCCACTTTATTTTCTTGATGCATTTCTATTTCAAGCATGTTCTTCTCTCTTGGTCAATTTCTTGTGCTTCATCTTGCCTTGGTATATCCTACCCCATACAAATTCCTTGCATTGTCTTTTCAATGCTTTAGTTTCGTTACCTGGTTCTCTTATGCATGATCAAGTTATCCATCTTTTCCTTCCTTTTTATTCATAATCATGTTATGCATCTTCACTTTATTCTTTGATTTCTAGTGCATGATCAATTAATGTACCTCTTTCTAACTTTGGAATAAAGGATACCTTTGAACTAATAAACTTTATCATTTTATTCTCACATATTCAAAGTCTATCAACTCCCTCATGCCCAAAAACTTAGGTGTTTGGATCTAGGTTCTTAGAAATAAAATGGGCTCAACTCACCTGACTAGTATTATGTGCAAAAGTGCCATATTAGTTCATTATTAGGCCTTGAAGTGCCTTGTAATTTGCATCATGTGTACATGGATACTATTCATCTTCTTCTCACATCTGGTGGATTTCATGCACCCATCACATAGATGATTGGCCTCATGTATTTATAAAGTGCAAGTGATTGAATCATTCGATTGAAATTATGCATGAAAGGCCAAATGATTTTACTAGTAAAGCACCTTGTCTCTTGGATTTATTTCTTGATGACTTTTTAAGCTCTTTTTCCTAAAGATGGCAATATTCATGCACCCAAATTATTAGGTATCTGGCATTAGGTGAATTTATAAAATACAAGTACTTGATTCACTTGGATGGAATTATGTGTGAAGTTTCAACAAATTTTCTCGATGGGATTCAAAGCACCACTTATTCACTCTTTACACTACACAAAGATCAAAAAAAAATTTAGAATAAATATCTAACTTAAACCAAACATTATTCTAGTCATATTACTCAAACTGACTAGTGACCAAGAAGTCAGTGTGCTTATGGACAAGCACCACCCTATTACTTATATGGATTTAGTTGGTTTCCATTGAAATGCCCAAGGGCCATTTCATCAGATAACATGCATAACTTGCATGTACCTATCTCCAATATATGGTGGATGATATAGGGGCCCATCTATCATATCTATAATTTTCCTAGGTTATTAAGGTACTTAGAGTCATAGAGAAACACCAATTCTCCTTCAGTCAATTCCTTGCACTTAATGTACATGTCATTCTAGAGTTTCTGGCATGCATTCTTGATTTATTGACTTCATCTTTATTGGGTACGCTTCTCATCCAAGTACTCCAAGTATTCCAACCTTATACTTAAATATTATTGGTCATCTAAGTAACCAATGCATGAAATGAGTAAGGATGGCACCATGAATTCCATGGGGAGAACTCCTTTAGTGCCAAACACCAATTGAAATGGTGTGGCCTTGTTTGGGTGCTTGTATGTTATACGGTATGCCCATAGCACTATTGAAACTCTATCATATTAATCTTTGAGACCAACATCACATATATTCATTAGGCATGCTCCCAAGATATTTTTAAATACTTCAAATGTGTTGTTTACCTATGGATGATAGGGGTGGTTTTATGGTGTACCACTATGTATTCAATTTATAGGATGCATACCATCTTATTGATGAAATGAGTTCCCCTATCTCTATTCAAACTAAGTAGGCACCACCCATATCAGCTTACGATGTTCTCCTAGATGAAGCATGTGGTTTTTATGTCTATGACATTTTTTTGGTGTGGCATTATGCCACTTCATGAAATAATTAGTAGCCGCTAGAATATATTGAGTGCCTATACACTATGTTACAGGAGTTATTAGCCCAAAAAAATCAATGGCCCATTTCTTGAATGGTGCCTAGGTAAGAATGGGGATGAGAGGCATCTCATCCTAGTCGTTAGACTTCTTAATTCACTGGCATATATCACATGCCTTAGTGTAATCTTTTGCATCTTGGAATAGGCTTGGCCACCATAAACCTAACTACATTAACTTATGCATTATTGCATCTCCAATGTAATGGCCTCCTATGATTACTTCATGAACCTCCTATAAGATGGGGTCCCTCTTATGTTATATAAAAAACCAATGTAGGAATTCATCTCTACTTAGTTTATACAATTACCCCTCAATGAGCTAGAAGGGGGTGATGCAAACAAAAAGTTGTTTCTTTTCCTTATTTGACATTGTTTGGGGCACAAACCCAGATGTTAGGAAAGTGGAAATCTCCACCAAGTCTTCATGGATGCACTAGATTCTATATAATTGTGCATCTAACATATCATCCTCAATTGGCTCTATCACATCACTAGAATTTATATAGGACAAATGATCTCACCCCAAGTTATACTTTCTATGTTTGAAAACAACTAAAAACTAGAACTCTTGGAATAGAACTATCAATATGCATATTCACCCATGTAATATAGGCTTTCTCATGAGGTACTTCAGTGCCCCATGATCAATGAAGAAAATGAATGGGGCCACCAATAGATATTGCCTAAATTTTTGTAAGGCATAGACTATTGCCAGTACCTCATGCTCGTTGGTGGTGTAATTTTTATTCACTTGCATTAATTTACTACTTGCGAAGGAGATGGGGTGATCCATCTTTCCTTCAACCAGTTACACCAATATGGCACCAATTTTAGAGCCCAAAGCATTGACATGGATGTGAAAAGGAATTGTCTAGTCAGGGAATTATCAAATTTGCATGCTTTCTAGTTTTAGCTTTAATGTTTCAAAAGCCTCTTATTGTGATTCAATCTAATAGAATGGTCCATCTTTGTGCAATATCTATTCTAGAGGCACTACAATCTTTATGTAGTTCCTTACAAACTTCTTGTAGTAACCACAATGGCCTAGAAAGATGTGAACATCTTCCTATGTTGAGAGAGTCTGGAGCTAAATGATGATGGCTATCTTTGTAGGATCAATAAGCAAACCATCCTTCCAGATGATTTTCCTAAGAAATGTTATAAAAAGGGTTAAAGAGATGCACTTATTTAAGTTTAATGATATCTAGAGCTGCTTTCACCTCTCAAACATGAGGCATAGATTGTCATAGTGGTCCTTTACAAGGCCAAATATAGTCCAATCATTGAGATAGACTTGGAGGAAATTATAGATGAAGTATTTGAAAGTAGTGATCACCACCCTAGAGAATATGGTTGGCACATTTTTGAGTCCAAAGGGAATCAAATTATAAACAAAATAACCCCATTCAATTGTAAAGTTTGTATTAGGATTATCCTCCTCTTCTATCTGCACTTGATGGTAGCCCAAGAAACCATTAGTGAATGTATAGATTTCACATCCTATGATGTCATCTAGGCCCTCATCAATAAATGGGGTTATGAAAGGGTTAGTTATGTATGTGACATTAAATAGCTAGTATCAATGTAGATCTGGATGTGCCCATCCTTCTTGATGCCTATGATTATCAATTTTACCCATTCAGACTCTTGTATAGAGTAAATGATTCCCATAGCCAACATTCCATCAATCTCAATTTTCACCTTGGCATGGAGATTGAGGTTCATTATATATGGGTACTTCTTGATAAGCCTCATGTCATCCACTAACTTGATGCTCATTTTTCCAAGGGAAGGGTGGGTTCCTTTCACATCTTGGTAATTATATGAGAACAAGTCCTAAAAATCTTAAAGGAGGTCTATGATTCGTGCCATCTCTACCTCAGACTAGTATGCACCTATAGTGGAAATCTTGGGTTCACCTTTTGTGATGATGTACACTTTGGTAGTCTTGAGGGGTACATGGTAGGGTTCATTCCTATCCTAATGAGAGTTTTTTACTTGCCTTATCCCCTTATTTATTTCAATTGAATGATACATTGGATCTTCTTCATCTAGGGCACTATCATCCATATGGCACGTGATTTTTTTCTTCTTATTAGAGCCTTCCAATTACACTCCTAGGTTTTATCATCCTCCTTGATAGAATCACTAGTGAGCATCTTTTCTTCAAATAACATCAGCAGCACTATTCCTTTCTCCTTGAACATGTCTCTAAGGCACTCTTCTAGGATGGAAGTGTCCTCAACCACTACCCTAAAAATGACTTGTAGTGGCTCTATTAGCTCTAAGTTCTATGAAGATAAGGAAAAGTTATGAATGAACCTCTCCTTAATTACCTCCTAGTCTCCTATCTCATAGTGTGTTTCATTTACAATGTACCATGCTTGTACCCATGTTCTCAAAGTCTTATAGAAGGCATGCACCCATAATCTTATAAACACATTATCATTGTAGATAGTCTAGGTTTATTTACACAAGTGCACATGCATGATTGGGTTAGAATCACCTAAGTAGGTAGGTATGTCTAAGTCCTCATTATTTTTTCCAAAACTAGTCCCTAATGCTACCTTCATGTCTTGCCAAGTTGTCAAGCTAGGCCTTTGCTCTACACACCAATGAATAGTAGTGATCTTTAGGGTATGCACTAGTGTGCCCATTCTATCTATTTACTTTAGGATGCACACTTCAATGTCATGGACATCATTCTCTATAGGCTAGCTCCCTCCATATTTTGGGAGCATTGTGAGCTTCCCTTTACTTAGTTAAAACACCCTCTTCCTTGCCCTTTTGGTGTGAGGAACCCATTTCTCATAAATTTGATCAATCCAAATTAGTCCCATTCTAGCTAACTTTGGCTTAGTTGCTTACACTAGGTAGAAACTTCAGCTAATAGTTTTATAAGCCTCATCAACCCATTGGTTGTAAGGTACTTCAGTTGTATTAGAAGCTAATTGTCCATCCTCCCATTCGAGTACTCCTTGATTACTTGGGTTAGATTTCTTGGTGACCTATGCTGTGATGTTATAAATGTGGTTGATCTTATCTTCAAGATTAATACTTTCCACATATGGGGGCCCTTGATCACTTGATATGGGGATCACCACCCTTTCTCTATCATTTTTGAATGTCATGTAGTTCTTCTTGAAGTGTATGTCCATGTTGTTGGTGTAACACCATAGCCTACCTAAGAGCGTTGGATGCTTATCATGCTCTACTAACTTGATTACCTTGAACTAAGTTTATAATTTAGTACTTATAATATCTACAATGGTTCCTTTCAAGATCTTGATAGGTTGCACTCAAGTTTTATTGGCCATGAATAACATATGAGGGGAGAGCCTTAAGGGTGGCCATCCCATCTTCTCCTAGGTGGTTTTGGTCAAAATGTTAACCTTGGTGTTTGTGTCTACAAGGACCTCACAAATAGACCATCCATTGATGGTGGAATTTATTAGTTCTTGGTCATATTCTACATTCTAAGTATGCCTTAATTTATGTGACCACTCCATATGTGGCATAACAACTTCAATCATCTGAGGCATGACCTCTTCCTCTAGTATCTTCCCTACATGCTCTAAAAACAATTTTTTTTAGCAAGGGAAGCATCCCTTTAGTTTATAAGAGGAACAAGATCTTGATCAACTCATGTAATTCAACCTCCTAGTTGTCTTGCTTCCTACGCGAAGTGGTATCTTGTACTTCTAGGTCTCTAGCCAACTAGAGCTCTCCTTGTAAATTTTGTATTACACTCATGGCTTATTTTAGGGTGTCCTTCTATTGTTTAGGGTTAAGGTAGGGCACAAATTTTGGATTTTGTCTTGTTATGCACTTGGTATGGCTTGACTCACCATATTCTAAGCATAGTTATTTTACCAGCATATTAGGTGTCTAAGTGGTGTACCCACTCTAAATTGTGGCCTACACTTTAGATGGATATTTATGAGTTTGTTATGGATTAAGAGTCCATTTTTCCTATGTTGGCTTATACCTAACCATTGCATCACATTATCTATACTAGGCTAACATTGAGTTAACTTTTTATACAAGTATGGGCAATTCTCAACTGCATGTGGTCCTTGACAATACCTACATGTTGGGTGCATGGGGAAATTGTACTAGTAATACTTAGTCAACCCACACTTATAACATGATCATAATGGTAATCTTCCCCAACCACATCCTCTACCTCACTTGTGCATACCTTGTTGATTCATATAACCATTGTTTTGCTAGCCATAGCCTTTATTTCCTTAGCCTACCTACCCATCGACTGTTGTTACCTGTCGCATACCTCTCTCCATGTTTTGGTGTATATCATCAATAAATTGATAGTCCCCTATTATATGAGTATAGGCATTTCATAACTTTCAAAAGATAGTGGTATTCACTTGATTGGCATGTTACGATAGGGGACAATTTTGAGAGTCACGCATCCTATGACAAACTTCATAGTTGAGAAGTAAGGTAAAAACATTTCTTTGTAGACAATTATTCTTGTTATGCCCCTCTATCTCATATTTATTACATCACAATCCACTACAAGTGTCATACATGACACCAACATTCAATTTCTATAGCTGGGAGGCCATTGACATAATTTATGCCTCCATAAATGGGTTGATCCTACTATCGGCACTGCCTATTACCTTAGGTCAAAGTGTGGCTTTGAGTTCTTCACAGGGATATATGAAGGTCTTCATGGATAGTGCTCTTTTAAAATGTATCATCAAGCCTCTAACAAACCATTGCATATGTTGGGAGGGGTAGATATCATATAGAATTTTGGAAAGGAGAGTCTTAAACCATGCATCATATAGGTGCACACTCTCAAATATCCCTTGGTTAATCTCCTTGAGCATTATGATGTTCTATTGCTCAAATTTAAGAATATAAAATTCTTTCAAGAAAGCCTCCTTTAGTATATCATAATCAACCATAGCCTGGTTAGAATCAAATTTATGATACTAGGTATGGGCATGATCCAGTAAGGTGGTTATGACCTGAGTTACCTTGTGCTCTGATTGGGTGATACCCTGAGCATGTTATTAAAGTTCACATATAAGTAAAAGCTCTGCAACATTCTCTATGCCATGATACTTGGGCAAGTCCATCACCATTTCATAATAAATATACTAAGAGGGTGGTGCTAGATTCGAAGGCACTCACCCCCTAGCATTTGTGTTAGAGGTGGTCCTCTAATGCCTCTAGTTGTAGGGTTGAACATTGGCCCTATTGTTGTAGGTTTTGACATCAAACTCAATGATGAAGTAATGTTCACTTGTGGTACCAAGCCACTTCCTATGGGATATTGCCTAGTTGGTATAACTAACATCCTCTAAATAGGAATGTTTGTGCTTATGCTCTAGATTCCTAGGTTGGTGCTCACTAGTTTCATGGTATTATCACTCAATTCCTTGTAATGAATCACTTGTTAGATCACAATGTCTTGGTTCAAATTTTGAAGTCTATCAAAGTCAATATTGATAATGGGGTTAGTTATTATTCTTCTATGTTTTGGTGGAGAATCCAGTGCATGAGCTTGTGCTTCAAGTTCAAAGGGGGTAGGAGAGGTGATTTAATTACCACATCATGTAGGAACCTAATGCATTTTGTACTCAACTACTAATCTCAGCCTCTTATTTCTTCCTTTCCCTCCTCACACTGCTTCAATTCAAGGGATCCTTCCCCATGCCCTTCCCATTTGATATAGGTTTTCTTAGCACTTCTAGGTTTCATATCCTCTATTAGCCTATGTGTTCACTTATTATAGTTCTACCTCTGGATCTCTTAGGTGTTAGGTTGTTCATCTATTTCCATTTTTCCTCACCTATAATTCTCCTTTTCACCTTTTATGCTTGCTCATATGCATAGGGATTTTAGCCTTTCATTCTTATGGTTTTAATACTATAATCCACCAAAAATTTCTTTAGTTCGATACCAAGCCCTCTTATAAATTTTCCCCTTGGTTTGTGAAATAACTCATACTCTAGTTCTTTAGGTAAAAAGAAGCTTGACACTATGAATTCCAACACATAGTTGTTCAATGCACTGCACACCACTTTTTATAGTGTAAGTCCAAACATCATCTAGGATCTCAAGCCTCTCTAGGTTCTCCTTTGTCCACTCAAAGTGTTGGCTATAGATTTGTCTTCTAGAGGTTGTATAGGTAACCAACCATCAGTATGCATGCTTAGGTAGTTCATAAAATAACACCTCATATAGAGAATCATATAGGTTGGTTTGAACCCATTCTCTTGGTTTCTATCCTTGGCATGTTGGATGCTTTTACATGAAACTATATTCTACTTGCTTTATCAAATGCTTAATGGTCTTGAGAAAAATTTAGAGCATCATTCTATTGCACCATTATAACAAAAAAACTCAACATGACCAAAATGTTATAAAAAATCATCAATTGTTAACTCATTAGCCTCACCATGTGTTTATCAAGAAATCTAGGTTAGATCTAGAAATGATACAACTAGGCACAAGTGTATCAAAGTCCTAGATGCACAACATTTAAATGTACTACTACACTGGCATCAAACTACACAAGGTTCAAGCCTTGTGCACTCACCTGAAGTATAATAAAAAGGGGACTAGGGCCTGTGTTGGGCTAGTTGAAACATGGTACAAGCTAGTATCTTTGGGACTTGGGAATTTCCAAAATGAGATTAGATAAGTTAATTGGTACAACACATTCTTGGTAGCATCAATAGGTGCAAGTCTATTCAAGGTGGCCAATTCTGGTCATAGAGGCTCAAGTTTTGAGATGCTAAGATAGGTGTCATTTAGGTGCTTAGTAGTTCAGGGAAATTATTTATACTCGATGGTTTTTTATTTATGTTATCACTTTAGGCATGGGTGTTAGGGCTTAGGCACATGCCTTCCCCAACACTTAGGTAATTTTATAGTTTAATCCAAAGTCATTATCTAGCACAAGATGCCATTAATGACTTAGAACATAATTTTTCTCAACAACATATGCAAATATGGAATTTATACTATCATTACTACTCCATTATAGTTGTAATTATAAAATAATGCTATAACCATCTAAATAAGATCATTACTCAATTTGTTTCAATGTCATTCTTTATTAACTCAAAGTTTAGTAAAATAGAGTATAGTTTATATTAAATAGAGCATACACTCATCTAAATTATATTATAACCCCACTGGCTCATAATCAAGATTGAGAGATACATGATGATTCTCACAAGTATTCATGTTGAATTTAAACCAAATGTGTGTATAATTCTAGATCCAATCCTATAGAGATTCATTGCATTAATGTTGCATCCCTTTTTATCTAGGTTCAAACTTATTGTTTAGGTGAGGAAGCATCTTTATACTAGGTTGGATGGGTGCATTTTAGGTGTTGAGCTATCATTGGGGGTGGTTATTCTACTTGCTCCACTACTCTAACACTTGTGCTCTCTAGCTACCATGTGTAAGTACTCAAGGAGATGTCCCTTAAAACCTAGGTGTTAAGCAATTGCCTTCCAACTAGCACAAGATTTTTGAACATCCTCTTAGTTGGCACCAAAAGTACTAAAATAGTAATCATCAACAATTATTACCTCATGCCAAGATATGTTGAGATGGTATGGGTCCACTAATTAGCACAAAAGGGGCCCAACATCATAAATTGTTTGATCATCCACATATACCTCTAAAAACTCATGTATGAAATATCTAAATGCATTGACCATTATGTAGTTGAATACAACTGGTACATTCTTCAACTAAAATGGAATTATTGTGTATATGAAGGATCCCCATTAGATAGAAAATGTGGTTTTTGGTCTATCTTCTAGTGTTATCTTGACCTGATGATATTTTGAGAATCTATCAATGAAGGAATAGATTTATCTACCTTCAACACTTTCTAATATATCTTTAGTGAATGGTGTTGGGAATGGGTCATGTAGACAAGCCTTATTTAATTCCCTATAGTCAATTTAGATTCATATCTCTATAGTTTTAATTTTTTATATTACCATATGAATTATCTATTCAATAAATGAATTCTTCATTTCATCTCCATAGAGTGTTCCTTCTTATTCTTCTACTATTAACTCTCCATCCTAATTAGGTTCTAGGCCATATTCTATTTTTTAATCTTTTTCTAGGTATATACCCCAAAAAGGTTATCAAATTTGTTCTCTTATTCTTCCATCCATAGTTCCTTTACCATGTTACTACCATTCCCATCTCTAATGGAAAATGGACCAATAACCTTTATTTTTCAAATGTGATTTCTTCTTCTTCTAAGTCCAGTAAGCCATTATAGTCTACAAACCATTTTATATTTAACAAAGTTGGGTACCCGATAGCATACATATTTATTACCTAAATGTTTAATCTCTTATTTATTCCCATAAAATCAACTTCAACAATTTTTTAGGGTACTAATGGGTGTCTTCAGAGTACCATCAACCATGGCAATATCATATGCTACGTATATAACTTCTATTTCTCTAATATTTCCCATATGATCCATGATAATACATTTATGTCTATGCCAAGGTCCAATAGTGTCTTATTGATTTATTATTTATTTACTTTGATGTTTAACATAATTTCAATCTTTTTCCATTTTTATTTAGTTATGAAAATATTTTTTTAGATCAGTACGAAACTTTTAATCAGAGTAACAACTGGTTACATCAATGGCCACAACTAGCCAATACCAAAAATATGACCACAACCAACCAATACCAACACTATCACCATAATTAGTGAATACCAATAATACCACCATTATTGATGAATACCACCAATACAACAATAACCAACCAATACCAGAGAAATGGCCACAACTGGCCTTCCAATACCTCTGAGATTTGAACCTGGGTGGTGCATATAACAATCACATTTCTTTACCAATGCATCCCCAAATCATTAGTAAAAATTGGGCCTAGGTTTGTAATGTCCATCAAATGATCCACAACTGAATCTCATTGATGTGATCCATATAGAACACATGGAGAAGTTTGACCCCTAACTCAAGGTATCCCCATGACCACTTCAAAGTGTAGGTGGTGTGAAAATGCCCCACTCCATACGCCATAGGTAAATCAAGGATTGAAATTGAGACCTAGGTGACCAAAGTCATTTCTCCCATCCACTCAAGATAACCCTTGGAGGCTACATAATCTACATTTGAAGTTTGATGGGGGTGGGCCTAGGTCCATATTGTTTGTTGAATGATCCACAACTATAACACCCCACTGTGATCTACATGGAACACATGGAGAAGTTTGACCCCTACCTCAAGGTTTCCCATGACCACTTTAGAGTCTAGGTGGTGTGCAAATTCCCCACTCCACACACTATGGGTAAGCTTTAAAAACATTTCTATTTGGCTTGCTTTTTTTAATTTTATCTACCTGATGTACATTATTTTCTCATTGTTTTTTTTTCTAATACTTAAAAAAATGACTAAGTTTGGTTACCAAAACCTTTTTATTAACCAATTTCATTATTCATTTTAAATATCCAATCTTATATTTGTAAAATTAACTAAACTTAAGTTGATCCTTATCTTGTTTTTCAATATTAATTTTCTACTTTTCTCAACAATTCTATCATGCTCATTGATATTTGATTTATCCCCTTATGCATCTGAGTTGGATTCCATGCTAGACTCAATGGCCTCCTATTGAGGTCAACATACCCCCACTTCTAAAAATGGGGACCCTTGTTTCAAAATTTTACAAAGTTGTGCTTTGAATTGAAAATGCCACATGATCAAAATATTTTATTTGGAGATCATCGACACATGGTTCTCATTTAGTTTAACTAACATGTCTATATTTGATACTTATCTTATTTTTCCTAAGGTTTATAATAGTTTCTTATTATGTTTATAAGTTACAAATTTAATGGAGTCCCAACATTATAAACAATGTATAGGGTTTTGAGCTCTAATGATAAATTGACCCTTTGATTAGTTATTTATTCTTAAGTTTCCAATTGAATTCATGTTTTAACATCTAGAAACCCTTAGTATAATTCTTTTAGGCTAAGGCTTTTAAAATTTGAATTCAAATTTACATGGGTCTTATTATTTGAAAATTACATGGGATCATTTTATATTTATTTAAAAACTCAAAAAATATTTTATCCTAAGATATTATTCATGTTTATTAACACTAATAAGACCTTATTCTAAAATATTTGTCCCAAGTTCTTTATGTCTCGAACCCCCTTTGTTCTTTTTTTATCTTTGAAAGGTCTAACTAAATGTAGGGTCCCCTTTATTACATTTTAAAACTAAGCTTAAAATTTTATCCTAAGGTTTTATCATGTTATCAACATGAATAAAACCATAGTCTAAAACTTTAGCCTAAGTTCTCTATATTTCACTAGCCTTACTTGCTTTATTTTACTGACCATAGGATTTGACAGTGCACATTTGATTGGATAAAGTAGATCCACTAGTGCATATAAAGTTAATAAGTCAAGTATTTAGATCCAATAATGTGTGTTAGATAAGGAAAAATTGATCTAATAGTGCGAGACCAATGTTGAAAATTCAAATTAACTAAGAGCCAACAAGGAAGTGACAAGTGTCAAGTCCATAGTTCACAATTAAATCTCAAACATGCCCTCAAATATTGATGCTATGTGGATAAGCATACACATTCTAATCAATGATGCATATTAAATCAAAACTTTAATGAAGCTTTGAGATGAATAAGAAGGTGACAAGTGTCACCATTATAGGAACCTTACAAGATATTTAATGGTATGTAAATTGAAGGATATAACCCAGTAAATAAAGATCGATAGAGTGTGATTGATCTGTATAATCAAGATTAATGGTGTGAGATCAACATTGACATTTCAACAAAGATTAGAAGGAATGTGAAAGTGACAAGTGAAAATTATGGGAATATAATAAATAAACCAATGGTGTTCAACCTCCCAGATCAAGATCAATGAATCAAATTGATCTATGTAAGTAAATCCAATGGTGTGAGCCTAGGTGGACTTTTCAAAGATCTATACCTAATGAGGTGTTGACATGTGTCCTAAAGGCAAAGATCACATTTCAAAAATTAATAAATATAATGACATGGCAATTATATCTTAGAATACATGTCAAGTCAAAAGATTTTGTGGACCCAAAAAGGAAAAGGTATAAATGTGCAAATCCAAGCAAAATCTAAGTCATAAAGCTCACATAATTCAAATAGCTACCACCATTAAATCTTTTTAAATATCTTCAAAAAGGCCCTAGCATAAATAGAAGCCCTAGTTTGACCCTATCATCATTTCAAATGAGCCAAGGAGAATAAAATTGTCATCTATGCAAATATAATTCAATTCAAAACTAAGGAGTAGATCACTAGTGAGCAATTTAATGAAATTCACTGCCATGGCAGCTCGAAGAGGTGTTTCCAAAGAGGATGTGGATATTTACTTGACCTCAAATGTAGAAGAGAAGATTTTCAAGGACAGAAAGTTTGATGGCATAGATATAAATATAGGAGACAACAATTGATCTAAGCTTTTCTGGACCATCAAAGAATAAACAACCATTACAAGAGAGGAAGAGAAGAACGTGTTTGTAAAAAGACTATACTATGACATAGTTGTTATATAAATAAATGGTCTACACTATTCAATGGCTAAACTTGAAGTAATTCTCTTTATAGACATTCTTGATCCCATTTTTAAAGATGTTAAAATAGATAAAGTCATACTAATTAATGGACACACTCAAAATAAGATGGCCTACATTTCTCCCATAGCCTTTAAAACCTACTAAAAATTTCCCAAACCATAAATAGACCTAACCTCAATCAATAACTAGGCCAAAGAGAATAATTCAAAGAGCATCCTTGCCCTATGGTTATATTCTAGGATCCATGTGTTTTTAGACTTCAATGACAACATCCCTATTAGTCAATTTAGACCTAGAATAAGGATGATTATGACAATGATGAATAGGTTGTGTGGGAATTCAATCACTACATATGTAGATAAAATTTGGGTGCCCTTAGTCTATTTTAGGATTGAAAATAGATCACCCCTCCTCTAGGTGAAGTAATTAGAATTGATTTAAGTATAAAGATATTTGAAATTGTAAAGAGGAAGAAAACCCAATTTTATATGATGTCAAACATTTTGGATGCCCTTCTTACTATAACCAAGATTCCCAATCTATGGGAATGGTCACCTAGTGGAACACAAATAGTTTCACAATATTATTATAAATTGTACATATTCAAGCACATAGATTGCATCTAATTTATCTATGATTGTGTTCATCTATCACTTAGTGAGGCTATAACTAATCATCCCATGAAAAGGGTCAACCCATTAGTTATTAAATATGTTGAAACTATGGGTGATATCTGGTTATACCCATATTATACAGTCATTAGAATTGAATTGACTCAGAGCGAACCTCTTAGGTTACCCATCCATGTACCCAATAATCTAGTAGAGCAGGAGGTAGCATATCAATTGTTCCATGGCATTGATGGCTTATACAAAATCAAAAAGAAAGGGCTCCTCCACAACCTCCCAATAACTATTGAAAGGAATAAATTCAAGGAATGGGAGAACATAGAATCAACATCCAAACATAAAACATACTTTAAACTACAAATTGATGAGTTGAGGTAGTAAGAGCCTTGTCTAAGGGTTAAGGAATATTTTAAGGTTAAAAGGATCGATATACCTTATGATCATCATCCTAGTGCTTTTGACCCTATGTACACAAAAGCATCCTCATTCTCTGAGGTCACCATGAGATTGAAGGAGCATTACCTCGATCCTGAATCTAGGCTAGATGGAAATTAGAAAGGAGATGATAGATGGAAATTAGGTCCAAAGAAGTACCATTTTCTAAGTGGTGCACCTTCTAGACCTCCACTGACTCAATAAATTAGTACCCAAATAAAGACACAAGTTGAACATAGACCAGAAGAGAGAAGGCCTAATGAGATTGCATATTCTTTAGCCCAAGTAGAGGAACAAGGATCACTAGTGGAGGAGGTTTATATGGTAGCATTAAAACCTGATGAGAATATAGAGGATTCCCTCAAAATGGTATCACTAGCCTATGAGTCAGATGATGAAGAAATGGAGGAAATAAAGGAAGAAAAGGGGAAGTGTTGGATTTAGTACCTATTGCCACCCTTCCCAAGAGAAAATCTAAATTAGACATTATTCCAATGAAGGCAAAGAAACTTGAGGTGACTTTCACTCCTCCTTTGAGTGAATTTAACCTCTTAGTGAAGATAATTTGATTTATGGGCCAACCATTCCAGAGTGGTTTGTTTATGGACCCAAATTATGAAAAGTACCTACTACACAACACCCTTGGGAAATAATTAAGGCCATCAATATCCCTGTTCAAGAAGAGATCAAGCCATGGATTGTGGCTCTACAAAAGGAAGATGAAATATGGATGGATACTCTAAGAGAGTCAATTAGAACACATATATAGATCCATGTACCACAAATGACTCAATAATTAGTTGGTGTCAAATTTGACCCCAATATAGCTAAATTTTAAAGGGTAATAGAGAAGAAAGTCATGGTCAGTGGAGAGGAGATCACCTTCTAAAACTTAAAACCATTTACTAATTTGACTCTAGTGGGAGGATAGAGACCCAGAGAAAACTAGATATTTGAGGAGAACATGCTTGAATTAGCCCAAACATAGGTAGAACAATTTTAAGCTACCCTCAAAGCCATGCAACAACAAAAGGAAAATTTGTAAAAATAGTCTATCTTATTAGTACCTGAGGCCATGATAGAGATGTTTGAATCCTCTTTGTTTTATATGTTCAACTCTTTAAAAATAATGAATTCTAGGCAGAATGTGTTGATCCAATAGGATGCAATAGTCAAGAGTCTAGTTAACCAATGGTAGAAATCCAGAGGTAAAATAAAGGAATTGATCAATATATTGATTGAGGATCAAATTAATAACTTCAAGACAATCATCTTGGCTCATCTAAACACAATCATGGGATTACTAGTGTACAAGATCAAAATTTTAAGCACATGGTCCAAAAATTTGGAAAGTCTCCTTATGGATTGTAAACAACTAAAAGATAGGATAGAGCATATACTTGTGATCATGATAACCAAACCATACACACTTATTTTCATAGATCTCATCACTGATGAGGAGTTAAAGCTTAGAGCCACCCTGGCCATGCAAGAAGTGAGAAGCAAGAGCCAAGGAAGGACCAGAGTAGATAATAGTAGGATCATGGACATGATCTTTACTATAGAGGAAAAGATTGGACAAGATAGGAGCATAAAAAATGAATTAAAAAGGGTTGATCAACATATAAAAGGCTTGACAGATCAAGAGGATCAAGAGGATGAAATCTTCATGGAACCTATGGTCAATCTAGAGCTAATTGATGAGCAACATGAGAGAGCAGTAAAGATCTTGCAACAACAAAAACAAGGGACCACCTCAGCAAAAAGGTCTCAGAGTTGGTTGAATTAAGAATATTATTTTGTAGATAAGTATGTATAATATTTTGAAAAGAGAATATTGTTATTTATAAAGGCATACACAACTTATAAAGCACACTACTTATAGGTGAGTCATTTAGAATCTTTCAAAAGTTCTAGAATGATTGTAAAAGGACAACTATCCTTAGTACTTGACATGACTAATCGACATACCTCATGAATTGTCTATATAAAGAGGTATTGTCCATTGTAAAAAGGAGAGAGAGTTTTGAGAAATAATACATGTGCTAATTTTGGAGCAATTAATGTAAATAGGGAATTCTAAAAATTTTGTCTCATATGTTTGTGTGAATTGTATCATTGCTTCTCTCTCAATTGTCTAGTTTGTAATTTAGATTTGAATGGTTCTTATTGATTCTTGATGTGAAATTTTCAAATGGAGATTTGTTAACATGTGCTAATTCTAGGTTGGTTGAAGGTTCTTAAGTTCATTGTGTTATCTTTGCCTTTCATGTGAATGTGCTTATGTTATTTACTTACAGGGGTAAATATTTAAATTGAACCATGTTCTTATCTACATTATTTTATTTCCTTAGATGCTTGCTTGATGTGTATTAGGATTTGAGCTTATGTTGTTTGATGCTATACATTGGTTTTAAGTGAATATTTGGAAGATATTTTAACTTTGTCATAATATCTATTTTAAAGATCAGTAACATAAATATGTCTCTTCTCTACTCTACCTTTCCTTTTGATTTTTATTTGATCAATTCACTATAGATTAACTTAATTTTAAATATTCACTTTAGCTTTGATCTTATATTTAGTTATTTGAGAATAATTCACTTTACTTAGCCAAGATTGCTTCAATTTTATAAAGATCAACTAACAGGCCATGGTTGCTCCCAACAAATAAACTTTATAAATATTGTGAAACAATTCACTTGTTCTATCATTATTCCACCACATATAATAAGATTATCACAACTTACAACTCATGCATTGGATTCTCTAAATTCAAAAATGAGTAATGTTTCTTAAACACTTAGAACTACCTATGATACACTTACATGCATCAACAATGGAATGCATTGTCTTATTGATGCATGCACGTGTATCATAGGTGGTTTTGAGTTTTTAAGAAACACTTAGAACCAACTATGATACACTTACATGCATCAATAGGAGAATGCATTTTTTTGGTGTTAGAAGGAGGGCCCTGGTTAAAGCTTTGTAAATTTGTGGTATCTTTGCTGATTTTAGTAAAATTTGTTCAAAGATCAATGAATTCTTTGCATACTTGTGTTTCTTTTAGCATAATTGTGTAAAGATATTTGATATACATAGTTTGAGACCAATCTTTAGGCTCATTTAGCTAAGGATTACCATTCTTTGAATATCCATGGTAAATGTCTATAAAGGTAGTTTAAGTTTGGTAAATCTTGTTTGAAATTAGTGATGGCAAATTTGATCAAAGATTAATCGGTTCTTTACATATTTAGGTTTATTTTGACGTAGAATTTTAAAGATCATTTATATTCTCAAAATTAGATATATCATTGAGCTTATTTAGTAAAATATAGCTATTTTTTGAATAATTTGTGCAAAGCTTTCTTAACTCTAGGATCTTAAACATGCAAATCTAATCACAGGTAAGGATTGGACTATTATTACAATAATTGAACTAGAGATCAATCATCTTTGCAAATATAAGGTTTCTAAGTTGTATTTTGGACAAGACTCAAGGTTTACAAGCTAGAACTACCAAGGGTCAAGACCAAGTCAAGGTTTGAATCAAGATTGCATCTCCTTTCATTAGAAGATCACAATAAAGTAAGAGTATATAAAGGTAAGTGAAGAATTTATAATCTCAACCTACTTCCCTTGTTCAAAGTTCTCTTGTGTTCAATATTTATCAAGGTATGTCTTAGTTGGGTGGATCTTACATCAATGTGTCTGGTCAAGTACATGACCTACCTCAAAATCTTGAGAAATATTTGCCATCTTTTAGTCATAATGGTGTTTGTTTCTACTCATTTTTTTTATTTACATTCAGAAGAAATAAGAAACTAAAGGTAATGGTCAGGGGTTAGATAATACCCAGATTAAGTTACGCACCATTATCTAGATGTTTTAGGAGATCTTCTTTGGTTGTGGAGGATGACACCTGTAGATAAGAATAAGACTGAAACACAGAAAATGTTAGATAGATATATGGTGGACTGCCAAGCGATATGCTCGGTCCCAGAAGTGTAAAGACTTCCTTGAGGGATGATAGTCCATTATTTGATAAAAAGAGTGTTAGATAAAGAGAAATAATGAAAGACTTAAAGAAAGAGAAATAGATAACGTGTACTTGATTGCTGCTGTCAGTCTTCCATAGTTGCTGACGTCAGTAGTTCTGCCACCGTCAGTTGGTCAATGTTGCCGACGTCGGTTAGGCTATCAACGTCGGTAGGGGCAATGGGCCTTGGACATGATCCAGAGATATGTCTGTGGTTGATGGAGGGGTTTGGGAGAGTTTAAAGGTCTGTGCAAGGTTGTAGGGAGATGAATAAGGTCTGTAAAAGGGCAAAGGTGGAGGATAGGTTGTTAGAAAGGGTAAGGATAAGAGGATGGCTTTTCAGCCTCTCCAGGAAGATAGTCAGGTCGGGTCTAGTTGATTGTATTTAGAAATAGTAAATGGAAACCAATTACTAACGTATTCTAAATTACTGAAATGAAAGGCAGAAGAATACTTAGCTCTTGCCTGATGAAGAACCAGAGGTGTTGTGACATCCCTATTATGGCTAATGATGAAGTTCTCATGCAATGTTTCAGTCCAATCTAGAGTGACTGGTGTAGAGTCTCTGAAGCCTAGAGATTGCTAGTCAAAGTCTAATGTTTGATGTGCATCGATATCTTAGAGTCTAAACCGAAGAGAGAGAGAGTATGAGATGAAGTCGATTTGAGAGTCCAAGAGCCAAGAGCCCCTAACTCAATGTGAGAAGTCAGTTTATGTAACCAACGTTAGTGGTTCCACCAGTGTCGGCTGATAGTTGACCAATGTTAGTGGGTGAAAAATGTGTAAAAGGGCTTAGAAGCCCGTTTTCCATCTGCCAAGTGCACTTGTTGTTGGTAAACGATCAAATGGCAGGGTTATTAGGCACAAGAGTTAGTTAGGTGGTTAGGAAGGAGTGAGAATAGGTCTTAGGTGAGTCATAGGGTGAGAAATGGTCTAAGGGTGAGGTGTCCAAGGTGAGGTGTCCAAGGTGAGGTGTCCACAGTGAGGTGTCCACGGTAGGGTGTCCACGGTGAGGTGTCTAGGGTGATGTCATTAATTTAAAATAAGTAATTTATTTTAAATTAATAAAGTGTGTAAGGAACCAAGGGAGAGTAAGGGGTAGACATAATTTAGGTGTCTACATTTGCCCCTTTTTGTCTTGTTGGTTGTTCTGACGAACTGCAAGACAAAAATAGGAGTAAGTTGCCCCAGGTATGAGATGAGGTCATTTTTGTCTTGTTGGTTATTCTAATGAACTGCAAGACAAAAATAAGAGTTAGTTGCCCCAGGTATGGGATGAGGTCATTTCTTTGTCTTGTTGGTTATTCTGACAAACTGCAACACAAAAATAAGTGTAAGTTGCCCTAGATGTGGGATGACGTATTCCTCCACAAAGCGAGAGTCGAGGGAAGGTAACCTGATATCGGGTGCTGATTTGATAGGCAGTGGATGGGTATGGTGAAATTTGAGTGTGAATGTTGCAATAGTTGAGATTGCACGTATACCACTTCACATGATAAGTAGGTCAAATTGTCGCAGGTCAAGGTCTAGGAGTGCTAAAATTGAAGTAACCAGTCCCCAGCATTTAGTGGTAGCTGATTGGGTTAAATGATCAAAGTTGTAGCTCTAATGGTCATCATGTTCCAAGTATCCTGGGATTAGGAAGTGCTCCTAAAAAACATGAAAATGTCACAAGTAGTGGGGATCAACTTGGGTGTGATCCAATATTTGTGAGGGTTGTAATGTGAGGTTGCATACAATTTTGCTAACTATTCATGAGGTAGCATACATGCAATCAAAACAACCAAGGTAGAGTTGTCTCAAAAGTGGTCATGGTCATTGGTCAGGTCGCACTAAGATATAAGTGATCTCAAGTGTTGTTTGGTGTGGTCAGGGAGATGTATGTGATCTCCAATGTGCCCTATGAGATGTCAAAGGTGACTTCCATAGTGTCAGGGCTGGTTGTTTGGTCATGTCATAGATAAAGGTTAAATGGTTAGTCCATCTAGTAGATGAATGAATGAATATGGCTGAGCTAACCTCAAAAGACTCCATGTCAACTGAGTGCTACCTATATATCCCCTATTTCAAGGGCCTCAGGCCAATGTAGTTCTCCCAAAAGGGAGGAAGAGGGTTGGTTATGGATGTGGGTTGGACTAGGTTAAGTCATGGTTAAAGGTAATATGGTTGGTCCATCAAATAGATGAATGAAAAAATGTGGCCAAGCTAACCTCAGAAGATATCATGTCAACTAAGTGTTGCCTACATAGCCCCTGCTTTAAGGGCCTCAGGACAATGTAGTTCTCCCCAAAAGGGAAGAAGAGAGTCAATTATGGATTGGGTTTGACTAGGTTAAGTCATGGTTAAAGGTTATATAGTTGGTCCATTAGGTTGATGAACGAATGAATGTGGTTGAGCTAACCCCAGAAGACGTCATGCAATCTGAGTGCTACCTACATAGCTCCTATTTTAAGGGCCTTAGGCCAATGTAGTTCTCCCTAAAAGGGAGGAAGAGTCAAAGAGGTCGATAGTTGGTTTGGTCATGTTAATGTTGTTAGCATTTTCCATATGTGTGATGGTACATGCTTTGAAATGATGAATGTATGATGATGTTACAGCCTTTCCCATATTATGTGATGGTGTATTCTGTAACATTGGTTATGTGGTTTTTCATTCCTAACAATTTTCCATATTGGTGATGGTGTATGCTAAAAATGAAATGTATGATGATGTTATAGCCTTTTCCGTATTTTGTGATGGTGTATTCTATAACATTGGTTATGTTGGTTTTTCATCCCGAGCAATTGTCCATATTAGTGATGGTGTATGCCAAAAATGAAATGAGTATATTTATGCTTCAGCAATTCTCCATATTGGTAATGGTATATGCTTGACATAAATTGTGTTTGGGTTGATAGTTTCCATGTGTATTGTTTTCCATAGAAACTTATGTGAATGGGTCATGATGATTCATACAACACAAGTTAGTATTTGTATTAAATAAATCATGAGGTTATGTTAGTGGTTGAAAATGTTTTGGTTGTCATGTTATGGGCATGTGACGAAGTCAAGTAAGAAGTGAAAGGCACGGTGCTCTTTCATTGACAAGGACTATAATGATAGCACAGATAAGGGTTTTACAAATAAAATACCTATTCATGCATTACGTCATTAACCATTGGTTTGTGTTAGAAAAGTAATCGAATCACTTGACATTGAGTGAGCTCGAAATCCCTTGAGTATGTTGGGATAGTAAGTTTGATTATGTGATATGTCAGGATAGCATAACCCTTTTTAGCAGGAATAAATTTGCCCCTTTTATAGGTGACCCTGAGAACTACTATAGGCAAGTCCATGACTTAATAATTTGTAGACTGATCAATGCGGGAAGTCTACTTGAAAATGTTGTTGGGTTTATGGTCATGTTGTGCTGTGTGTGTAGCAAAATTTAGGTATATCCTTCCTTTGAGGGAGTGGTCTATATTTGAATTTGTATGTTTGAATGTCTATTGATAGCTATCCTTCAAGGGAGCAGTCTATTAATTATAACAATGATGCAGTTGTCCTTCGAGGGAGCAGTCTACATTTATAGTTTATGACCTTTGAATAGGCATCCTAGTTTTATATTTTTTATTTTTGACTAAATGTTTGGTCATGGACTTGACTATAGAGGTTTAGAGAGTTTCCCTTTTATTAGGACAAAGCATTCATGCTTGCCAAAAGGGTTGACTAGTGTTTGGAACAAGGGTTAAAAGGAATATGAATAAGGATGATGGGGGTTGCTCAAGGGATGAGCTCAAGTTAAACGTCAAGTGAATGATTACTTGATTAACAATAGAATGGTCGAAGATGTAAGGCATTAAGGGGCTCAGGTTCTAGCTTCCCTTTGAAAGAAGATAGATGATAAATCCCTGATCCATGCTTGTGCATCATGATGTAAGGTCCAAGTCAATTAGGAGCAAACTTGCCCCATTTGCTTCATTCCATATTGGTCACATGTTGGTATACCTTAAGGACGAGATCTCTGATTTTGAAATCTCACTCTTTCAAATTATGGTTGTAGGCATGTTTTGGTTGATGTTGGATATGAAGTTGGTTAGTATGTTGTTGGCATTTGGTACAATGCCAAACATAGTTGTTGCAGTCTTGGTTAATAGTGGGCCAATAATAGCCCAGGTGAAGGATGCGCTTAGCAATCGAGTTACCGATGAAATGTTCCCCAAAAAACCCATCATGGACTTGTTTGATGATGTGGGAAGTCTTAGTGGTTGTTAGGCATTAAAGAAGGAGGCTGTCGAGACCTCATTTGTAGAGAAGTCCCCCTAGGATAGTGTAGCAAGCAATACTCTTGATAAATGCTCACTGTTTATTGCCAGAGAGGTTAGGAGGGATGATAAAATATGTCAAGTAGTCCACAAGTCATTTATACCAAACATCATGTGGACTAGAGAGGTTAGGAGAAATTTCCCCCAGAGATGATGGTTGAGATGTGCCCAAGATAGAAATCTTGGGTTGTGTTGGTTGAGAGGTCTTGACGAATAATGGATATGTCAAAGGTGTAGAAGTCTGGTCTTTGCCATTATCCTTCATAGTTTGGGGCCTGGTGGCCACGTTAATTGTGTTGATTTCAAATAAAGGTGGTTAAGGGACCATATTCTTATGTTGGGATCCTGATTGAGGTGAGGAGGTTTGAGAGGTATGGGATGGTGTCGGTGATTGGTCGAAAAAGTGGTCAGAAGAAGCCTCAATGTAAGGGGTGCCCTTTTTCAAGTGTTGGTGAATGACAACCTTAAGGGCAAAACAATGCTCAGTATCATGTCTAGGTGTGCGATGATACCAATAGATTTTAGTGCCATCAAACCAAGATGGTTTTGGTCTGAGAGGTTGGTATGGTTTAATAGGTGGGAGGACAATGCTAGATGACTGCAACAATTGACATAACATCGAAGCATAAGAACCCACTAATGGCTTTACGCTTGTTGTTGCAATAGGGGTTGACAACTTTTTAGAAGTTGTTTGGGGAGTTTGTCATGTCACCTTTTTAGTTGGTGGTGTGACCACACGTGTAGATGACACTTTCTTGTTAAGAGGTGATGGATTAGGGAGCACTCCTTTAAAAGTGGAAGGATGTGGACCCAAAATTGAGGATAATAATGAAGGTGGGGGAGAAGTTCTCCGATGTGGTTTAGTAGCCTTCTTTGATATGGTGCAAGGACCACTATTGTGCAAGGTGAGGTTCAAGTCTACCTTCACTTGTGGGTAAGTGAGGTTTGATATAGGGCAAACGCTAAGAGATTTAATCTATTTCAAAATAGTAGATGCCTATGAGGGTTTGGGTGAGGTGATAAGTTCTTCTCTCGGTGGAGAAGGGATTGGAGAATTTGGTTCTTTAGTTGGATAGAGCGCAGGGATGATCATGGCTTCCTCGTGTGGTTGAGGAGTGAGAAAAGTATGATCCCCCATTGATGATAAGAAGGATGAGGGCGAGGCTACTGGCGATGGTGGCATCAAAACATCCTCCAATATGGGAGAGGTCAAAGTAGACTCTCCCACATGTGAAAAGGGGCTGGATGGAGGATTATCCTCCATTTATGGAGGACAAATAGGAGAAGAAGGTTCTTCTCCCTGTGGTGGACAAATAGGAGAAGAAGGTTCTTCTACCTATGGTGGATAAATAGGAGAAGAAGACTCTTCTACCTATAGTGGAAAAATGGGTTGATTAACCTCTTCAGACTATGGGAGAGGTTGGTTAGAAACCATGTTGACCATGCATATATTATGCTCTTGAAGGTCATCGGCTATGGTCTAAATGTTATGCTGACTTGGGGGATGGTTAGGGAATGGTTGCCTAAAGATGTCAATGTTTTGGTTAGTCGGCACATTTGGGTTATCCAAAATAAGGTCCCCCTTGTCTAACATATCTTGAATGATGTTTTTGATGGTTTTACAATTATCTGTGTCATGACCCTTGACACGATGATATTTACAAAAGACATTTTCCCTATACCAGGCAGGGATGGCTTTTGAGGGGTCAAATTGGGGTGGTTAGATTTGAGGGAGATTGAGGACCCCCTACTTGATGAGTTTATCCAGCATAAAAGCGTATGATTCTCCTATTGGAGTATACTGACGCTGTATATGCCATTGTTGGAATTGTCTTGTGATGTATTCTGATGTGGAAGGTTGAGATTGGTTGGTTGTTGTTGAAGATGATGGCCTAAGGACCATAGCATTTGCTGCTCCTTTAGACTTGGAGTGGGAAGAAGAAGGTTTGGACGAAGAAGGGTTATTAGATTTTGCGTTACTATGCAATTTGACCTTATCTTCTTCGACAACATGGATTTCAAGCTTTCTAGCCATAGTGAAAGCTGCGTCAAATGTGCAGAATGTTTAGACCCACAAATTGGATGAGATGTGTTTGGCACATGCTCTTGAAAATAGCTCAATGAGCTCAGTTTGAGGTAGTGAAAAGGAGAGTGGGTTGATCAATCCTTTCCAACGGGCAACGAAGTCAGCTATTGACTCATCACCGAATTGTTTAATAAAATATAGGTCTGTAATGGAGACCTTCTTAGTGATGTTGATTGAAAAGTGGTCAAGGAATAGTTGGGTGAGTTGAGTGAAGGAAAAAAGAGAATGACTGGTGATAGAGCTATACCAGTCAAGGGCGGCCCCTAAAAGTGACATGGGGAATGTGCGAAGTAATAACACATCATCGTGTGCTATGAGGTAACAAGCATGTTTAAACACTCGTAGATGTTGTTGTGGGTCCTCTTTACTCTAAAATTGAGTAAATTTGGGGAGTTCCCACTGGTTAGGGTATGGTTTAATAGGCACTGAAGGGTGAATGGGTTCATTGCATATTTATTCGTATGAAAGAACATTGCTTGAACCAGAAATGGATGTCTCAAGGTTAGACATCTTATCCATCAGCATCTTAATTAGATCAGCTAACGAATTGGCAAGTGAGGCACCCCCTAAGTTGTAAGGTACCTAGAAGGTGTTAAGAGGGTTTATGATGTACTTGGTTGCGTTTGTATAGGCGCAACATATTGGTAGTTCATCATGGTGACTAATGTTGAGGCTAAGGGGGCTTGTGCCGTGAAGTTGGAGGGCACAAGTTGACTAGATACCGCTAAAGGTGGTTGAATGGCGGCATTGGTAAAAGGATAGGTAGTCACTCCCACGTTTATAAGTTCAAGAGTGTGGGGAGTTGAGACAATCAAGTTATGATAAGGTGTAGAACTTGGTTGAATTGATTGTGGTTGAGGAGGTACAGAAACCCCAATGAAGGTAGGTCCAGAAATGGAAGGGGAGGCCAAATTTTGAACATTGGCCATGGTCAGGTTACTGGTCGAGGTAATGGATTGAGTGATTATGGGTTGGGTAGCGAACACTATTGATATCATTGCCACTTTAGTGATGGAAGTTGGCATCCTATAAATAGGGGTACCTGAAGGATCTCGTGTTTGGCTTCTTGCGAGATAGTGTTGGAGAGCCTTGATGTTGTGGTCAAGGAATCTCTCAAAGTTTTGGTCCCCTTTGGGAATAATTGGATGTTGGTCGGGGGTAGGCTAAATAGGAGTATGTTCAGTATTTGAAGTATGCTCCATTTGGTGACTTGATATAAAAGGCAAAGGCGGGAGTGGTTGTTGCCTCGCATGGTCAATAAGGGATTTATCTTGACTATGTGTCAAGTCCATCCAAGGCAAAGTAGGTTGAGGTTCCAGAAACTATGTGTTTCAATTTTAGAAAACCAAAGGGTGTCAGAGTGTGTTTAACAGCAAGAAAGTCAAGTTTTTAGCTTGTTGTTTTGGAAGGAAAATTTGTTGATAGTGACCGACGTCAGTGGAAAAACTGATGTCGGTGAAGATATGTTGCCAACATTGGTGAAAAAATTGATGTTGGTGAGAAAACGTTGCCGATGTCGGTGAAAAAACTGATGTCGGTGTTTGTGTGTTTCTAGAAACTCAAAAAAATGAAAGTTTTTGGAAGAAAAGAGAAATTCTGAGTCATTTTTAGACTTTAAAATAATGTGTCCTTACCAACTCAAACAACCAGATAAAAACAATAGAAAATATGAAGGCAAGAAACCTCTAAACGTTAAATTCCTAAGAATAAATTTTTAGAGTCATGGTGGCTTAAGCCTTAGAAGAATATGTTTGGGAGTTTGGGCTTTTAGAATAGGTCCTAAAAAGGAAGTCTAAAGCTAGTTTCAGGTTATGTTTTGGTGCTCAAAAGTTTTTGTTAGATTTCGTACGTGGCTTGGTGCTAGGATCTTGCTCCCCTCACTTCACGAACCTAGAGCCGAGCTGGGCCACTTAGCCAATATATACTTCGCCTAGAGTTTATACTCTGCCAGAGAACAGAGTGGGTCCTCCCCTTGGTGGTGAAATCCAAGTAGGATCGCTAGGAAGGGTAAGGTATCCACTAGGTGATGAAATCCTAGATGGGCCTTGTCTCAGGTAAGTTAAAATGTTTGATTGTGAATGTGGTCAGGTTGTGTAACATATGTGCACTATGATTTATTCATAATGCACTTTAATTACTAGATGAGTGGACTAAATATGCATTCAAATAGAAATGAGATGCAATAGATTTTAACCCAAATGGAAATGTTTTGTTTGTTCAGATGCAAACAAGTGAGGAAAAAGGTTAAGAGTATGAATTTTCACTACTCTAAAATGCAAGGAAGAAATGACAAGGAAAAAGAGAGATTCTTTTTAACTTGTGCTAATGGTGTCTTTTTATAACAAAAAGATAAAAGAGGAGATGCAAGAAGAAAATCTAATGCACCTATATGAATGTTTGCTTTTAGAAGAAAAAGAATGAACCCAAGGAAAACTCTAGGGTCCCATCGGGTGTGCCAGAATGTTTCTACTCATTCTTTTTATTTACATTCTGAAGAAATAAGAAAATAAAGCTAATGGTCAGGGGTTAGATAATACCCGAATTAAGTTGCACACCATTATCCAGACATTGTAGGAGCTCCTCTTTGGCTGTGGAGGAAGACACCTGTAAAGAGAATAAGACTCAAACATAGAAAATGTTAGATAGATATATGGAGAACTGCCAAGCAAAGCTCGGTCCCAGAAGTGTAGAAACTTCCTTACGAGATGATAGTCCACTTTTTGATAAAAAGAGTGTCAAATAAAGAAATAATAATGACTTAAAGAAAGATAAATAGATAATGCATACCTGATTCCTGCAATCTGTCTATCACAGTCACCAACACTGGTTAGTCTGCCATCATCGGTTGGTCAATGTTGTTGACGTCGGTTATGCTACCAACATCGGTAGGGGCAATGGGCCTTGGATGGGTTTTAGGGTTGTCTGTGGTTGACAAAAGGGTCTGTGGAGATTGGAGGACTGTGTAGGGTTGCAAGACAATAGATAGGGTCTTAAGAGGGACAAGGGTAAAGGGTATGTGTGAGATGAGGTTAAGGATATGGGGAAGGCCTCTCAGCCTCTCTAGGAAGAAAGCTGGGTTTGGTCTCAACAGTATTTAGAAATAACAAATGGACTAATTACCAATGCATCCTAAATTACTAAAATGAAAGGCAGAAGAATACTTAGCTCTTGAGTGTGCCCGTTGATTGTCCAAAGTCTGAAGAGAGAGAGAAGACCCAGAGAGAGGAAGATCCAAAGTCTAAATTCATGAATCCTGATTCGTGATTCATGATTTTTGTGATTAGGTAGCCTATAACTCAGTGTTAGAATTTGGTTTAAGTAAACTGACATCAGTGATACCACCGGCGTCAATCGACAGTTGACTGATGTCAGCGGCTAGAGAATGGGTAAAAGGGCTATTTTTAGCCCTTTGCCTGTTTCTCCATGCACAACTTACACTTATAGAGGCAAGTAGAACAATCATTGTAAATCAAAGACAAAGGTAAGAAAAAGATGAAATAGAGTCAGAAATAGATCATGAATATGAAATTAAATAACAATAAAAATAAGAAAAACATCTATAAATGGAAGATATGATGGTTAGGGATTTAGAGGGAAGGAAAAAATGAATCAAGGTTGGCAATCCATATTATGAAGTCACTTTAAAATCATGGGAGTTGATAGATTGGATAAATAGCATGGAGAAGTTTTTTAATGGAAAATTAAAAGTGAAGATAAGAAATTAAAGTTTGTATGCACAAAATTAAAGGGTCATGCAATGATTTGGTGGGATCACCTATAAAAAGAGAGATTTAAAAAGGTTAAAGAGAAGATCAACATGTGGAAAAGGATGGAGAAGAAGTTGAGGGATAAATTTATTAATAAAGATTATGCACAAACCTTGTATAGAATATTATAGAATTTAAGGAAAACATATCACAATATACAAGAGTATATAGATAATTTTTACAAGATATCCATATGAGTGGATCATGAAAAAAAAATAACATATGGCCATAAGGTATGTAAATGGTTTGAATTTTTCTATTCAATATTAATTGAGCATGCATAGAATACTTTGGATGGAGGATGATTATTATTTAGATTTGAAGGAAAAATTAAAAAAAATGATAGACTTTTAGAAGATCAATTGAGCCAAGAAGAGGACAGTTATCTCCAATAAGGGGGTGGTGGGTTTAATTCCACTAGAGGAGGATTTCCCATGGTTTAGAAAAGAAAGAAGATAATGGTTTCAATAACAAAAAAGAGGAAGAGTATTTCATAGATAAAGAGGCTATGGTGGTGATAGAGGGTAGGATAAAGATCATTTGACTATTTTCACTATCATGAACAAGAAAAGAGGCAAGATGACTACCCAAGAGTAAATTTAGTGGAGGATGAAATAGAATAATGAATACAAAATTTATAGCAATGGACATAGGATGAAATCTTATAATGAGAGAATCCAAGGAAATAACATGTGTAAACTAACGAAGGTGGTGATGTATGTCTATAAATAAATATTTTTTGAACAATGTACACCTTAAGAGGTAAGATATGTAAAGTAATTGTAGATGGTGGTAGTTGTAAAAATATGGTTTTGAAAGAAATGGTAGATAAACTAAGTTTACAATGTGAAAAACATACTTATCCTTATCGTATTTTATGGTTTAAGAAAGGGAATGAAGTTTATGTAGATAACATGTGTTTAATTAAGTTTTCTATAGGAATACTTAAAAAGATGAATTATGGTGTGATTTTATTCCAATGGATGCATGCCATGTGTTATTGAGAAGGCCATGGCAATATGACAGAAAAGCAATTCATGATGGAGAAAAAAATACATATATTTTTTGGAAAGGTGGTACAAAGGTAGTTTTATCTAGTGAGTTTCTGGAAAAAACTATGTGTTTGCTTTTTGTCTAACATTTTTGTTCATACTATATTAACCATGATTCATTCTCATTCCCTGATGATGGTTCATGTAGTATGAACCGAAACATCAGACAAAAAATAAACACACTTTTTTTCCAGAAACTCTCTATCTAATTCATTGGACTATGGAAATACTCTTGTATTAAAAGGTAGTTTCATTACCTCTTAAATTAAAAGGGAAAATATAAATCATGTTATCCATGAAATAATTTATCAAAGACATGAAGATGATAGGTTTTTATTATGCATTAATGGAAAAGAACAAAGAGACATAAGTGGTGCAAATACTAGCAGAAGGAGTATAAGTGTTGAAATAATATTCAAATGTTATATTTGATGAGATACTAGATGGTTTACCACTAAAGAGAGACATTTAACATCATATTAATTTGATTATAGGATTAGCTCCACCCAATCAAGTGACTTATAGGATGAGTCCAACAAAACATGGAACATTAAATTAATAGGTTATTAAATTGGTGAGAAAGGGTATAATAAGGGAGAGCATGATTCCATGTGAAACACTAGCATTGATAACTCCAAATAATGGTGGGACATGGAGGATGTGTGTGCATAGTATAGCAATAATAAAAATAACTATCAAATATAGATGTTTTTACCTCATTTAGATGATATGATGGATGTGATTACATGAGAAAAATTCTTTACCAATATTGGTCTAAAAAGTGGATACTATCATATTCAAATTTATGAAGGAGATGGATTGAAAACAACATTCAAGTCTAGGATGGCTTATCTATGTGGATGGTGATTCAATTTAAATTATCTAATGCACCCAATACATTTATGAGGGTGATTGACATATTTTTGTGGGATTACATTGGTAATTTTGTAGTGGTTTCTTTTGATGACATTTTGATATTCAATAATCTTAAATAAGAACACATATGGCATTTGATAATGGTATTATAAATGTTAATAAAATAGAAGCTTTATGCAAATATGAAGAAGTGCAAGTTTATTTAGATTAGTTTGGTATTTTTTGGGTTTGTAGTTTAAGAAAATAGTTTAAGTATGGATGAAGAAAAAGTAAAGGCAATTTTTGAGTGGCATGTTCCAAATATCATCATAGAGTAAGAAATTTCCAAGGTTTAGCAACTTTTTACACAAAGTTAATTAAAAAAATTAGTAGGATTATTAAACCAATAATAAATTGCATGACAGGAAAATAATTTGTATGGGTAAACGCAATTATATGAATACTTTAATTATTAATTACAAGATTACAGAAAAACCTATTTTAGAATTATCATATTTAAACAAAGTGTTTGAGGTTGATTGTGGTACTTATCATATGGGAATTGGTGTTTTGTTGAGTCAAAAAATAAGGCCAATATAACATTTCAGTGAGAAATTGAATGAGGTAATATATAAGTATTCTAAATATGATGGTAAATTTTATGCAATTGTATAAGAATTAAGACATTTAAGGCATTACCTAATGTCTAAGGATTTTATCCTATTTATAGATCATGAGGCTCCAAAGTATGTGAACATTTAAAAGAATTTAAATAATAAGTATGCATAGTGGGTGTCCTTCTTATAGGGATATAATTATAATTTAAAACATAAATCATAAAAAATATAAGAAGGTAACTGATGATTTGAGAAGGAGAGTGGCACTATTAATTACTATTGTGAAGGAAGTAGTCAGATTTGAAGTTAATAAGAAATTATATGATACTGATCTAGATTTTGGAAAGACAATTGAATAATGAAAGAATCCATTAACATGTGAGACAAGTAATATTTATTATGAGTACCTTATACATGATGATTATCTTTTTAAGAGAAAATAATTATGTATTTCAATTGACTATCTAAGAGATAATATTATAAGAGAGCTGCATAGTGGTGGTTTGGATGGACACTTTGGTAATAATAAGATAATAGCTTTGGTGAATTAGAATTATTTTTGGCCAAATATGAAGAGAGAAGTGGCAAAGTATGTTTAAATTTGTATGATATTCCAAGTTTCTAAAGGCCATTAAAAAATATAAGGTTATACATGTTATTATCGGTCTCTAGAGAATTATGGATAGATTTGTGTATGGATTTTATGTTTAGGTTTCAAAACACACTGAGAGTTAATGGTTAAATTTTTGTTTTTGTATACAAGTTTTATAAGATGGTTCATTTTATTTCATGTAATAAAACCAATGATGCCACTAGATTTTTAGAACTATTTTTTAAAGATGTAGTGAGATTGCATAGTGTTTCAAAAATCATTACATCGGATAAGGACACAAAAATTATAATTTATTTTTGGAGGACTCTATGAAATATTTTTGGAAATAAGATACAATTTAGTAGTGCATACCACCAAAAAATATATGGTAAAAATAATTTAGTAAACATGAGTTTTGGAAATTTGTTAGGATGAATAGTTGGAGAGAATCCCAAGCAATGGGACTTGGCTTTACCACAAGTTAAGTTTGCATATAATAGTTCATTGCATATATCAATAGTAAAATAATAATTTTATATTTTTTATGGTATAAATATTATTTTTATTTTATATTTGGTGAAATTACCAATTTTAAAATGAGTTGGTGATGCAAAAGCATTTGTAGAGTACGTACAATAGTTACAAGAAGAAGTAAGAAGAAAGTCATAAGAAAGTAATAAAAAGTATAAAGCATCAACAAATGTAATAAAAAGGTCAAAGGTATTTGAAGAAGGATATTTGGTGATGGTGTATTTTATAAAATAAATATTTCTCAAAGAAAAATACAACAAGTTGAAGTACAAGAAAATTGGTCCATGTAGAATTGTAAAGAAAATCAATGACAATGCTTATGAGGTGAGTTTACCATAAAAAGTTTATATCTATACATTATTTAATATTTCAAATTTATATGATTTTCAAGGAGAATATTTTTAAAGGAAATAATATTAATAAGTGGATTGGAATCATCTGATACCAAAGAATAATAAAGAAAAGATAGTGCAGATTCTAGGTAAGAAGATAATAAACATAAGACAAGGAAGCTATAACAGGTATTTGGTATATTTTGAAGGACTAAAATAAAAATAAAACAATTGTATTTTATAATTGGATATAAAAATATTTTACAATAATAAATGGAATGAATATAATTAGAGCAACTCACAAGAGCTAAGTTGTTTTCAACTAGAGGAGAATGATGTAGAGACCTATCTTTTAGAGGCCATAACTTTTGACTCTTTAACTTGATTGAGTTTTAGTTCATGCCAAAATGAATATAAATAAAATAATAATTCATACATAATGTTCTCTAGTAATTTGACTCAAGAGAGGATGGTTAGTATGGTTTTAGTTCCAAAATGAAAATAAAATGAAATAAACACACTAATAACATAACATCTCTAGGCCTAGACACTACGGAGAGCTTAGTTAGAAAATATAAATGACAAACACAACTAAAAATCAAGGAATAATATACAAGAATTCTTTCACCTTCCTTGGATGCTCCAAATGCCTTTGTAGTAGTGGTTTTCTTGGCTTGTGCTCATAAAGTCTTCATCAAAGGAGGTTTTGCTATCTCCTCTTCTCCTTGGCACCTTTAGCTTATGGCTTGGCTTGGCTTGGAATCAATTTATCATGGTAACACTAATTTCTTGAAGATTTTGGAACCAATTTGGATTTATAAATTTGCATAAAAAAATCTTAGAAATGATGTTCATGGCCTCTCTATTTATAGATTTTTAGATTTGTCTAGAATCAACCTGAACCATCCATCTCAAGATTGAGATGTGTGGTTGAGGATTAATTCAATTTTAGGAATTAAGTTTGTAATTATCCTCATCATGGAATTAGAATAAGAGTAAATTAAGAGGCATGGAGGACATCATGGAAGCCATTGATGAGTCATGAAAGGCATGAATCCTGATATTTGTGGCATTTATGGCCTAGGGATGTCTTCCTAAGAAATGAGGTCACTTGATGATGCAGATATTCAATATTCAGTTCTAAAAACAAATATTTAACAAGTTTCAATAGAATTATTAATTAGGCCTTGATTTGGGTTAATTAGATCTTAAGCATGATTAAGCACTTTGTGCATAAATTACTCAAATTGTCTAGAATATCTTGTTATTAGTCCTAAATTTGATTAGATTGGAAATGGAAGGTGATGTTAGATGTGCTAGAATCATATTCTCATTTAGGATGTTACCAATGACAAATAACAAAGTCAAATGTTTTGTGTAAAATATTTGATAGGAAAGATCAATCCAGAGCACCCAGGTGTAAATTTGGCATTTTGACTCGAAATGAACTGATCAAATTTAGTTGGCCCATAAATTTCATTACCCCATTTAGGGATACCCTGGCCAAAATTGGCACTTGAATATGTCAATTTCACATCATTTATCATTTTTTAGTGTTTTTAGTCTAAATTTTACATTTTCAATGGAAATTGGCTAAAAACCTAACTGGAGGTTATCAATGGCCAGATTTAGGTATCTACAATTTGCCCCTATTTGGGAAGGAATTGCAAGCTATAAGCATAGTAACATATTCTCAAATAATCAAAAGTTCTTGTATGCCTACAACTGTAATGATGATAAACTAATTATATGATGCCACCTCGAGGGAACAGTTATCACAAGGAGGTCAGAAAATGGTACCTTGAAAAGAAAAAAGTGATATGAGGGAAATAAATAAAGGAAATATGATGAGGTGAAAACACAATGATATTGAAAAAATAGTCAAAATTCACTGAGAATGCAAGTGGTATATTGCACAATGGTTTTCCCAAAGGTGGTTATAATCATTGTACCCTGATAGTAGCAACGTGGTATGATAACATAATGATTTGCCCAAAGGTAGTTATAATCATTGAGAAGATGGAGCTACCCCAATTAGGATAGACAAATAAGATAGCATGCCCCTGTATAGGTAGAATAAGTAAAGTGGTGAAAACATAATGATTTGCCCAAAGGTGGCTATAATCATTGAGAAATGTAGGTGGGATAGTATGCAATGATTTTCCCATGGGTGGTTATAATCATTGGACCCCGATTATGGAAAACATGATAAACTTGGCCAAGGATGATGATAACTTAACATAGATGGACAATGATGAATTATAACAACCTACTAGTAGGGAAATGCTCATCTGATCTAATAAAGGTTGAAATTCTTTTGTGGTTAATTACTCTATTTGGGATATGATTAGGAGTGAAATTAGGATGTTGATGTCAAATAAATGCTACCATTGTTGAATAGACTTATTGAAACTAAGGTTTTTTATAGCATGTGATGGTAGGCTTCATGATAGAACACCATAAATACTTAGCCAAAATATGCATGAGGACTGACTCATGTAATCCAATAATCAATATAAAACAATGCACCAATGATAGAAACTATGATGACAATGTAAACATATGAATATATATGGATTCAAGTATAAGTGTGGGCAAGGAATCACCCAATGAATACACATAAATTGAATCAAGGAAATAATGTTGAAAGTAAACAAATAGGTAGACAAATAAATAAAATAATCAAAAATAAACAAATAAAAAATACAATAGAAACCCTACAAACATTGCCCCTAGAAAATAGGTGAGAACTTAAAAAATGAACAAAATGGGGGAATAGAACAAAATGAAGGGGGTGGTCAATTTGTCTCTATATGCACTATGCAAGTGGACGATGCCTACATAGTTCCATGTATGTAATATCCAATAAAAAACTTTAGGCCAAATGTAGTTCTCCCATGGAATGGAAAGAAAGTGATAACTGAGAAAAACAAATAGAATAAATGTGAAATAAGAAGAGTAATGGTCTTACAAAATGTCAAGTGCATGAGAGAAAAAGGCTAAAAAAGATGGGGAAACTAAATGACAAGTGATTTGCTTTTAACTTAGTAAGGGTTCCCAGAATCCTTAAGGCAAAGAAGTGGTCAATATTTTTGTTCTTTTCTAACAATTTTGCAAATGTTTTTGGAAGTGATATTGGAGTGTCTCAACTCACTCAAGAATGAAGAGACACTAAATGGTTCAAGTTCACAAAATGGTGAGAACGTGGCTTAACTTGATCTCAAAATGGTGAGAGCGTGGCTTAGGCTTCTCACAAAATGGTGAGAACATGGATTAGGTTGCTCACAAAATGGTGAGAGTATGGGGAAAAGGGTGACCGAGCTGGCCTCAAAAAATATTGAGTGCTACCTACATAATCCTAGAGTAGGACCTCAAGTCACTATAGTTATGCCCCTATAGTGGAGGAACTCGATTAGTGTAGCAGTTAATTTAAATAAAATAGGCATAGTTGGTAAAAAGGTATAATATGACATAAGAAGTGGCAAGTTGTTACATCAAGGTTTAACATTACCCCTAGCTTTTCCATAGGTGGTTATAACTAGGACACAATGGCATAGATCAAAGGTACTAATTTTCCCAAAGGTGGTTATAATTATTAGCAAGATTGATGGTAAGAAAGGAATAACAAATGAAGGATACAACTACCAAAACTTCTATCACACTATCCCAAAATATGATCTCTATCTAAATTGCTATAACCAATTGATGAAACTAATTAGATACCTTGATGTGGAAAATATGTAACAAATGGTAAAAACCAATGTCAAATAGGCTAGGCTTTAGAACACACTGGGTTAGTAGGTCAAAAATGGAAAGTGGATATGGCAAAGAGGATGGATAAAGATGGTATTTGTTCAAAGAATAATAGTGACAAATAGGCATAACTAAAATGGTCCTTACATACAATACACCTTAGCACTCAAGCATAGTACCGCTTAAGATGAATAATATTCATCGGCTTTGGAAGTTCCTCTCTATCTGGTGTGGCAAGCCTATATGTTCCTGATCCATAATTTGTAGTGATGATGAAAGACCCTATCCATTTTTGTTTTAATTTCCCTTTATGCTTCTTCTCATCCATGGTATTTTTTGGTCTTTTTTAAGAACAAGATTACCAAGTTCAAATGTTCTATACTTAACATGCTGATTATAGTGGCCTTTGAGTCAATTTTGATATGCTTGAAGATTGTTAAGTGTAGCTATGCATTTCTCATCTAGTAAGTCTAAATCTTATAGGTGAGCTACTCGATAGTCATGATCATCCATAACATGCTTGAAAGATGTGTAGTGAAGGTAATTTGACCTCAATGGGAAGGATGGCTTCAGTACCATAAACAAGTGAGTATGGAGTGGCTCCTATGGGGGTATGATAATTGGTATGATATACCCAAAGGGTAGGGAATATTTGGAGGTGCTTGTTGTTTCCAAAATTAGCTTAGCTCATTTTTGGGAACAACCCCCTATGAAACTTGTCTGTTTCATCTTTCATCTCTCTAAGTATGTTTTTGAGATGGGTTTTTCTCATTCTCATCTTGGTCTAACTACACTGTTTGAAATTCGTAACATCTTTTTGTTATATTTTACCCAAAACATGAAAGTTGTCATGGTCTCGATATGACTAGGAGACCAAAATCTACCTTTTTTAGAGTTAGTGTTTTTCTTCCATTTTCGTGCATGAGCAGTAATTTTTGTTACTAGTGCATTTTGCCTTTGAGATGAAAGGGTAGCAAAATTTGTCACCCCTGCATCTTGACCTACATGGGTGGCAATTTTTGCTGCCCCTGCATCTTGACCTACATGGGTGGCAATTTTTGCCGCCCCTGCATCTTGACCTACACAGGCTGTAATTTTTGCTGCCCCTGCATCTTGACCTACACGGGCGGCAATTTTTGCCACCCCTGTAGCCGAACCTACACAGGTGGCAATTTTGCTTCCCATGCCTTTTTCATTTCTCACATGCAAGAGTGGCAATTTTCACTACCCCTACATGTTTCTTCTTTTTTAAGTGCAAGGGCGGTGAATTTTGCCACCCCTACACTGTCTCAGTTTTCATGTGTAGCATTTATTGTCATACTCACTGAGTTGTTGGGGTCAATTTTCACCCCATTTAATCTAATTTTAACCCCATTTCAATTCATTCCTCCTCTCCTCCTCCTGCCCTCTACCTCTGGACCATTCAGCAAACTATTAAAAGTGCGCTTTGGTAGATTCAAGCTTGCAGTGCGTGTGGTTTCTCAAGTAGGCCGTGCTTTTTGCATTTGTTTTCTTTTCCTCTTTCTTGTTCATTTTCCAAGTTGTTGGGGTTTTTATTTTTATCTTTTCCCTCCCTTCTTTCCCATGGATTTATCCTTGTTAACCTACACGGGTGGCAAATTTCACCGCCCATGCCTCTTGTTTGTTCCTCAAGGCATGCACAGGCAGCAAAATCTGCTACACATGTCTTTTCTTGCTTAAACCATGTGCGGGTGGAAAATTTCACCACCCACACTCCCTTGCTTCCTTGACTTGTATCAGTGGCAAATTTCATCGCTGATGTAGGCCGAACATGCATGGGCAGTGAATTTTGCCACCCATACACCTTCCTTCCCTTTTCCCTGTAGGGGTGGCAAATTTTGCCACCCATGCAAGCCAAACCTGCATGGGTGGTGAAATTTGCCATCCGTGCTTTCTTTTTCTTTCTCCTTTTATGCAAGGGCGTCGAATTTTGTTGCCCATGCATTTTTCCTCTAAATTTCTCTAACTCTAGAGAAATTTCTTCTTTTTCGTTTCTTTTCCCCTTTTCTCCCCTTTTTCCTCATTTTTTGACCTGACCCTATTAAGTGCCCTTCCTTGACCATGATCATCCAACATGTGAATTCCCCAATTTGCCCACTGTTCCCTAATTACACGATCATGATTGCAGTACCCTCTGAAGATTCTTGCTCATCAGCACTTGCTCAACCAAGGCCAGTTTTGATGTCTAAAACTTCTCCAAAAAAGTCAAAGGCCATGAAGTATAGGTACTTGGGCATCTTTTCAATCACTTCGATCACCTCTAATGTTGATGACATTAGAGATACAGAGATTGGCCATGTGGATATGGCTGAGTTCATGACCAAAACCAAGGCAATGAACTCGAGTTTTGAAATGAAGAGAATCATCGAAAGCAATATTCATCTGGTTGCCACTTTCCCAGTAGCAGCACATCATATGGAATTCATCCTCCAATGTTCCTAGTTCTACAATAAAGAGATGAGAGCAGTCTCAAATGCCAGCAACAACATAATAATTTGGCTAGACCCCAAATTCATTGACAAAGTCTTCATGTGCCCTCCTGCTACTGAAGTGCTGAGAATTGAATTCATAGAGGCACAGAAGGAGTATGATAAGGACCCTGAGAGGGCAAAGAAAGTAATACATAATAGGTGGCTCAAGACCCAAAGGACCAATTTATCTAAATGGCCATGAAACTTCCCAAGGAGCGATTTCATTGAAGAAGTTGGTGACTTGATCACCCTTCTCAGCAGAGTGCGAGGTCTCCCATCTTCCTCACAGTTCCATGAGTGAATGTACCCGTTCATCAAGATCATCTTCCAAGGTAAGTAGGTCATCTTCTAGGGTGAATATATTAACAATGCCCTTCATGAGAAACTAACCAAGGTACAAACTACTTCAAAGTTTTATATGACTTCGTACCTAGTGTATATAACTACCTCGATGTGAACCTTTCCAGGTTTGACAACTGAAGGGGATAGAAAGACCACCCCAATCTACTCATATTACCCCCAATTAACACTAAAAGGGTCAATACACCATTTTAGAAGGGTGAATGATACCTTCTTTGCCATATTTTTATGCCTCTTTGCCCCTCAGCTCGAGCAAAAGAGGGTGTCTGATGAGGCCTAGACAGTCGTCAACGACTATGGTTGTATGTTCCTTCAATTTCCCACCTTTTGTTATCTCCAGGTGGGATTTTTCCAAGCTATCCTTATATGCTCCCCAAGTTTCCTTCTGATAAGTTAGTCCTAATGGAGCTATGTAGACAAATGGTTGTCGTACATACTAGGCAGATGGAATTGAAAAAGCTAGGTTTCAGGTTTCCAATTGAAATTGACAGATACTTGATTTTAACTGTAGCCAAAGCCAAGGTCATGGAAATAGAGATGTAGCTAGTTACCATGAAATAATTCAAGAGAAGGGATAGCTTTGACTATAGGGGTGTCAAGGACATGATCAAACAAAAGACTCAATTTTATGAGCCTATGATCAAAGACATCTGGGTAGACCTAAGGATAGCTGAAGAAATCAGGAGGATGGACTATAGCAGGCTGACCCTAGAACAAATTAAATATTTGGGGCTTGCAGATATTCCCTCCAACTTGGTCAATGATAGGAGCATTATCAACAGCAGTTCCCTGGCCAAGAAGATTACTGACTCCCCTCTTCCTCCAATTCAATGGTCTCAGAAAGAGCTAACTTATCTGAAGAAGAGATTTGAGCCAATATTGGCTAACACTAATGATTGGTTAGCAGCCAAAGGGATCATATTGAAAGAGTTTATTATAAGATCAGAGGCTAAGTTCCAAGCAAAAATGAGGAAGAAGGCAGAAAATAGGACCAAGAACAAAGGTGATGTTCCTTCCCCATCTAGGCCTCACAAGCCTAGAATCATCTTTGTTTCTAAGAAATCAAAGGTTAATAAAGAGACAGAATCAAAAACTAAGGGAGTTGAAGAACAAAGCTCCCAGGAATAGGCAGCTCAATAAATGGAGACAAATGACAAACCCTTAGAATAGTAAAGGGTTGAACCTCTACCTTCTAAGGAAAGGGCATGGCTGCTTACAGACATCTCTCCTTCTCCACCTCAGTCTCCTGAGGCATCTCCTTCACCTCTATCTCCTATCAGTGTTCCTTCTTCTAGAGCCACCTCTCCTTCCAAACTCATATTTGGTGATCCTCAAGGTGCTTCTAGAGACACTCTTCATTCCTCTGGATCTATTCCTAGTTTGGCATCTCCTTCCTTTAATCTGGGAGAAAGTTTTGCCCTTGATCAATCAATGGCCGATATGGTTTCACCAGTTACTCCAACTATTACCACTAGCAGTGTAGAAGTTACCATGGTAACACCAGCTATAGGAACTATTGCCACAATAGGTACTTCTTCTCTCCCTCCTTGGATGTCAGCTTTCACACCTAAAAGAAAAAAGTTAGCCATCTCTCTAGATGACTTCAATTTTAGCAAGATAGTGCCGGTGAAAGCCAAGGCCCCTAAGAGACCAAGGATCCTCTCAAAATTGGTTAAAAAAAAGGGGCATAAATTTTTGGAAATAGCTAAACCACCGCAAGACGCAACCCTTGAAGGTTTTTGACATGAGTAGTTATTCCATCTCTCGTGTTGAACTTGGAAAAGTTACTCATGAAGGTGTGAAAAGTGATATATAGTCTGTGATGGACATCATGGTCTAGAAATTTGATAGAGAAAAGGAGATGAAGGACTACTATAAGGCCAAAGCAGAGCAGTTAATTGCAGTAGTTAGGAAATTCACCCTTCCCCCTGAAGTGGCAACCCCAGAGGCCTTTTCCATAGACAACCCTGTCATTCAAAAGGCAGAAAAAACCTATATGAAAGGGAAAGTACTAGAAAATTACATTGAAAAGATGCACACTCAGGGAATTTCCTTACTTACAGAGGTTGTTGAGAGGATGGACAAGATGAAGAAAGTGAGGATGGATTTGGAGGACCTTGTCTCACTTATTTCTCACGACATTGACAGTATAGAGAAATATCTTAGCAAGTGGAGGGAGATGAAAGATCTGAAGAAAAGCACCCTGATATCCATTAGTGTCATTTCTAGAAAAGATTCCTATGTTGAGATTAAGGAATCACTGATATACAGGGTTCAGGTACTCAAGGAGCTCATCGAATATCTCTAGTCTTCTAAAGATGCTAGTGAGAAAAGTGATACAGTCTTACTAAATAGACTAGAAGAACTGCCTTGCAACCTCACCACTAGGGACAATCAATTTCTCTCAGCCGAAAAGATGATCCAAGAATTCAAGGGTATGATTCAGAGAGATTTTAAAGAAAAAGCCTTCTCAATGACTTATGTGGACAATATTTTAGATACTCAGTTAACTCTGGAAAATTTGAGATCCAGGTTAACTAGTCATGCTAAGGCAATCACAACATTGAAGGATGCTATAATCAAAGCTAGGGTCATCTTCAAGAACACCATTGCACTAGACAGCATAGGAATTCAGGCATCTATTACTATGTATGATGCTCATCTAAAGAAGTCTAGCGGCAAGAGCTAAAACATTTTCCTCTCTCTCTTCTTCTTTTCTCATGCACTTTTGTCATGTAAAAGTGCATGCAATTTTGTAATGTGTAATTACATGTAAAAAAATCTAGAAAAATATCTCAAAAAGTCAAAGATGACTCATCTTTGACTTAGATATTTTTATATTATAATCTTTTTATTTTATAATTTTGAAATTTTATCCCTATATATAGTGGAGACCTCTTTTGTAAATCAATCTCTGATAATTGAGAGCAAAAGCTCTGCTGAAATTGAGACACTTTTTGAGACTTTGTGCTCAACTTGTAAATCATATTTTGTTGAATGAATGAGAAATAGGTTTATTTTAGACTTTGTGTTGAAGTGATCTGGGTTATTTAGGAAATAGTTCTTATGTCCTCTTTCCTGATAATCTCTTATTTGTTTGATTTAATAAGCAAAGTGTGTGTGTTAATATTATCTAAGGATGTTTCTAAAAGATAGAAGAGAGACTTTGAACTAATTTTATCTTGGTGATCCTTTTATCTTTTGTAGTTTTAGGTGAAGACTTTGTGATTCATTTCACTCTATAGTTATGCTTGTTCCAGATCAGTGAAGGAGGCTACGGAAGACTTTGTGCTTACACAGTTTCCTTGTGAACTTTGTTACTTTAGGTGATTTTCTGCTCTATGCTGGATACCATTCCTGAAAGAAGAGGAATGTTGTTGGCCAACGATCGAAATTTCTCTCTCTTGTTCCTTGTACATCACCTCTAAAAAAAGAGAGGTGGATGTTGTTATACCACCCTGAGTATTATTTTTTGCTTAATTATATATACATATAACATATAAATATTCATAGGGAACCTCCCCTTGATGAGAGGAGAGATTTACCTCATCTAGATCTGCTAAACCAACACTTTTCATGGTGTAAATCTTCCTGTGTTGTGGTTGATATACCCATTTTTTCCTCAGTTAGTTGACAACAAAATATTCACCCAACAGTGCCAATCATGATTGACATTATTACAATCATTTTGAGAATATTGATAATGGTTTTATTAGATGCCTCAGCCCGGCCATTACCTTGAGGGTAATATGTTGTAGAAAAGTGTTGTGTGATGTTATATTTGGTACACAACTAGTATACATCTTTTTTCTTGAATGATCCTCCATTATCATATATAATGTCAAAAGGGATAACATAGTGGGAGATGAGACAGTTGAAGATGAATTTGGAAATTTGCTTTCCAATCACATAAGTGTGGGGTATAGCTTCACCCCATTTAGTGAAATATTCACTGGTGGTAAGGATATGTTTATGGCCATCAAATGAAGTGGAGTTAATCTTCCCAATGATGTCAAGTCTCCACGTATAAAATGGCCATAGTTTCAACATTGGTTTCAAAGTTTTTATTAGGGCATGAATTGGATTAGCATGTCATTGACGTTTGTCACACTTTTTTACATATGCAGTGGCATCTACGTCCATTATGGGCCAATAATAACTAGTACATAAGATATTTTTGGAGAGGACTTCTCCACTAGAATGGGATCCACATACTCCATGAACTTCTCTTAACTCTAATGTAGACTCTACCAAAGTTAAACAATGAAGTAGAGTTTCATCAAAACTATGATGATAAAGGGTGGATCCAAGTAGAGTATAATGAACATAATGATGAATGAAATATTTGGTTTGTTTTCAAGATAAGTTGGGTGGAAAAACTTGGTCATGAAGGTAGTTGTAAAGGTTTGAGTACCAAATAGAATTAGGACCAACAATATCATAAATCATGATAATGGTTGAAGGTTCATGAGTTAGTGCTAACAAATTTTTGATAAGGAACTAATACTCTCTAGCTTTATCTATTTGTTGAATCATAAAACCAACAATACCCATGGCATCTATAGTTCTATTATTATCCCTTGGTATGTGCTCAAACTGAATGCTGGTAATTTATTATTTAAGAGTGTCAACCATGGATTTATATTGAACTAGCTTGTCATCCTTGGTCTGAAAATGATCTGTGGCCTGATTGATGATTAACTAAGAATCACCATAAACTTAGAGATTAGATATATTCCAATTCACTAATTATCAAATTCTTGCAACAAGTGCTTCATACTCGGCCATGTTATTTGTATAAGGAAAGCTGATTTTGAATGATTTAGGAATTAGATCCCCCTAAGGTGTAATAAACAATAGGCCTGCCCCTGATCCATGTGCAGTGAATGAACCATCAAAATATAGCTTTTAGGGTTGATTCTCAAGAGGTGTGTCAATGATGTTCATGATGGATTTATTAATAAATTAGAATGTGAGTGGCTATGTGTCTCTAAGAGGTGCTTCAGCAAGTTGATCTATAAGAACTTGTCCCTTGATGGCCTTTTGATTAACATACTCTATGTTAAACTCACTAAGAAGCATGATCCATTTATCCATTCTACCTTACAAATATATTTTAGATATTAGATACTTGAGTGGATCTACCTTTGAAATGACCATGGTTTTATTATTCAACATGTAATGACGTAATTTTTGAGTTGTGAAAACCATGGCTAGACAAGCTTTTTCAATAGGTGCATAGTTATGTTCATATGTAACCAAGGTATGGCTTAGGTAATATATAGCATGCTCCTTTTCCCTATTATCATGTTGAGCCAAGAGTGCCCCCAAGGAATGATCAATAGCTGATAGGTATAACAAGAATGGCTTTCCTGGCATAGGAGGTAATAAAATAGGTGAATTAACAAGATAATCTTTGAGATATTGAAAAGCTACTTGGCAGTGACCATCCCAATGAAATGAAACTCCTTTATTCAAAAGGTGTGTAAACAGATGGCACTTGTCTTCTAATTGAGAGATGAAGCATCTGATTGACTGGATCTTATCCTACAAACTATGAAGTTACTTTAAACTAGTTGGTGGTGGCATCTTGGTTATAGCATGGAATTTAGCTAGATCGAATTCAATACCTCTATGAGACATGATGAAGCCAAGTAATTTGCCTTAAGTTAAACCAAACACACATTTCTTTGGATTGATTCTGACTTTGTATTCTTATAGTATTTCAAATATCTTATGCAACACTCATGGGTGGTTAGCCCTGGTTTTAGATTTTGCCATTATGTCATTGACATAGTCTTCAATAATATCATGCATCATATCATGGAATATGATAGTCATGTCCCTTTGATATGTATCTCCAGTATTCTTAAGGCCAAATGGCATCACTCGATAATAAAATGTTCTCCATGGAGTGGTGAACACTATTTTATGTTGATCTTTAGGTGTTATCCTGATATGATTCTATCTTGAAAAGCCATCCATGAGTGAAAGCATTTCATAACCAATGTGGAATAGATGATCATGTAGATATTAGGTAATGAAAAATCATCTTTAGGACAAGCTTTGTTGATTTCTTGAAAATCAGTACAAATTTTGATTCCTTCAAGATTTTTACTAATATGTACTACATTAGAGATCTATTATGAGTAATCAATAAATCAGATACATCTTGATTCTAAGATTTTTTCCAACTCTTTATTTACCAATACAAAAATGTGAGGATGCATCTTACATAGTTTTTATTTTACCAATTTGTCATTAAGATTAACCATAAGATGGTGCAGAACCAAGGTGGGGTCTAAACCTGGCATGTCAGAATAAGCCCACAGAAAGATATCTACAAATTATTTCAATAAAGTTGTAAAGATGTCATGTTCCTCCTCAGTAAGAGATGCACTTAATTTTATCCATTTTAGGTTTGATGAATTCCCGATGTTTACCTCTGTGATCTTTGACTAGAAGGGTCGAATCGTCTTCTAGGATAGTAGGCAATGACTTAAACTATTGAATTATGTCTAAATCCTTTGTTAAGACTTGCTCTTCAAATTATCCTAGGCATGAGGAATCTGAGTCCCATAATGGAAGATCTAGCCATGTGACAAAAATAATCATAAATTCTTAAATAATTTGATCAAATACTTATTGTTTCTCAAAACTGAACTTAGATCTATAGGTAAGTTCATCGTTGGTGGTCTCCCAGTCTAAATTCAAAGAAGAATGAGCACCCCCATCTAATAGCACCTAAAATAGGTCTTCACCACTAGATTAACCTTTATCTTTACTTTTTCCCTAGACATAAAGTGCCTCAAAGAGGTTTTCACTTTAGGACCTCAATGTTTTATTTATTTATTTTTGGCTAAGGGTGTTCACTCACTCTCCAAAATAGGTTGTAGGATCCAATGTGATTGAGAAACCTGATTTGTGATCTCCCAACATAACAATGTCTCTAAGACCTAAGAAATCATAGAATGCCTCATCATTCTAAAACTCATCAATTGACAAACTAGATTCTTGTTGGTCCCAATCTACTAGTTGGGGATACGATAATGGCAAAGGGTTGTGATGAATGATCGGGGTAAGGGTACAAATGGAATTATTATCAAATATATTAGTTGCATCTAGGTTATTAAAAGTGAGGCTATGATTGGAGTCTACTTCACTGTCAGCATCATCATCACTAGTTGTTAGTGATGGAGTTTGAATAAGATATGTGGGGTCACCCCCAAGCAATTTAAATCTAAGTCTATAAGGTCTTTCATATTTAGTCATGGAAATTGGCTCAATGGTCCCTTGTTGATTCAATCTAAGGCCTCTTCATTCATATTTGTGACACTCCATGATCCTATTGAGAATAGGATACTTTACACTTTTATAAAAATCATCTTGGTTGTCATATATAACCATGATTCATCTCCTTCAAGAGGGTCAAGTTCTAGGCCAGCTGCTAGTACAAATGTGACATGTCCCTTATCTTTGATTTTTTTTGCCAATGCCTATATGAGGTGACTTTAGGTCACCCAAAGGTTTTTGGATTCTAAGGAAGATTGGCAATATGAAATGTATCATGGGTCACATATTCTCTCAATCCATTATCTAAAATGTTGAAATGATTGGAAGCTTTAGGATGTGGTATGTGGGAAAGGGAATACAAGGTATTAGGATCTATGCAATTATCTGGTGAAGGATCAATAAGTATAGCCTTTCCTTTATCTTGCTTGGAACTTTGATTCATGTCATACTGATAATTATAGCTTTGAAACTCAGCCTCAAGATGTTTGCAGTGTTCATATGGTTGTAAATCTCTTAGAATATTCACTTCCATCCTTGAGTGGGAGAACTTGATAATTGGTGTAGTGTTGACAGGACTGCACAAATCTCATGTAACCAAGGCCTACATAGAAGTATGTTGTATGATAACTCAAGATCAATCACATGGAAAAGTGTATCATGGGTCAAAGGCCCAATGATAACTAGCAAACTGATGGTGCCATGTGATTCTCTTTCTTGATTATCATAGGCTTTGATAGTTATTATTTATAGTTGGAGATCTGTCATTATGTACCCAAGAATTTTGATGAGATTTAGAGACACTATATTGAGGCTAGATCCATTGTCTATAAGGACACATTTCACTTTATGACATCTTATATAAAATTCTATGTATAATGGATTGTTACGGAGCAGACCAAGGGAAGACATATCACTTTGGTTAAATGTGACTTATTGGGCTGGAGTTAGGTGTCCAACTAAAGCTTAAAATTTATCAAGGGATATGTCACTAGTAATAGTGGATTGGGTTAAAAACTCATTTAAGATGTTCTTGTGGATTATTGACATTCACAATAAATCTAAAATAGAAATTTGTTCTAGTGTCTTCTACAATTGTTCCACAATATCAAACTTCTTGTCTTGGTCAGTAGTGAATGGTTTATTCCAAGGTTGAATGACTGGTTGGATGATAGGTAAAGTGGCAGATGGTTGTGGGCCTAGGATAGTAATCTTTGACCTCCAAGTTGGGATTGCATAATTGGGATTAAATACTAGACAATTATTGCTAATTGATGTTGGAAATGGTGTGGGACTAGATAGGACAAGTCTCAACTTTTGGTGCACTTGCATGTGGTCACATGGAAAGAATGAGTTGTCATTATAACATCCAAAATAAGAAGTCCTAATTTTTTGGTTTACCTGTATGCACTTCCAGGTCAAAGAAGGATTATCCATGTAATTTGGTTGAATACTATTATTTAGCAATGGTCTAGGCTAATACTATTTGGTTTAGGATTAATGGAGATGGTATTAACACTACCCCCTACAATATGACCTACAACCATGTTGTAGTCATGTGAAACTACTTTGTAGGTTTGTTGGTTATTATAATTTTGACCTTGGTGTTGTCCATTGTTTTTTCATTGTGGATTCTGCTATTGATTTTGTTGAATATGCTAGTGTGGCCTCTAATTTTGATATTGTTGATTTTATTATTGCACTAGCCATTATTGTTGTTGTTGCTGATTATTTTGTTGTTGCATATTTTTATGTCAAGGAAAGGGTTTTTGATAAATCCCAAGATTTTTATTGGAAGTGGAAGCACCATTATCCAATGTTATCTCTTCATTCACCAGCATATTCTTAATTAAATGCTTGATTTGGACACATCTTCATAGATTATACCCATTGACCTAATGATAGTCACATAATTCAATTTCATGATACCAATTAGGGTAAGGAATGCCTTGTGGATAATGATTTGGTATAGGATAACTAATCATATTAGCGGTAGCAAGCTTGAAAAATATAGATTCAATAGGTTCTCCTAGGTCACTAAAGACATGATGTGCAGACGTGGTTCTCTTAGGAGGAGGGGTTTGCAATGGTAAAGGCTACTATATTTGTTGTGCAATTTTTTGTTATTGTGCTTGTGGCATCAGTTGAAGAGGTTTCTAGGTAGGATTAATCTAAAAAGGTGGTGTGGATGAGGTTTGCATAGTTTAGACATGATGAGATTTGGTTACTCCATTTCCAACAACATTCCTATTTCAATTGAATTGTTTCAGTCATTCTTGGTTATTGGCTTGTGTCAGTTGTGATTCTTATACTTGATTAGGATGTTGTTATTGGATATTTCCCTAATTGGTGTAATTAAGCTTGATGACTCCTTTATTGATGAGTACCCACTCGATCAATAAACTTTTATCAATGATCTCTTTGAACATATGTGCACATTGCAGTTCTAGATGATAGGCTATCTCATTTTGCAAATTTTTAGTAAACACAGTATTTAATTATTTATCTAGTAAATTATGGGTGAAATAGCTTGTAAGGGCTCTCCATAAATGTTAATAATTTGCAAAACTCTCCCTAGCTTTTTGCTTTGTTTGTGTTAGGTCCACTAGGGAAATCTCATGCTCAAGATTATAGGAAAAGTGCTACATAAATTTATCATAAAGATCATCAAAGTCTGTTACTAAATTCTTGGGTAACTTTAAAAACCACTCTAAGGCTTGTCTAGCTAAGCTCCTTGGAAATAATAGCAAAAGGTATATGTCATTATATGCCACTAGCTGACATGCAACAAAGAATTCAGTCAAATGGGCCTTAGGGTCACCTTTCCATTTGTATTTATCAAATTTTAGTGATTTGTATCCTAGAGGAAATGGTATCTACAAATACTCCATATTGAATGGATAGGAACACACATTATCCAATTTTAACTTTTTATTCTACTTCCCCACCTGAATAGTAACAATTGCATCCTTCATCTATTGTAATTCGTGGGATAGGAAATTGGAAGGGATATTGGTTTGAGGGAGAATATTGGTTTGGGTAAATGGCTGAGAGGTCACAAGTGGGACACTTTGATCAGGGTATGATGGAGACACATGTTGAGGTATATTGGCTTAGTTGGGGAATGGACCAAGAATATGCATACATGGATTGAGATGTACTTCAAATTATACATTTGTTTGTGTGATATTCTAGTTTGGGTTAGTGATAAAGGTTTGACCTAGAGGATTTTGTGATTGGGATGGGGGGATATAACTATACTATGCTTGTTGTGGTTCAAAAGGACATGCTACTAACTAAATGAACCTAGCTATTAAGTGGGAACTTGTGGTCCAAGACCCTGTCTCTAAATTTGTGGCACATTCTAAACCATCGATTGTCTAGTAGGTATTTGAGAAACCTAGGGACCTCTTTGTTGCATGAATCCTTGTGAAGAAGTGAAAATAGGTTAAAAACTTAGCATCTATCATTGACCAATATTTACACATTATTGACTAGTCATTGCTTGGTTTTGAATTGGCATATTAGTTTGTGACTGCAATGGTATGTTCATCATTACCTGGTGAGGTGGTACATTAGTTTCCCATGATTGAGGTGGCAATGTATTTGTCCTCTATTGCATTGATATACTAGGTTGTGTCTATTGTTGTGGAATACTACTCATTACTTGTTGAGGAGGAGTAGGATTCATCACATTTTGTCATTAAGGCATGACATTGGCCATCATTTGATTACCTTATCCCATAGGTTGTACACTTGAGGAAGTAGCTGGTTGAGGTTGGGGTGCATACACTCTTATTCCTTGGTATGATGATCTACTTATGGGATTAACTATAGGCACATGTTGTTGGCTAGTTGTTTGTGCATTAGTACCACTTTGATCAAGATTGGATGCTATTTGTATGTAATCTACTATGTTTGGCCCACTATTCAGTGTAGAAGCCAAAGACACTTCTTCAATAACAAGCATATGCATCAAGTTATATATCGAATTAGTTTGTATAAATGGGTTGAAACTCATATTCTCTTGTCCAGTTAACTCTATCAACACTCTTATTAAAGGTACTAGGTCAATGAGAGGCTTACTTATTATATTCATCTAATTGAATTTGCATGCTAAATTTAGGTAAGTTTGATATGTTATTTGCATTTGGTTAAAGTGATCTTCCATAATGTTTTTTCCTCAATTGGATATATTGGGGTCTTGATACATTGTTTAGACTAGAGCCATAGGATTGCTAGAAGCAACTTGTTGATCGTAAATGACATTATGGGGCACTCTTACTAGACTTGGTAAATTTTCAAGGGGGAAGTCTATCGAAAACTTGGCCCCTACCTCTATGACTCTAAACAAAATCTTGTCTTTGTTCTCTAACAAATGTTTCTCAAATAAAAATGGATCAAACATGGAAGCTATATTAGTAGAATATGACTGTTGAAGAACTAGCTCATCCACTGTTGGTATTGTAACTAGGTATTGCACAGTTTGTTCTTGGTCCTATTCTAAATAAGGTGGTGTGTTAAACAGATATCTAATAGATCTTGGATTTGTGCCCCTGATTGAGTATTATAAGAGGGATAAGAATCCATCGCATAAGCAATACTATTCGCATAGGGGTCTTACACCATTTCTTCCTACATAACTACATTACTAATCCTTGGATTGTACATGAGTCCATGGCGAGTGTAGGAATACATGTTGGGATCCATAGTCAATGATTTATGATAAAAGGTCAAAGAGTTATACAAACTCTAAAAAGGATAGAATCTAAAACAAATGATGCCTCAACTTGGTCTAGATCTGTCAAAAGGATCAAAATGTTTATGCAAAGATTCGTGAGGAAACAAGCTAGCAGAAAGTATCTAATGTTTCACTATTCACACAAAGATAAGCAAGTAAATGGACTGAAAATAAAAATTCCAAACTCTAAGGTTGAAGTGTTTCAAATCAGTCTAATTTAAGAATTTAAAAGTTTTTAGGTCTTTTGACCAAATGTGGCATCAAAAGCTAGGCTCAAACAAGGCATGTGTTAGGACTCTTGGCCAAAAGACGTCAAAATCTAGACTTTGAAAATAGATGAAATTTTTAATCTAATGGATTTGAAACACTTCTAACAAACACTAGGTATTTGATTCTTGATCATGAACTTGATCAACTAGGTATAAGTTATTAAACAAAAAGCACTTTAGCAATAGTTTATTTTCTCATAAATAATGGTATAAAACTTGGTTATTTCGACAAATAGGCTAGACAAAAACTATATTTTATACAAAAGATATTTTATACAAAGGATCACAAAAGTATACTCGAATTGGCCTGAAAATGTAGGAACAAATTTGGAATTATATGTAAGAGGGTCTATGAAATAATATTTAAAATGATTTGGGAAGTGTAATGATGCTATACTACTCAAAAGGTGTGATAAAAAGTTTGCTTCAAAAAATATCTAAGGCAAAGACATTTTTCCACAATTTTGATATCATAACACTACCTTTCTTGACTCAAAATGTTGTGGTGTATAGACTCAAAGTGCAAGTGTTTAGCAAAAAATGGCTTAAGTATATTAAGTGATGATAATGATTCTAAGTCTTAAATGGCCTTCAACCTAAATTAGAAATTAAACCTAAGTTCCCTCAATTTTAGTGTAAATGGCAAACCCACTTAACACATCAACCCTATGAACTTGTAAAGGTCTAATTCTAAATTTAGATTATAAGTGAATGACTTAAACAATGTTGGTAAAGGTCTAGACTCAATTGGGTAGCATAACTATGCCAAAGTAGATCATATGAATTTCAAGCTTTTGATGAACATTTGAACAAGGCAAATTGATGATCTCACATGAGCATCATAATGCCTCTTTGTTCAAAAGAAAATTTGGACTATGTGCTTGGTTTGGGATCATTTATTTACACCAAGTTTTGACTCCAAACAATACTTTAATCTAGGACAAGACCAACTAATTAATCGGCCTTAGATCCTAAACTGATAAGGTTGCTTGGTATTATTGGAATCCATCAATATACGTCATTTAAGAGGATTTTAAGTGTTCATCCAAAAGTAAATGTGTATTATATAATAGGGTTTTTACACCCCCCCGCCTTCTCTCAAATAATAGGACTATGACATGGACCTTGAGGTGCACCTTACACCAATAATAATTTTATGGCAAGTGGGGATTTGTCTAAAATCTATCAAGTTTTGAATGATCTAGGGGAATCAATTGTACAATGACTTTCATGCCAAACAATGCAAAAAATAATAATGGATTTTGGGTTCATATCATTTGGCTTGTTAAAAAAAGGTCTAGTCCCTTTTGCAACCACTACATCATGTTATTCACTTAGTGTAGTGCGATGTCCAAAGTACCAATACATCCCGTGTGTAACTCCAAAGGAGTCAAATTAAGTCAATGTCAAAAGATGAAACCACTAGTCAAAGTTTCCCTAAATAACTTGTAGAAGGTGATAAAGTCCCCATCACAAGCCAAGATGCATAAAAATAAATAAATATGAAAGTAGAAAGACTTTAGGATCATTTTCAAGATCACCCAAACTTTGACAAGTTTTTGGGGGGTGCTTTAGATGAATTTCTTTCTAAGCCTTAGACTAGGCAACTTGTAATAGGAATGGCACTTTTGATTCCAAGGGTTTCCTATAGGGGAAAAATAGAAGAGCATACATGCAACATTCCTCTTTTTTCCAAACAAGATTTAATTAAACAACTATTGCAAATAAAAATTGACAAGTGTGTTTAATTTTAAACCCAAAATGAAATATTTGGTGGTGTTCATTTGACCCCTTGGTCTTAGTTTCAAACTTTGAAAACATTCACAAAAAACACTTAAATTCTTTGTTAAACACCAAAATAAAGTTCCTAATTGATTCCTAAGCATGGAAAGGTGATTTAAACATGTTTTGAGCAAAAGTTAAGCTTGGTCCTACAAAAACTTTGTTAGCATGTCCTTTAACTTTGAAGATTTTTTTATCTTGAAATAATAAACTTTGGAAAATTAGCTCTTAGGTCTATATTTTGAGGAAAACATAATGACCAACGTTAGTTATTACTCTACCTAATCGAGATCTAACTGATGTCAATTTTGTTGATCAATGTCAGTTAAGTCAGGTCGATATTTCTTGCTGACATTAGTTACTCTATAAACCGTGGCAACCAAAAATAGCAAAATAAAGTTAAAAAATCAATTTGCAAGAGTTTTAAAGGCTTAAATAAATATTTTAGAGTAACAAAAGGATCTCCTTTAGGTGTGAGATGCATCTTGTCCCACCGAGCATGCCATTATGTTCTCTATTAATTTGACTCAAGAGACGATGGTTAGTATGGTGTTAGTTCCAAAATGAAAACAAAATGAAATAAATACACTAATAGCATAACATCTCTAGGCCTAGACATTAGGGAGAGCTTAGTTAACAAATACAAATAACACACACAACTAAAAAGCAAGGAATCAAATACAAGAATTCCTTCACCTTCTTTGGATGCTCCAAATGCCTTTGTACTAGTGGCTTGCTCAGCTTGTGCTCATAAAGTCTTCATCAAAGGAGGCTTGGCTATCTCCTCTTCTCCTTGGCACCTTTGGCTGGTGGCTTGTCTTGGCTTGGAATCAATTTGGCATGGTAACACTAATTTCTTGAAGCTTTTGAAACCAATTTGGCATTATAACTTTGCATCAAAAAATATTAGAAATGATGTTCATGGCCTTTCTATTTATAGATTTTTAGATTTGTCTAGAATCAACCTGAACCATCCATCTCAAGATTGAGATGTGTGGTTGAGGATTAATTCAATTTTAGGAATTAAGTTTGTAATTATCCTCATCATGGCATTGGAATAAGGGTCAATTAAGATACATTGAGGGCATCATGGAAGGCATTGATGAGGCATGGGAGGAATGAATCCTGATATTTGTGGCATTTATGGCCTAGGGATGTCTTCCCAAGAAATGAGGTCACTTGATGATGCAAATATTTAATATTCATTTATAAAAACAAATATTCAACAAGTTTCCATGGAATTATTAATTAGGCCTTGATTTGGGTTAATTAGCTCTTAAGCACGATTAAGCACTTTGTGCACAAATTACTCAAATTGATCAGAATGTCTTGTTATTGATCATAAATTTGATTGGATTAGAAATGGAAGGTGATGTCAGATGCGTTGGAACCGTATTCCCATTTAGGATGTTACCAATGACAAATAACAAAGACATGTCTTGTGCAAAATATTTGATAGGAAATATCAATCCAGAGCACCCAGGTGCAAATTTGGCATTTTGACTTGAAATGAAATGATCAAAGTTAGTTGGCCCATAAATTGCATTACACCATTTAGGGATACTTTGGCCAAAATTGGCACTTGAATATGTCAGTTTCACATCATTTAGCATGTTTTAGTGTTTTTAGGCCAACTTATGTGTTTTAGGTGAAAATTGACCAAAAATTTGATTGGAGGTTATCGGTGACCAGATTTAGGTGTCTACACATTACTTATTTCACCAATTAGGGATAATTTTAATATTTTTGGAGAGTCATATGAAATCATCTAGGGGTATAAAATTACATTCTAGTAATTTTAGTCATACTGAAAATAACATAAACCAAATAAATTTGTAACCAGACTTGAAATTGGGTTTAAAATCATCTAAAATCATGAATTTATTATTTAGAATATTTTTTTAAAATTTTAGTCCCATTTGAACTTGCATGCAAAAGTTATGAAGAAAATCAAGTTGTAGTTTAAAGTAGGGGTTATTAACTCTAAGAAATTTATTCTTTTTTAGATTTTTTAATTTTAAATAATTTTTAAGTGAGGTTTGTTTAAATAATTTTATGTAATTTTTTTATTCATTCAAGTTTAATCAATGAATATTATGGTTTCATGACATTTTGAGTACTGTGCCTATTGATATTTTATTTTTCTAGTATGTAGATTCATCATTGGTTGACCTTTAGATATTGAGAGATTTTAAAATTTGAGTCTTTATGAGGTGAAAACACTAGTGTTGGAACAAGGACACCAATGTTGATGCCAATGTCTAAATATGAATGGTAATATCTTGGAAAATAAATAATTTTTGAAGTTATGTAACTGATAGTGTAAGATGTACATCATGTTTTAGGTGTTACATGGGCCACATGTTATCTAAATAATCATAACAACTAGGTTGGGAAATAATATAAGCATTTAGGTACAATGAGATGGTGAATGCAAGCCTTATATCCATGAAGAGGTCATGAACATAAAGTTTGATCCTTGAGTGATATTTGTCAAGTGTGCAAGACTAGTTTATCATATAAAATATAGATTCAACATTTACAAAAGTATAGAAAGAGAAAACATATAGCTTGGTCTAATATAAATCCATGGATATATGTACTTTATAGAGTTTTATTATTTTAACTAATTTAATGAGATTATCACTTAGTTTCATCATGAAAGGAATAATTTCTTTAAGATCCTTGACCATGACTGCACTAGTTTGGTATCAAAGTGATTTTGAGCCTATAGAGAAATTGGTAAGTGAAGGAAGAAGACAATAAAATTGTGAAAATTCCACCTAAGAGAGCCTCCAATACAGATGAAATAGTAGTTGATGTGATTGTAAGACTTTATGAAGTATTGTATGTGGTGCATGTTATGAAGTTATGCCTGGATGCTTTCAAGGAGGAAAAATGGTGAGGATTTATTATGAGGGATGATCATAGCAGCTTTGAAGAGGGTAGATAGTGCATAGAAAGAATCAAGAATGATGAGGATGAGGACCACTATATGGATGGATGTGAAAATGGGCTTTGAAATGATATTTCATATATTAGATGAGGTACCAATTTAGAGGTGTCATACTTTTCATGAAGTTTAAATCTTGAATAATTGATAGATTGGCTCATTGACATCATTGATTATTTTTAGTTTGATGTTATCAATGACCCACACCATTTGAAGATATAACATAATAAGTTGAAAGGTCATATAATGTTGTGGTGGAAGAAAATTCAAAGAGAATGTTAAATGAAATGAAAGGATAAGATATCTCGATAGGAATTAATGATCACAAAATTTAAGGGCAAGTTTATACCTAGAGACTACCAAGTAGAAATATTCAATAAATTTCAAAACCTAAGGTATAAACATTTATTTGTCAAAGAGTATACTAAATAATTTTACAAGATCAATATCCAATCTATCCATAGTGAAATTGATTAGGATAAGGTCACAAGCTACTTAAATATGATGAGGCTCTCTAGTTAATAAGAGATAAGTTTGACATGGGTATTTACTGTGTTACACCTATTTTTCACACACATGCCCCCCCCACCCCGTGCCCCACCTCCCCCCGCCCCAATTTTTCCAAAATCAATACTTTTGTTTGTCATAGAGATGATTTAGTCATAAAATCTAAAACTGTGTTGGGGACCTTGTCAATTAATAGTAAATTTGGATGCATATTTTTTACTATGAAATGATAATGATTAGTTAATGAATTCATATTTATGTTTGAAAATCATGGTGGATCAATAAATAAAATGTGCATATATATTTCTAAATGTGATCAGTTATCTATTTTTCAATCAAAATAGTTTTGAGATAATTTTAGTTGAGAAATCCACTTTTAGTTTTGATAATTTAAATAGATTTATAGTGATTCTTTGATTTTCATAGATGATGTAATATGATTTCTAATTCAGAAAATATTATGGTGTTACATGGATGATTATCGCATTTGAAATCACTACATTTGAAAAATCAATGCATCAACAAGTTATTATGAAGATACTGATCAAATTCAAGGTTATTTTTGTTTACTACATGTGGTATAATGGATATTTAAAACATTGGTGTGCTTAAGTTGATTTGATAATGTTGTTAAAATTCCAAATTATATATTGTCTAGTCTAAGCCATTATCAATTAAAATATCCTAGATATTATGCAAGCCTATGTTTCAAAACATATATCCCAAAGTATATAAGTAGCATGTTTATTGTGTCCCATTTGTCATAGAAGTTCTATATAATTAAGATTAATGTTTACCTAAGACTTGTTTAATGGGATGTTTTCAAAGACACAAGGTGTTCTTTTAATGTTAGATCATTTTCTAAACCTTCACCCTAGCATGTATTTTCTAAAGACCTATTTTGCTTGTTTTGTATAGTTTCAAAATAAATTCAAAGGTTAATGCATATGCATTGTTTTGAATTTGAATCAAAGTGACATAAGATGCCAATTTGATAGATGATAATTGATTGATAGACATCATGGCATGTTGAAGTTGAAGATGAACATTTAATTCAAAGGCATATTCATGAAGCTTCGAGATATGTCAAGAATTTAGTGGTAATGGAGAAATTAATGTAAAATAGTATACCTCATAAAGTGGAATTTGGTGATGTATTAGTGTGAAGGATTATTCATCACTAAGTTTGGTTATGCTGATATAATAAATTAGTAAGATTGCTAATTACATGTTTAATAAATACAATTCAATGAAAATTGAGCATGTCACTTAGCTGATTACAATAAGGAGGAGGTGAATATAAGTTTTTGGTTTCTAGGTTTTTGTTAATTTTTATAAGCATTGGCCATGAGAGGGAAGCTCTATCCAGTTGAGTTTTGAGTTGCAGAAGATATTTTTGATCAAAGATACTAGATGGGAGATCTTGAGGTGCATATCTAGGTATGTTTCAAATAGTTTCAATAAAATTTGGAAGAGTTTTATGGTTATTTTGAAATAAATTATAGTAATGTGAAAGAAATTATTTCCTTAGTTACATGAATGGAGTATTTTAAGTCTGCATGGGCATTTATAAAACTTTGAGTTATTCTTTGGAATGGTTTTATCAGAAATATAGGCTATGGATTGATAAAATCTTATAAAAACTGACTACATGGAGATGTTTTGAGAATTACTAATGATTTTCTTAAGTAAATTTAATAAATCTATTATCTATATGGTTTAAAATGTTTTCAGTTGTGCATAAGTTTGGAAATAATTTTGGAAATGTTGAAAGTCGAGGTTTTTTGGTTTCTTATTTGCATGCATACAAAGGGCTCCTATTTGCTCAATGGTATATTTTAAGATTAATATTGTCTTAAAGTAATTTTTGTGGAAAGATTTAGTTTGCATGTATTACTACTGGTCATTATAGTTGAAATTTTTGTCGTACTTTGAAATTTTGGAGAATGGTGTGACTAATGGATTTTGTGGGTATTCATTTCTTTCTATGAGTTGACAATGTTATTTATAGCAATAATAGTTTCTATGGTTTTGTAAGGGTTTATGGTGTGGTGGTCTTTGAGTTGGTTGGAATTTGGAAGGCTATGGACATATCCTCTTAAGAATTGAGTCTTATTTTTTCTATTGTTTGATATAAGGACCCTACTAAGATTTTCAAAAAAACATATTCTGAAATGTTTATGAGAATTTTGATTTTAGTGAGGTGAATAGACTTATTCATTTGTTCATATGATGAATGCAATTCGATTTAATTTTAGGAAAGAGTTACATGTATGGAAATAGAAAGGGCATAAGAGAATATGACAAAATTATGAAGCATAGAATTTTTTTTGGTTATTCAGGATGTTGATTCATGATAATAATTTTGCTTATAATAATGTTGGAGATAAGTAACGGGTTTTCATTTGATTTTGGAATTTAGTTCAATTTATTTCTACTGTACAATTTTTTTAAAATGATCACCTATAGGAATTTTCACAATGTTAAATATGATGGCCAAATGACCATCACCACAAATAAGAAATTATGCAATTTGATGGTCATTTGAATGTCAAATTTAAGCTAATTGTAAAACACATTAAAATTGCTATTTTCAAAAAAATTAAAGTTGTTTTATGGAGATATTTTGTTCATATTTCATGTAATACAGTTGAAATATTTTTACTATCAATGTATTTCACAAAAATAATTTATTTTTGGAAGAATGGTATTGTACATGGGATAAACAACAATGAAACAAGTTTTTGGTGTTTTGATGATAATAATTTGGGAAGTACAAGAGACTTAATTTTTGATATAAATATATATGCCTAAGCTATTTTTGACATACGTTATTGTTTAATATAAATGGAATTTTATTAATCTTTGACTTATCTATTTTATAGTCGATATATGCGTTCTATTATATTATTAATCGATGAGGGTCCCCACATGTTAAGATTAGTATCCCTAGTCTATATTTAAATAACTTGATCAATTAAGAATTTTTAGTCTTAATTAAACCTATCCTTAACCAATTAAAATTATTTATAATTATTTGAATTTTTAAAATTCAACTAGTTAGTATAAATTAATAACTAACTAAAGTTAGTTAAAACTTATTTTTCAATTAAGTTTGAAGGTATTAAAGGAGATCAAGAAATCATTTGAAAAGGAGAAGAATAACAAAGGTAATAAAGACTTATACATTTATGAATTCAATTATTTATCTCTCTCTTTTCTATGTAATTTTTCTAAGATAACATGATCTTTGTAGACAAACCAATGGTACTTTCTTTGATGGTTAAGTATAATGCTTAGATAATGTAGGTATATCTAGTTTTATATTGTCATTTGTAATTTATTATCCAATAATTGTCAAGTTTAATATCTTTCAATGATTGTAGCTTGTATTCTTATGTGTAGAATCTAAATATTCAACTCGAATAATGATGAAAACATCACTATTTACAACAAATTATTAATCTAATTGATTGCAAAATTTATCTTTTGAAGATATTTTATATGAAAAATGTTGTTTTTCTCAATAAAATATTTCTTTCTTGCTAATTTGACTCTCCTTTGAGACTCAAAAAAATTCTTTTTTATATTGTATTTGAGTATTTTTTTCTATTGTTTATTTCCATTTTTTTCTTTTTAAGTTAGGTCTTCTAGATTAGTTTTATTTATTTATTTAGATTAGACTTAGTTAGATTTTAGATTAGTTTTTTATAGGGTTTGTCTACACTTAGATTGTTTTATATTTTTAGACTTAGTTTAATTAAGTTAGTTGATTTATGTATTAGATTATTTTTTTGTTTTCCTTTTTTTGTTTAGTTATTGTCTTGTTGAGTTATATTATCTTGTTTGTTGAGTTATATTGATCTTTTATGCTTTCTTGTTTATTATCTTTGATGATCATTTATGAGCATAGACATAAAATTTACTTTTCAACAATCTAAATTTTTTTCTTCACGAGATCATCTAATTCATAGACTTTACTCTATTGGATAGGTTAGATGATAGTTTATAATAGATTTGATATTGAATTATATGATATTAAAAGAATGATTAGCTTCTTGGATCAGAGCATTGTTTATGAGTAATCTTCTTGACATTGTTGATTTTTATGTTGTGTTTGATCGATTTAGTAAATGTTTGTACACTTGATTTAGATTTATTATTAAACATATTAAATCCCCATAACTTTAAAAGATCCTTTTTTCACACCTTAAGACTATTATTTAGCTATGATTCCCTTACGATCAAACTGATATGATTCTATCATGACCTTCGTGATAGGCGAATGGGTTGATTTGTTGGCGTGAAATTTTTCACTATCAATAGATTATGGAAAAAGCTTATCAATTTGCACTAAAGGAAAAGGAAATTTATTCATATAAAAACATAATAAAATGTGAGAATAGGGAAGATTCACATGAGGAGTACAAGGTAATGCCTAAAGGAACCTATAAAGACAATATAAGATCAATGCAATGCATTACATACCAATGCAAGGATAAGAAGGAACATGAGGAGTTGAGAAGGAGAACATGAAGACAAATGAAACCTACCTATTAATTAAAAAAGGTATATTCAGTAAATAAATTTGAATAATATTCCCTATGACATGGTATTGGTGTGTAAACATTGGGCATCGAGCGTTTAAGTGTCTCCAAGCACTATGAGAAAATAATAGAACTAAGGCTAGTATGCATATCATACATGAAGATGAGAAATCCATTAGGTCAATAGATCATTCATAATAACCTAATATTAGGGAGATAATCATGGTGAAATCAGTATTATTGAGGCCATTGAAGGAAAGAGGGAAACCAATATAGATAAAATATCTTTTTAGGACAATGTGCAAATTAGGAGGCAAATATTATACAGTGATCATAGAAAGTGGTATCACTGATAAAAGAGCATTGCCTTGTAAAGTTCAACATCAATGCATATTGGGATAAATCATGGTGAAACATAATGTCAGGATGTATGCCATGTAAGGAAGAATTTGGTAGTATGATAAAATAGAAGTACATGATAAAAGATCCAACACTTATATCCTAGAGAAGGATAGTATAAAATTCATCCTTAGTTCATTGAAGATGTAAGAATAAGAGCATATTATTAGTGCTTATGTAATAATATTGATGGTTTTAGGAAAAGAACTCATAAAATCAGTAAAGTAGGGAACATGTTTCATGCTCATGATAAGACCAATGCAATAAAAGTGTGAGAATATCGATAATAATGAATCCCTGCCATGTGAGTGAGGGATATATTGAATGAATTTGTCAAAATAGTATCAAGAATTTTTTCAAAGGGAATACTAATAATGCATAATATAAGCCATCACATGGCCTTGATTCTAGAGATAGTTTACATCAAAAAGTAACATATTAGATGACCTGTAAGAAAATGAAGAGGTACAATGATAAGTGTGTAAATTATTATATTGGTGGATGACCAAAGTAATTCTAAGCATGTGCATAGTGTCAATTATATTGGCACCAAAGAAGGGATGAGAATGGTGCAAGTGCATCAATTTGAGAGCCATTAAAAAATAAAAATCAAATATAGATTCCCATTTTCATGCATGCACAATTTGATGGACTTCTTAAGTGGAGTTATGTATTTATAAAAATTTGATCTAAAAATTGGGTACTATTGACCAATTTTGACCCCCACGTCAAAATGGTCAACCCCTATAGGTTATATTTTTTATAGGGTTCTTCAAGCTTGTACATAGTGGTTATGGTCTTGTAATGATCTCATAATGTCTTAAAAGTGGTCAAATACATACTTGTTTAGAATTGATTAAGGTTGGGTCTCTTGTGTACTTGTATAGTCTTAAGGGTCATTCGTGATTCAATGTGTTTATAATGTGTATTCAAGGTTTAACATTGGGATGAGTCACTAAATGAGGTTGTTTTTATGCCGTATAGGTCATATTATCATGAAATAACCTTTTACTATGATTGAAATACATCATAAAGTATTTAAGTCACCTTTATAGGCCAAAATAGATGAATTGTATGTAATATTCTAAAGAACAAAGATTTAAAGAAGCGTTATAATGTGTCTGATGTCAAAGAATAGTTAGAAGATGGTCAGAGCCTGATAAAATTGTAGTTTAATGCCTAAATTGAGAGAAACATCCCTATGCAGGTAGTTATAGGCACTTGTATATATTCATGCTTGGAATGAAGTTTTAGGTCTCAAAGATGCAAAAAAATCTCTCTCCTTCATCTCTCTCTTCACAAGCTCATAAAGGGAAATTTCAAATGTATGGTACAACTAAGAGAAAGAAAGTTGGAAGTTGAAATCTTGAGAAATGTTAGGGGTCCTAGTAAGATTCAAATTTGTGGCATTGGTTTCTAGATTCATCCCTTCTCCTTTATGAACAATCATTAATAGTGAAATGAGATCATTATATCTTGTCCATTCAAGCAGGGTCTAGTTTTGATTCTATTTATTCATTTAGAGTTTGATGGAGGAGAATTGTTTTTGTAAGAATTTTTTAGAGATCAAATGATTCATTGTAGTGTCAGTTTCATCAATCAACACAACTCCTTGAGGTGTCTTCAACAAGGAAACTAGTGTTTCAAGTATATGGAGCATACCACCCTAGCTACAAGCATTTTGGTTGGTTTGAAGCGTTGGCATCCTTAGAAGTTTCCAAGTACCTCATTATTCATGTAAAATCCCTCATTCTCAGATAATTTATGTGATCTCTCCTTGAAAAGTGGTTCTTTGTAGATAGTCCTTCAAGAGGTGTCATGTTTCTTACTCTTTGGAAGCATGGTGTAGATCATGAACAATCCCTATAGGTCTGATTGCCAAACCTGGCCTAAATAATAATGGAGGATAAAAAGTATCATGTGACTGCACCATTGAATAATTCAAGGTATAATAGAATGATAATAAGATCTAAATGTACTCTTAAATAAAGGTTGGAATGTGTTTTAGCCACCCACATGTCTGCAGACCTATAGGTGGACATTCATGGGTCTTAGGTTTCAGGTTGAAAATGCTTTAATAATGGAGATATGTGGTATTGAATCATAAAATTTCATTTATATTGACTGATGTCACTAAAATCATCAAAGATCATGAATGAATGCATAGACCTCAACTTTCACCTTGCACATGAACTGACCTCATGCACAAGCCTATATAAACAAATGAGCAATTTGGGATTGCATAATGTTAGTCAAAGGCTCATAGGCTATTCAATAAAATGATATGAAAATTGATAATTATTTGATACAAACTACAAGTTTCAAGGACCCAAAAATATTTTTTCAATAGTCCACCCAAGCAAATGTAGACCTACAAGTTCTAGACCTGTAGTTCCTCATTTCGGACAAAAATAAATTGTCATGTAAAGGAGAACAAGTGAAGGAAACATGACTCAAATCAGAAATGAAATAGAACATAGACTAATTAAGACACATAAACTATTTTAAATTAAAAATAGGTATGAGATGATTGGGTCTATAGGTTTAGATACTCATACATCGACCTATATACGAAGATAAAAAGAAAAGTTTGTAGAATACTATGAAAGGTCAATGAATATTTTAGGATGTTGATCAAGAGAATTCAATGAGGACAACTATTTTCAAGGTTTTAAATGACTTTTATAAAATTTATAATCTCTAAACATAGTCAAGACCCCAAAAATGACCACCTATGACCATGTGTTGGACACAACCAAGAAAAGAGAGTGTATGTTGTGAATATGTGGGGTCTTGGGTTAAAGAAAGGTTATAAAATTTCAATAAATTAGTAATGATATTTTAATTTTAAATAATGTGTATTATAACATTATACTGCAAATACAACCAAAATTTTAAATGCAATCAAAATATCAAATGATCATCTATAAGTTTGCTTAGGTGAATCAAGTTGCTTCCAAACTTGAAGAGAAGACAGAGTGCACACAAAGAACATTGGAGTTTAGATTAGGTGCATATACAAGTTCAAAAGGTCATTTTATATATAATAAACTTAAAGAGGATCAAATCAAGTGACCTAAATAGGACTCACTAAAACCCTGCATACACACAGTCAATGTGCCATTTATAAGTCTGCTTAGAGTGAAAGGAGTCTTTTGGTTTGAAAGAGATAGAAGTGTAAGAGGAATAAAATAAATTTGAAGTGATTTATTAGTGATATTAGGACACCATATAATTCTTTAGGCTTAACAATAAGGGTGTCAATGTTGATAGGTTGGGCTTAGGCCTGTAGAGCCTAAAACCAAGTACATAGGCTTGTATACCTAGTTGGAGAAAAGTGGTTTGTTGAAGGTGAAATGGAACCTGATAGCATTGAGAGTTGAAATTTTTTAACACTTACTATAAAATATCATCCATAGACAATGGAATACAAGGAAATGTCCAATTTGGCTTGTGAGACCTCCTCAAGCTCTCTAGGGGGATGACTACAGTTCAAACCAAAACTTCTTTTGCTTGGTATGACCTTGATATTTTTCATGGGAAATAGTGGATTTAAGGAATTTTAAATAGGTCTTCACACTTAATTCTCATGAATTATTTACTATTTTTATCCCTGACATGTATGAACAAATGTTAAGACTGATAAGCGATCCCAAACTGCCTAGTTATAAACTAAGAGGCACTTTCTTGTGATTAGAAATGTATGAAGGATTTTAATGGGTTTCTCCTAGGTAAATTTGGGTAGGATAGTGAAATTTATATTTATGGCATTGGTTCATGAATTAAGGCCCCATGGTTTATGAATAATCATTAAGAACTCAAACCACCTTAAACCCTCCTAAAACCCTAGTAAGGACCCGATGAGACATATTGACTTCAAAAGTGCATGAGATGACTTGTTTTGATCTTTAAACCACCTAAAAATCATTTTAAACTCCCTAAAGTTACTCAATATGTATTTTTCTTGAACTTGCAACTATAAGGACTGCATTTAATGCCATGTTTTATAGGATTTTAAGGTGTTTTGTAGGGTTTTTAGCAATAGAACATTTGAAAAATATTATTGAGGGTGATTTTATATCTATTATACTTATTAAATCCCAAAAATATGTAAAATCCATCCTTAAATTACACCTACAATTTCAGTTTTTGAAGACAATCTAAAAAGGGCTTAAGAAAGGACTGGTTTCTTAGACCATTTCATGGTTGTCATACCTACATAGGATTTCAGGACCTAAAATTTTTCATGGAGGTTTTTTATAGGCTATGGAAACTTAATCACACACTTTTTGGTGGTTTTATAAGTGTGTAAGAGGTCCAGAGCATAAACTCAATCTTTTAGGCATGGAGGCCTAATTGAGGCCTTATTAGGGAAAGAGAACAACATAAAAAGGACAATTACACTTAGTTTTAGGACATGAAAATTTGTATGGAGTTGTAAATGGATACTGGGTACTCAAATATATACTCAATTTTAAAATATTATCCATACATTATTCTACACAAGGAGGTTTACATGTTTTTAGGGCTACAAGGATTTGAGGGCTAATGAGAGCTTAAGGTGCAAGATGGAGCCTTGGGGATTGTTTGATGAACCCAAATTATTTGATTTAGGTCTGATAAGTTATTAAAATAAATTTTATGGATAAATATTGTCTTGGTGAATAATAAATCAAGTTTTGAGCCATTTGGGCAAAACTAGGTGTAATAGACCAAAGGGTTTCAAGACACCTAAGGAGGTGTGTAATGATTATCATTGAAATGTGAGAATAATGGAGTTTATAAATGAATTATAGGTGTCAAATAATATTTTTGAAATTATTTCATGGATAAATTATTATTATTAATTCCATTTGTCTCTCTTCACATGCAAAGAAGGGTAGTTTTGAAGAGGAAGATCAAGGTGTCAAGTCAAATTTGAAACTCATACGCCATTTGGGAGATGAAGCATATTCAGAGGAGAAACAAGTCTCCTTAGATATATTTTGGGTATATTCTATAACTCCATTCTTATTTTTAACTCTTATAGATAGTTGGAAATTCCTTTTTCTATGCCCCTCTCTCTCTCTTCCTCATTTATCTATATAAGCTACCGCTTTTGGCATTGTAAGACATCCACAAGTTGGTATGGCAAAGCCCTAATGAATTTAATAATAATTTTTCCTTTTAAATAATTATTAAAAATGGTTTTAGTTTCTAAAATTATTGCATAATTGTGTGAATTGGTCTATTTTTGGGTGATAGGTGAAATTTCTCTTTTTTTGCATTCATCTATCTATTTCATGATTGATGTGCATAATCTAATTTCTAGCAGGTTATGAAGTGTAAATGATATATTTGTGTGATTTAAAGTGAATAAAAGGGTTACTAGTGTCCATTATCAAACCTATTAATCATCTACCTTGAAGGATACTTTTCATTATATGTTCATACTAAAACATTGTGTTAGGAAAACATTGGCTTTTGAGATCAGATTGTAATTTTTCTTTCATAGTGCAAGTTCAAGTAAGTTATGGATTTTATCATGGTATTTCACCTTTGTTAGATTATTTTTAATATAATTCTATCCCTTTTCCTTCAAATCAAGTAGGTTAGTGGTTAATTGTAGGTTTTGTGCATAAGAGCTGGCCCATAATTTAGAGATTCACCTCTCATAATTGTCACCCACAACAGATGAGGTGTTTCAATGTTGTTTCAAATTTAATGAGGCTATATTATCCCTCCTTATGGTGATAATTTTGGTGATAATAAGTAATATTAGATAAGGATAAGGGAAGGAGATGAATTTAAAATGACCTTCAATATAAAAAAAGGGGTTGTACTATTGGATAGTAATTCATATTAGCTTAGCAAACATGTGAAACATATTCATCTAGTATTGAATACATTTCTTGGAAAATATGTCATTGAATACCTAGATGAAATATTGGTGTTCAGTAAGACTAGAAAGGGAAAACTGAATCATTTTTGAAATGTATTGAGATGATGTGCAAGGAAAATATGTCGATCAATGTGAATAAGTGTAATTTTATGAAGACAAAATTAGTGTATTTAGGTTACAAAATATCTAAGGAGGGAATTAAGATGGACCCAAAGAAAGTTTGAGACTATTTGAATGATCATCACCAAGAATCATGTTTGAGGTGTAATGTTTTCAAAGACTTACAATATTCTACTCAAAGTTTATTAGGAACTTTAGGTAAGTGTCTACAATAATTACTAAAGTATTGAATAGGATCTATAAGAAATTCATCTATACCAAAGAGTCTGAACAAAATTTTGAAGAGATAAAGAGGAATATAACTGAGCAATTAGTAATAGTGCTATTAGATTTTGGAAAGGTATGTTAAATATATTATAACATGAGTGACACAATAATTTGGAAAGTATTGAGCTAATGGGTAAAACTCATCACATAATTTAGTGAAAATTTGAATGAAACCAAGTGAAAATATTTGGTCTATGACTTAGGGCTTCACATTATTGTATAAACACTAAAGAAATGAAAACACTATTTGATTCCAAAAGAATTTGTGTTGTACATAGATCATTAGGCACTATGGTACATAAATATTTATGGAAATTTGAACCAATTATACATGAAATGGGTCTATTAATTATAGAATTTTGCATTTGTGCTAAATCATAGGATCAAAATATCCAATAAGGTTGTTGATGCTATGAGTATGAGAGCATTAGTGGTGAACAAAATGAGGGTAGAATTCATGGGATCTGAATCCATGAATAAATGTATGTTTAAGATGGATATTTCTAAGACATATGTAAGGCATATACATAAAAAAAATTATGAATAGAACATTATGGTTAGACTACTACCTATAATAAAAAATATATATTCAGGAGAGCACACCTATGCATACCATGAGGATCAATACATGAGACTATGATTCGATAAGAACATTGTGGATGATTAGTAGGTAACTTTAGAGTGAACACTATGGATGATTAGTAGGTAAATTTAGGGTTGAAAACACATTGAATAAGTTATAAAAATTATAATAATAATCAAGGATGAATATAAATGTGAATGAATACAAGCAAAGATGTAAGGTTTGATAGATGGAAAAAGGAAAAATATAGAACACTAGGTTGTACCAACCCTTGTTAATTCAAATGAATCCATGGGATGATGTAAGTATTTATTTCATGATAGTATTACTGAGAACAAAAAAGGGAGATTATTTCACCTTTATTTTGGTAGATAGTAGTCAAATATGGTGCATTTAATCATATGTAAAAGAAAAAGTTAAGTGATAAAATTTTACAACCTATTTTTTAAGGAAGTAATGAGACTACATGGATTTATGCACAATATTATGTTGGATAGGCACCCAAGTTCATAAGAAATATTTGGTCAATGCTATGGAAGAAGTTGGGAAAAAATCTAATATTCAATTCAACATATCATCCATACATAGATGAATAAACCAAAGTAGTAAATAGAAGACTTGGTAACTTGATCATATGTTTGGTAACTAACAAACCCAAATAGTGGGATCAAATGTTAGTGAAAGAAAAATTTACATATAATAATTTTATAATTAGGAGTATTGGTAAAAAAACCTTTCCAGATAGTGGCTGGAAGTAACCTTAGGTGATTTTTGGAGTTGATAAATGTTAGTTAAATCATAGAAGTATGAAAGTAAATGATTATGTGAGGTGTAAGGAAATATTTTTGATGGGAACCTATAATAAGCTTAAGATGAAAATATAGAACCATGTAGGTTTTGTTTAAAACTTATAAGTAAATACCTATTATATAGATTTATCGAAAGGACTAGACATACAACCCATATTTTAAATCTGTCTGATCTATATAAGTTTCAGGAAGGGTAACCAAGAAATGAAGTAGAGGTGTAGATACCAGATTGGAAGGCATAGTTTCTTGAGAGGAGGAAGGAAGAGATAGAGGCCATTAGACTCTATGGTCATAAAAAAGATGTGCTAGAAGGAATATAATTTATACCTAGTAAAGTGGAAATCTCACGTAAAAGAGGATGTAATGTGATTAAACCTCACAGATTTTGGTCATTATGGCCATACTCTCACATAATTTGATTTTTGAGATGAATCTCAATTTTTAATTAACTAGGGTGTCTAATGTAGGATCATCTTAGGTATAAGGGAAATATTGCATCACTTAAAAGGGTTTACTATAATTTATGAGGAATTTAGCAAGAAAAGTATATAGTTGACATGTGCACAACAAGAACAAAACTCTTGGATAGAGGCATGGATAGAAAGTGACTACATAAATTAGAACACATAATTAAATTACCAAGTGATGAAAACTCCCTAACTCATCTTGGTTTGACAATTTGCATATATATGTACAAGGAGGTTACATAGACTCTAGTTCACTATGTGTAAGGAAATAGTTAGAAAACTTGGTAGATATCATCAGTTAATGCATGATCAACCTTGAAAAATAATTTGGATTTAGATGGTGTTATTTTGTGGGAGGATAAAAAACTTCTATATGCCTATCAACATTAGGACTTTACAACATTAACTGAAGCCGATGGTAGTTTCATGGGCAAAGGATCTAGAATGATAAATCTCAAGACAAGTCACCTCAAAGAGATATATGGGTCTATAAAAAGGATATAAGGGGTTGAGAGGGAGAGGGAAAAAATTTGGTAGGTGTGAAGGCTTGATGTGTTGCATGCCAAGTATATAAAGATCAAAACTCTAGCTTCAACTAATAGAAATTGATGGATATATGTATTTTGTAAATTTTTATTATTTTAACAAATGTAAAATTTAGTATGTTGGTAATTTTCTATGTGAAAATACATTATGTATGAAATACATAGTGATAGTATCCCTCATTTGCATGGTGAAAGGCTTTTTTTCATTAGGATCCTTGACCATAAATACACTAATAAGAGTCACAAAAATAAAATAAATGTCATGCAAATTAAGTGTCAAACAATGAATGATTAAAATATAAAAGTATTCATTTAATGAACACCTAATTTCGTGCAGAGTAAGAGTCACACAATGTAATACACACTCAATGATCACACCATATAACACACATCAACAATAATTATAATCTAAAAAATCAATGTATGCCATCATAACATATATGAAAATATAATATCTAGAGAAATAATACTCTAAATCATATGAGTTAGATAAAATTATGTGTAATTAGTGCAAAATAGCTTAATATGATCAATGCATTGGTTATAGGAATATGTATATTGTGTAAAGTGTATGTCCATCTAAATTCCCTTGTCATATATAACATGTATGTCCTAAATATCACTCATGGATACCAAGAAACTCATATGCATATAAAATATAGATATATAATCTACCATATTTGATAAATCATAAATAAATCATGTAAACTAGAAATACATATCATGCATAGGTCCTAATTTTTTTTTGTATTTTTGAAAAAAATTAATGTTTTTGTATTTTAGGGAATTTTTGAATCTTAGTTATATTGATACTAACCAATGATCACATCAAGGGTATGCTTTTATATATGCCCTAGGTTAATCACATAAAATGTTACTAATCATCAATGAGAAATAAAAAATGTATCCATATTATAATCTACAAAGTGATATGATGTTATAACATATACATCATGGTCATCATCAACCATAAGATCTTGTGTAACTCTTGTAACAATAATATTATGTGGATTTTTCAATATAATATGAGAATTAGCATGTGCTCGATGTGGAACACATGGAGTGGAATGTGCATTTTGCTATGGAACACATGGATTGGTTTGTAATACTATTGTAGGATGTGTCTCAGTAGCATGCCAAACTAAATTAGACCTATGATGTAATGGACACTAAAGTATTGGTCTTCTAGGAAGTTTAATTCATTTTTTTTTGAATTGTCTACATAGATGAACCTATACAGGTTTTATAACTAGTTTTGGTGCAACCTTTGTGGGAAGTTATATGGGTGAATAAGATACTCATATGTTATGCCTAAAACTTTATCCAATCTACTGCTATTTATATTATTCATGCATTAGTGTAATGAAGATAATATTTCATGAATCTTATGTATCCAAGGGAATCTTAATAACATGTCAATTACCCATGTATTGGGAGGAACTAATTAAAAATTAGCAACTACTACAAGGCCTATATTAAGTGGCATTACAATGATCCTAATAGATTTTGTCTCTTTCCATCGAATTCTTCGACTATGTTTTTAGTATCCATAAATTCCTTCAATGCATATCCAATATTAATAAGGAGTGTCATGTTTGAAACATTTCTACTCAAACCATTATCTACCATGACACTATGTATAGGCTCAAATTAATGTAGGTGTGTATAAAAAATGGTGCATATAGAATCATCATCAAAAATATCATTTCCATAAAATGTGATTGTAGGTATGTGTCATTGCATACCTTTAAGTTTACCAATAACACCATATAATAGATGTTCCTATTCAATCCTAGAATTATAATATGTCAGAAGAGGATATGTATTGTAATTCATATGCACTTCTGGCTTAGTGATGGTGTTTTTAGATACATGATTTAAAATTGGATTAGAAATAAATTTCATCTTCACATTCCCATTAGTTTGTGTCTTTGTATCATTTTTAGATGCATTAATCTCAAGAAATTTATATCTAAAAAATCTTATAGCTTATGTTGTAAAATTATAAATTTATTACTTGAATGTCCCACATGACTATGATAATTGCAATATGTATTACTATAAAATCCCTTATATGGTTTCCTACTCATAAAAACCTATTTTTTGGAATAGATAAATATGAAATTTCACTCAATTAAAAAATTTAGTGCCTTATGAAGAGGTTCAGGTAACTATGAAAATTGCCTCCTTTGAGGAGCTAAGATGAAAAGCTAAGTAGTGGGATGTGACAATGTGTTAACTATGTTTTTTACACCATTCTTAGTATCAATCACTTTATATATGAAATTTTGCTTATTGTAAAAATTTGCACTATAATTAGTTGGAGGGTTGGACCCATACTTTAGCTTATTCATAATAGGGATATTAACTTCATAGTCCTTGACTATATGGAATAAGCCATCAAAAGATTGGAAGTGATTAAACATAATGAACTCATGTAGTGGGGAAATAAATATTTGCTTAAATATGTTTTGAAATTCATTCTCATCTGTTGGATTTTTCATCTTAGAGAGCATGGTCTTGTAACATAGTACATAGTCATTAAGTGGTTCATTTGGTCTTGTAATAGAGTACAATCTAAGAATATGACATATTTTCAATGATGTTGAGAGAAGTGTGCTAAGAATTGATAAATCAAAATATTTAAAGCATGGCCTGATTTAAAATGGAGTTCAAAGAACCATTGCAATGCATATTCATTATGACTATGTGGAAATAACTTAGTCAATTAACAATTTTTAGATGCATAGTCCAAACATATTATGTGAAAGGATCGAAGGTGGTGTTCTGGATCACCCTTATCATCATATAATTTAATATTAGGTTATACAAATAATATAGGTATAGGATAATCTAAGATATTATGGGCCAATGGATTAAGTGGTAATGTGTGATAATCATTGCCATGGCCCATTATAGAAGAAAATTTTGTAATTATGAAACCTTAGTTTGAATATCAAGAACCATTTGCATAATAATTTGAGCATGAGGCATATAAAATGTGTATAATTGGATAGTGTTACATTTGTAACAACACTATTATGTGAAAAATCATGTTGTGTAAGGATAGTCATAATATCCAGAGGATATCCTTGTATTTCTACCACACCATGGTTGGGAATCACATGTAAAACCCTAGGTGTAGAATAGGAAAAGCCATAGCACTAGTATTAATATGAATGTTATTAGAATCTTTACCTATAAAATGTATATAATTATTAGTCAAAATCTCATGTTATTCCTCATATTTGATAACCTTAGCATTATTTTTCATTTCATATTGAGTTACATGCAACAATGCATCAAGGAAGTGTGAATCCTTATGAATATATTGAGTTAATTATTGTTGATCTACATCATAAACATCCACATTATTTTTTTCTTTCATTTTGTTGTTGTTTTAATTATGTGAATAAGGGGATATAAAAAATCAAAAATTAAATTTTAAAACCCTAACTTAGAAATCTAAAACCCTAATAAGGTATAACGAAACCCTAAGGGAACCTAGGGTTTGTATTGTTTAATACAATGAACAAGTTCACCAATGTGTTTTATCTTATTTTATATTTAGTGGTATAAACAAATTAAAACTCGAGACTAATTTAGATTGTATAATATATGTCTAAATTAGGATCATATTAATGTAACTAGCAGATTATGATTGATTTATTGCACTTTTTATAAATGAAAATGAACTAGAATATAGGGTACTTAGCTTATTTTAGTTATATTCTAGTTTGTGATAGTGTAAGTCATCATCAATGATCTGAAATGGGTTTGTAATCTCTTGGATATAAAAACTAATTTTTATAATGTACCAGGACAATTTTGGCAATGCTTGAATTCCTATGACAACCAAATATGTGTGTGTTATGTTGGATTTGTGCCTATGAAATTTTTATAGAATATTCTATCATAAATTTCAACATTGACCTATAGATAGGTATTGTGTCAGATAATAGAGGCTAGGATTTTGTACATGTTTACATTCATGTTCATTCACTTGGAAACCATAGATTCACTTTTAAAAATTGATTTAATTATAATATGGGTTTAGAAAGGATGCATTAAGTTGACCTCAATCACCCCCCCACTAAGTTGCTAAGAACTTCCTACATTCCAAAATTTTGAAGAGGGATCAAATTATGGGTATTTATCCCTCTCGACTATGTTTATTCTTAATTAGAGAAGTAATCACATGCAGTGAAACCCTGTGTGTGGATTTTGACACTTGACACCCTATGATTTTGACCTTGTAATAGTATTCAAACTTGGCTTGGATGTATTCATATGATCAGTTTGTATATTTTGAAAATTTAAGGCAGTAATTCAAGTATGTGTGGATGTATTCCTTAGTGTAATGATGATTTTTAAGTGATTTATAAATCAATGTTTGAGAGGAATAGGCTTAGGATTGACATGCTTATATAAATAATTATTTAGGTAATTTCCCTCCAAGTTGACATGCAAAACATGTGGGTTGTGCCAAAGGAAGAGTTTTATTTTTGTAAAAATAAATACTAAAGGGTGCACATATGATTCTAGCCAAGATAAATGACTCTGGTAAATATATTGATTTGACTATGGCCAGAGGTGTCCAGGAAATAAGAAACACTGATATGAGATCGTGAGACAGTTTGAGTAAGATAATAAACTATTAATTCAGATACTAGATAATTATATTGTATGAATAATGAAAATTTGGGAAATCCAGGCCCATAAGTAAATGAATGGCTAATTGAGTGTGATAAATAGTTGGATGTGTGCATAAAATTCATGTATAATAAGGATTGGTCAAAACTAACATCATCAAGTATCTAATACTAAATTTGAGTGTCTACATTTACACCCCATTTTAATATAGTATTGAATGTGTTAGAGTAAAAGGTAGAGCGAGATACCTAAGTGTAACCATGGTGGGTGTTTTCATATACTTGATGTTATTGGTCTCCATCAATGCAAACATTGAAATGAAACATATATAAATAAATGTCCTTTTTAGATATAAAATTTGAATTAGTAATTGAACATATTTGAAATTGGAAAATAAAGTATCAGGTACACAAATAAAGCTTTTCCTCTAGAGTCAATGGAGAGGGGCAATTATGCCCTATGGAGATGCTAGTGTCAAAATCATGGTTTGAGTTAAATATGCACTAACCATTGTTAGATATGGATAAGTTTTTAGAATTTATGACATAGAACCTCAACCTAAATGGGACCCAAAATATATTTTTTGAAAGTGGGACCCAAAATGGGTTCTAATAAACCTAAATAAAACCTAAGTATCTAAGTAAATATTTGAATCATCCACTACAGATAAATTTTATAGTTCAACCTAAGTAATACATGAGTATAATTGAGTAGTACCTGAGTAAATTTGAGTAAATAATCATGTATAATTTCTCACATATAGACTACATAACTCCCCAATTTAATAACTTATATAATCTAAGTCATACAATGTATGTAAAAAATCATAACTGTAAATTTTTAAAATATGCTTAGCATATCCCCATAATCTGATAATTTATGCAATATTAATCATGTAATGTGTGCTAAAATATCATAGAATCTATGAGTTGTCACTCACAATCCTATAAAATATGTGAATATACCTTGCATATAACCTAGTCTATGTCAAATTTGTAATAATATGACCTAATCATTAAATAATTTATGTAAGCCTGTACCAATATGAAATATATACGTCCAAATTTTGAATGTTATGTGTGGACTTACTCTCTAATAAAAACCCACTATGGATGCCTATTTTTTGAGGTGAGGAATGTCAACTAGGATTTACTAATCTAAAAATAATAGAGTTATAAACACCATGTTATATATAAATATGTATGCATTTATGTGCTAACATTATTATATTGTCATCATAATAATATTAGATCGTTTAAGCATAAATGAAGCATGTATCCTAAGGCATATAAGTGTCATGTCAAGTAGATATAGAAATGAAGCATGATTTAATATTCATCAAAGTAATGATCATATAAAAAATGAGTAATAAATACATATAAAATGCATTATATTTATAATGACATTGTACACAAGTAGAAAAACACATGATATGAATAATAGAATCACAAACTCAGTAGACAATCCTAGATGTGTCTACATAGTGTCAAATAAAATCTCATGACCATGAGACACAAGAAATTAGAGAAATACACATGATAACATAGAGTTTCATGTAGTTTAATAATCACATGAAGAGCAATCAATGTCACACAAAGTTAGATAGAAAGATTAAAACATAAAATAAGTCACAATGAATACCAAATGTGATGCAAAATAAGAGTCAAGAATAAAATGATTCATACACTTAACACCAAATGTCACTCAGATTAAGAGTCAAGTAGATAAATTCCTACATAATTTAATACACACTCAAGGATCACACCATGTAACACACAACAACATTAATCATGTATATAAAAAACAAGACTAGTCTACACAATCAATGTATGTTATTATCACTCATAAGAAAATTTAGCATCCATAGAATATAACACTCTAAGTAGTATATGTAAGTTAAATTAATGTGTAATTAGTGTACATATCTAAATATTATCAATGAAATGGTCATAAAAATATGTAATATATGAAAATGTACCAAGATGGCCCTAGTGTAAGCATGCCACTAGTGTAGGAAAGGTATCCTATGGGTGTAAGAATGTCCTTCATCTCATTCATGTATACTGTGAAATGCATTTGCATAAATAAACTAGATATATAATATACCATGTGTGTGATAAATCATAAGTTAATAATGTAAACTAGAAACAAGTCATGCATAGATCATGGTATTTTTATTTTTTACATATTTTAATTTTTTTTATTTTTAAAAATTTTCATGTTTCTATATTTTAAATATTTTTTGAATTTGATTTATATTGATGTTAACCAATGATCCCACCAATAGGATGGTTTGATTTAGGTCTTGGGTCATTTTTGTTGAATGTTACTTATCATGGGTAAGTAGTAACACATGTATTTATATCATAGTCAAATAAGTGATCTCATGCTATAACATGTCCATCATGGTCATCACAAACCCTATGAACTACTTATGATGTCTAACTATAATAGTCATAGTATTTTTTGGATCATGTTATATGTTCAAATATTGCATCAATGTTTGTTTTTAAACCATCTATGGAGTAAAGGGGATATTTCGTGTCCCTAAGTCATGAATTATCATACTGATATTGTGGAGTTAGATAATATGATATCAATCAAATATTTAATCTTATTCTAAAAACTATTACATAGATATTAGTTAAATCTCCCGCATCTATGATAATTGCAATATGATTTACTATTGAATACCTTAGATGGTTCCTTATTAGTATTGACTTATTTCTAGAGAGGGAGAGATATGAGATTACACTCAAGTAACTTCTATAGTATCTTATGAAGATATTTAGGTAATTGTGTGGCATGCCTCCTCTGATGCAGTAATAGCAGATGTCAATTAATATATTATGATAGTAAATTATTTGTTACCTTCACCCCATACTTAGGATGTGTATTTTGTAGTTGTATTACTATGATCATACCTTGATAATTAAACTTTTGAATGCATAGTTGTAATTCTTAAAAATTATTTCTATGATGTCCAATTAGTCTATAGTAAGGAAAATATGGTCTCTATTCTTGATACCATGACCAATCATGTTATTTGTTCTAAGTAGTAGGTAAAATAATCAAATGATTATCAAGTAATATTCATAGTATAATACATAATTTATCTTGTGCCTCTATAAGTAGTAATTTGATAAATGCTTTTATATCCATGAAATATATATTATTTACTTGGTCTATCATAAATGCTTTGTGTGCACCTTTAATGCAATGGGTGATGTGACATGCCTCTTGTTCTCTAGTTATGCTAGATTTTAAAAAGAATTGATTCAACAAAACATTTATTATTAAAATATGTCAGTTCAAACTTATAGTACAACAAATGTTTTCATCTTTATTCTTATTAAAATTTTGAAGGGATTCCTTTTCATTATCTAGGTTTGCATTGATTACTACCTTAGAACCATATTCATATTCTCAGAGACCAATGGGTTGTAAATTTATATGATAAAAATACTCATTTATGTTCTATGAGATGTTATTTTTGTCACCATCACTCTCATCTTTTTACATGAAAATATGATTTGGATCCTTTGAGTTGACTAGTAAGGGAATATATTATATCTTATCTTCTTGTGTGTCCTTTATTTGTTTTGTTGGCTTGATTCATTTAGATTTGGCCATTTTTATTTAGTCTTTCTTGAATATGTAATTTCATATGTATGCATCATTTATAGTGGTATGATATAGGATGGATGTATTAACTTAAAATCATTAGATTGTGGATTGTAGCCAAAACTATGTTTTTCTACTTTTTAATACTTGAAATATTGATTGTTTGGAGATATGTACGTTCATTATGGATAAAGTTTGTGCACTGATAAAAAGGTCATGGTATGTATTCCATTACATGTATCCATGGTATACTTAATATTAGGTTATACAATAAGTGATTCTACATGACATGAAATAGAGTAGATAGTGCCTTAGAGCCAAATATGATATCCAAAGTAATTGATCCCAGTGCTTGGCAAGGAACATTGTCAAAGCCTCTAATGTTCTTATCTAATTTTTTAATAGATTAAACATTGACACCTAATACTTGTATAAATTTTATGCTACTAATATTAAATCTTGATCCATTATCTATCAATACGTGTTTTACTTTCATATTTTATATTCTAACTTGAGTGAACAAAGTATAATGTGCTAAGGAGGAAATTCATACTTGTCAAAAGATAACATGTCTTCATTATTATTTAATGTATTTATCATAGATGTAAAATGGGATAGCTATACATCATTTTGTATAAATGTGTTACATACCGATTCTTCACCAAACAAACATGCTAAATTATCCATAGATATCTGAAATTTATAAATTTAGATTTGGATATATTTATGACTAAGCTTGAAATTTATGTTATTTTGAGATAATAGAATATTGCTTAGTTAGATAATGATACATGATTGCTTAATATACATTGATTAATGTATGTGGATTACATTTGAAGCATATTAATGTGTTATTTCAGTTATTTTATTGTTTTATATTTATTATGAGATGTGATCTAATGACTTATGTGTTGTGAGATGGATGTAGGAGAATTCATCCCTTGAACATGTTGGAGGGAGAGCATCATTGGAGAAGGTGGTGTATATGGAGACATAGAAGATCTATAGAGAGCTATCAAAACCCTACACACACCACAATAACTAATCATGGTAAAAAATGCATTTAAAAATGATTGTTTTGGTGTTTGATTAAATTGTTAATTTCAATGTGTGCTTGAGTAGGTAAATTATAGAAATAATTTTCTTATGATTTTAGCCTAATATGTCATTAATATGCATAGAGGCAAATTTAATAGAGGTAAAATTTAATACAAGTTATTATTTATTATTTCACCATTAAATTACTAAACCCTGATTAAATATTAACTAGGTTAAATATGAAATTAGAATTTCATATTAAAATATAAAAAGGGAATTATTTTTTTTAAAAAGGGAGAAAAAGAGAAAAACATTGGAATTAAAAAAAAGAAGAATAAATTAAAAAAAATTTAAAAAAAAAGAAAAGAATTGGATGTCTTAAAAATAGTAAATATAAAAAGAAAACAAAAACAAAAATCTAGAAAAAGAATTTAGCATCTATTGTTCTATTTAAGAGAGAGAAAGAAAGAGAATTTATATAGTCTATGCATTGGAGAGGAAAGAAGAAAGGATGCAACGTGGAGAAGAAGAATCATAGAGAATCAATGGGCAAATTTTAATGGTATGTGGTGTATTAAAATTCAATGATTAACAAATAATAATGTGAGTGTGAGTGGAATAATATTATTAATTGAATGTGAGTGGAATAATATAATTAATTGAATGTGAGTGGAATAATATTATTAAATTTTGGGTGATAATAATAACAATAAAATTCATTATTAAACGAGATTTGTGTGATAGCTATCATAAATTGAACTAAATACATATACAGAATAGATATAAGTTGTAATATTGTAATTATCATCTATTTTAGTAAAACACTTTACTTATTCAGTAATGAATTTTAAATATGATTATCCTAAATAATGTCAACATAATATAAAATATGATTTCATTTACATTCGGGTCATTTATAACAAGGTGTTAAGAACCCACCATATCTTCTTTCAAATTAACCTGCTGAGATAGAAATATGTCCCTATATTTTTATATTCTCATCTAATAGATGGTTTTATACTAAGTCATCAGGCGATAGGAATTTGTATTTCTAAAAAAAAACAAAAACTTAAATAATATATATTCTCTATCTACGGCCTTTATATATTATGTTTTGCATGAGTTAGTAAATTTAACTAGTAAGGATTATATTTATACCCTTTGGCGTCACTCTACTTTAACAAATTAAATGATCAAAATGCTTGGAAAGTCAGTATAAGGCAATTTGAGATTTAAAGCACATACATTTAGTTAAGAAAATTGGTAATTGGGCACACTCAAAAATAATTATAATAAAATATTGTAGATCATTTTATATATATCCTGTGTTTAGCATCTACTCTGTTATGTGTTTGGGAATTAAAGAATATTAAAATAGGATGGATTAGATTTTGATAGCGTCCTAGATGCTTGGTTGAGTTGATAAAAACATAAATTAATTTACTGATGAGGCATCACTGTATTGGGGTTGGGCTAATTTCTTGGAATTAGAATTTGTCATTCATGGTGTCACACCTCTGATTATTCTTCCAGCAACAAAACATGGTGTCAAAATTTGATTGACCTTTTTCTTGGATGTTGAACTCATTTGATTTCCTATTTGGTTTTATAAATAGAATTTAGGATGAATACACAGAAATGTTTATAATAAAATATTGTGAATGCTTTCCTCATGTAATTGGAAACATTTAGCTTTTATGCAGTAAACCCCAGCCTGTTGTATTTAAACATATAGGTGTTGATATGGTGTCTTCACCCAACATGGTGAACTCAACAATTATAAACCCTTTTACCTAAGTTTAAATACCTTATTTTGGTGAATAGAAATCATTTCAATGAATGACGTCAAAATCTATATATACTTACTTATACTTAGTATTTGATATGCTAGTATGGCACCATACTTTATTGTCATTAATTATACATATGATTTTCCAGCCAATGGGTATTTAGTGGATAAGACTTTAAACTTTATAATATTATCCCAAGTGTTTTCTAAGTGGATTATACTCCTAGCCCAACTTGGAAACTACTATATTTTTTTCCTTACACCATGGGCTGAAAGTATAAAAATAGATTATAATATTGAGTGGGCTAAAAATCTAAAAATAAATTATAATATTGAGTAGTCATAAATTATCTAACTATGAGATTTAGATTTTGAAAAGTAATTAAGTAAATAGTAGGATGATATATCTCCTGTATGGGCATCAGTGAAATATTATTAGAGAAGATTTTAATTGTTCATCCTTGTAGCAGAACTCAGGAGGATTCATAAACTTCATTATATAATAGTTTAAATTGGATTTCCTGAACTTTTTAGTCATGTGATAGATTCTCCTATAACTACAAAAATATTAGAGATATATTGTCTGATAGGTATAAAACTTATATTGATAACTCTAATATGAGAGTAGCAATATAAAACTAGATTCTTAACCATTACTATGTAGTTAATGATAACAATATGTAAATGGAGTCAAGTAGGGAAAACATAACTACCTTATTTTTAAACTAGTGGAACTTTTAGACTCCTTAAAATATGGAAAACTTGTCACCCAAAATGTGTTATTGAATTAAGTTATGACTATTTACATGATTAGTACTATGAGGGTAGATTTATTTAATTAATATTCTCAGGAGAAATATTAATCGAAAAGTGAAAGAATTGAATGGAATAGTTTAGCAAATGATTGCTTAAAACCCCTAAATGTAAACCAATTGATAAACTGATTATTTTGTATTTTTAGAAAAAACAAAGTTCTATGTTATTGTATGAAATGAGTGTGTTTTAATTTATGCTTAGTAGTTATAACTTAAACACTAAACCGTGGTTTATAAATTACATAGCATCAGTAGCTTCATATGGTGCACATTAGGATGTGCAAGTGCTAGTATATAGGGATTATACCTATATCTCATTAGATAGTTGTATATGTCATTATGTCACTTAAGAATCAAAAACTATAACTTTAAGAACAATCTTTTAGAAGTAAATGAGTCAATAGGATAACAAGTTTGTAAATTATCTGACTCACTAATAATAATAAGGATAATTATTAGTCATATGTATTCAATATGGAATACTTGTGTGCATTACATACTATGAGTGTGTTATTATGTATAATGTTTAGCTATACTTAGTATATAGTAGTGCATTGTGATGCATACTTATACATAATTTAATTTTTGGTATACTCAAGTGGTATAATTCTATATTGTTTGATATTAACTTTTGCATGGACCAGTTGAGTCTTGAAATTTGTAAGTTTGGTTTATGTGTTCTTATGTAGTATGGAACTTATGACAGTATGGGATATCATAAGGTACTATAGTAGAAAAGTATGATGTACATAAGTGGTACTTACTATAATTATTATGCTTAAGCTCATATCTACATCTGACTATTTTAATATATACATGATGGTTATTATTTTGGATAGTGTGTGTTGTTGGTAAGACTTTTGTATGTGTGCATGCTAACTTTGAAAGTTTAGAAAATGTTGTGTTGGTATGTTATTGTATTTTGTGGGAATGATGACTTGTTTTGTTATATATAGTTACTTGTATAATGCTTGTGTTTCTATTTATATGAGACTACTTCATATGATTGATTGTGAAAAACTGACAATTAAATCTTAAAACACTAAATTATGGTAAAAAGAGTTGCCATAGGGTGTAGATAATTGGAAACCAATTATATTGGTTGAAATATATAATTAAATTATATGTTTACTTGGGTGGTATATTTATAATCATTATTTCTAGTATAGGATATAATATAATGAAAGATTCATGCATATGTTAGATGAACTTAATGTATGTTGTTATTATGCCTATATATAACGTGTCAGGTGATGCATTTGCTAGTAGGATGTATGTTATTCAATCTTGTGTTTAAATTATATTTGACCAATCTGCATTGTTAATATGAATTAAGGAGTGAGATGAATTTCACAGGCTTACTGGCATTGTAATATTAGATGAAGGCAATATGATCAAGTGGTGTGCATAAAAATGATAGATCTATAGATTATTTCATATTACTATTCATAAAGCTTTGGCCAAAGTATGTTTAGTGAGACATTATCATTCATGAGAATGATTTACATGTATGTGAGATATCTTGCAATAGATCAAGTTTTTCTATGATACGTTGCATGTGTACTTAGCTAGAAATCATACAACACATGAGTACTTGCTAGTCTCTCTAGATTCTTGTGCCATCACTATCTAGCCATCTGTGAAGGGAGGGATACTATTTGATGGGATAGTGTGGGGTATTCTTGGTGTGTGGTTGATGTGTAAAAGTGTTCGAATGATGCTTTCCCTCCCCATAATAGTACTACTTACCAAGATGACATTTGAGATTGCCACAGATACTTGAAGTTTGAAAAATATGCTTCGAGATAGCCAAGTATCTTATTTTTACTTTGTAATATATTGTAATTTTTATTGAAGAGTTGTAATTATATATTGATGCACATTGATAGAGTTATTGAGTATATGGATAAGTTGAGTTTAAAATTTTATAGTTACTTTATATATTGATTTGTCTTTCTCTCATGATAATAGAGATATGTACCTTATGTTGTAATATGATTTGATGTCATGCTTACATGTGAATACTATTATTATCTCTATTAGACTCTTGTGATGTAGTCTAATTTTATATATGTGTTTATTTTTTGTTTAAATTACATATTTATAGTTAGATCTTAGCAAGGATGTTACATGTGGTATCAAAGTTGTGGTTCAAACTCTAGGATCTAATGAGTCCATTAACATTTTTGTGTCTTGTGAATCTAGTGACATGAAGTTTTACACTAGTATTTGGACTTGTAGTGTCTCAGTGCAGAACCATGTTACACTATGATTGGAGTTTTGTGGCATTCTTAAAATATGTGTGAAACATGGAGTGTGTACCCTTAAGAGCACTTGTATCCCTTAGAGTTATTTAGAAGATCAGTTATGGAGTGTCCTAATGGTGATGGTTGTATATGAGGCTTGGGTAGATGGGTATATAGCATAGTTCATGAGTAATAAACAAAAGCTTTCTACCATAGTTTGATCATTTAGATCAAACACCTTGAGTATGGTTACGTTCATCTTGATTATCATGTCATCTTTGTCATTGAGTTTTGTGAGTGTTTAATAGGCTTAGGATGCTTCTCATTTAAATTTATGTGCTTTAGTTTTGAATCTATATTCATGAATCCTTAGAGTGTTGATGTAATGCTTGATAATTCCTTCATGTTAGGAATTTGTTTATGGAATTTGCACCCTTTAGATATGTAGTTTAAGAAGGAGTGTCATCGCTCTTAATTAGCTTAGAGATGAGTTTGTATTATCTCATTCCTCTTTGATATTTTTATGATACTGCTAAGAGGAATATTATTTGCATGTTGTTGATTTAGTATTTTCTTAAATGGAAATTATTTTTAAATGTTGTTTGACTATACTCCCTTAAAATTTGTGGGAGAATGTTTTCTACTCTTAGTGAGAGAGAAGTTTAAAGAATGGATGGACACATCTTTGTGGTTGGTATATCTCTTTCTTGGTTGTGAAAATATTTTGAGATACCATACTTACAAATTTGGTAAGTAGGTAGTGTTTTGACAACATTGAATTGCAGTGTTTTCCTTTTACCTTGTGAGGGTATGTAGGAGTTATTTTTGAGATGATAGTTCTCTACTTTTTACTTGCGACTCTTTAGAGTCACTACTTGATCTAAATTTTGATTTTTTTTAGACCACATAAGATGGTAAAACTTAATTTATGTATTAAATTATATACTAAAAATTATAAGTTGATTATAATTAGTATTATACACCCTTGCATAGATTGATATTGTTCTCTTTTGCTTATAGCATGTTGTTTTGAAGAGATATTTTTATACCTTTTACTACAAGCGAGTAGGGTATAGGACGTGTGGAACACCTTATAAATCTAGAGGTTGGAATAAATTTTTAACTTATTGTGTGCTAGTTGAGAAAGTAAAGATATATTATTTGTTTTTTCCCTTGTAAGGTTAAAAAAATAGTGTGATTATTGACCTATGTATATCATGCTAATATAACATTATTTCTTTTTAATCACGAGTATAATAAAATAAGTTAAGCTATGAAATATGATACTAGTATGATTAACTAGTAGTAGCTTAATGTAATTACGAATTGATTGTATGATTTATTTTGTATGTATGAGGATACATCTAGAATCATTTATCATATAGATTTGCTTTCAATGATTTGATAACATAAAATTGTGATTTTTTTAAAACATTGTGCATATTTTAAGATCATTAAGTCATGAAGACCTAAGGGAAGAGTGGTGAATTGGTAACATGAGTTCTAAGTGATAGGATGGTATCCTACTTAGCCTCACATTAACTTAGAGTATTGATACTAAGTTAGATTGACAGACAAACTTATAGAATACGAGATTTGATAGGTGAAACTTATCAAATTTAGTTGTATGGCCATACTCATGTATATAGTGGACATAAATTCCATATGGATGAGTATTCCATAATTTTTCTATAATTATATTTATCATTTCTATTCATCATTTTACTTGTTAGGAGATCTAATTGAGTAAATGATAGTACTAACATGTTATACTTATCTGGATCTATGTGGAGTAGTGATAGTATTAAATTTTACACATTATTCTTGCCAGATTTCCTAATAACTTTTCTTCAGAATGAGAAAAACACTCTATAAGATAAATAGATGTGTTGAGTGCTGGAAGATTTTATGAAACTCTCATTGGTCATTTAATTTTACTTGTATGATGATCTTATGTGTTTTGAGAAGTCAATGAACTTTCACTAAGACATATGGGACCCTTCAAGGTAACAAAAATGGTAAATCCTATAGTGTATAAGATTGTATCAAGATGATTCTAGACCCTGGAGTGACCATAATAGAATCAGTCAGAGTAAGTAATACTTGCAACCATGTTTGATTAGTTGAGATATGTTTTTTGAGTAGGGTCTTGTAAGACCAATACTCTATGAATAGTGTAACTTGGAGGAACCATGATGAGTCCTACAAGTAATTTTTTAATTATTTACTTAGTTTGACATTGTATATCATGTTATTACTTTGATAAGAAATGTTATTTTTATTGAGAACTTATCTTTGAATAAGATTCATCGGGGACAATGACTAGCTTTAGGAAGGATGTTACATCCTGATTCCTCACCAAACAAACCTGCTAGATTATCCATGGATATCTATAATTTATAAATTTAGATTTGGATATATTTTTTACTAAGCTTGAAGTTTATATTATTTGGGGATAATAAAATATTTCTTAGTTAGATAATGATACATGATTGCTTACTATACATTGATTAATGTATGTGGATTATATTTTAAGCATATGAATGTATTATTTTAGCCATATTATTGCTTTATGTTTATCATGAGATGTGATCTAATGACTTATGTGTTGTGAGGTGGATGTAGGAGAATATATCCCTTGAATGTGTTAAAGGGAGAGCATCATCAGAGAGGGTGGTAGAGATAGAGATATAGAAGGTCTACAAAAAGCTAGCAAAACCCTGCACACACCACAATAATTAATCATGGTAGAAAATGAATTTAAAATAATTATTTTGGTGTTTATTTAAATTTTTAATTTTGATGTGTGCTTGAGTAGCCAAATTATAAAAATAATTCTCTTATATTTTTAGCCTAATGTGTCATTAATATGCGTAGAGATAGATTTAATAAAGGTAAAAGTTAATATGGGTTATTATTTATTATTTTACCATTAAATTATTGAAGCACGATTAAATGTTAAGTGGGTTAACTATGAAATTGGTATTTTATATTAAAATATAAAAAGAGAATTGTTTTAAAAACAAGAGAGAAAAAAAGAGAAAAACATTGAAATTAGAAAAAGAGAAGAATAAATTAAAAATTTAGAAAAAATAAGAAAATAATTAGGTGTCTTAAAAATAGTAAAAAGAAAAAGAAAATAAAAACAAAAATTTGGAAAAAAAATTTAGCATCTATTATTCTATTTAAAATAGAGAATGAAAGATAATTTATATAGTCTATGCATTGGAGAGAAAAGAAGAAAGGACGCAACATGGAGAAGAAGAATCACAGAAGATCAACAGACAAAGTTTAACAGTAAGTGGTGTATTAAAATTTAATGATTTGTTAAACTTGAATGTGAGTGGAATAATATTATTAAATTATGAGTAATAATAATAACAATAGAATTCATTATTAAATGAGATTTCTGTGATAGTTATCATAAATTGAACTAAATACATATACATAATAGATATGTGTTGTAATATTTTTATTATCATCTATTTTAGTAAAATGCCTTACTTATTCAGCAATGAATATCAAATCTGATTATCCCAAATAATGTCAACATAATATAAAATATAATTTTATTTTTATTCAGGGCATTTATAACAAGGTGTTGAGAACCCACCATATCTTCTTTCAAATTGACTTGCTAAGATAGAAATATGTCCCTATATTTTTATAATCTCATCTAATAGATGGTTTTATACTGGGTCACTGGGTGATAGGAATTTGTATTTCTACCCAAAAAAAAAAAACCCCTTAAATAATATATTTTCTATATCTATGGCTTTTATATATTATACTTTGCATGAGTTAGTAAATTTAACCAGCAAGGAATATATTTATACCCTTTGGCGTCACTCTACTTTAACAAATTAAATGGTCAAAATTTCTTAGAAAGTTAGTATAAGGTGATTTGAGATTTAAAGCATATACATCTAATTAATAAAATTGGCAATTGGGCACACTCATAAATAATTACAATAAAACATTTTAGATCATTTCATAAACGGCTTGTGTTTAGCATCTACTCTGATATGTGTTTGGGAATTAAAGTATATATATATATATATATATATATATATATAAATAATAGCTTAGATTCTGATAGTGTCCTAGATGCTTGGTTGAGTTTATAAAAACATAAATTAATTTTTTGATGAGGTGTCACCCTATTGGGGTTGGACTAATTTCTTGGAATTAGAATCTGTCATTCATGGCATCACACCTCTATTTATTCTTCCAGCAACAAAACACGGTGTCAAAATTTGATTGACCTTTTTCTTGGGTGCTAAACTCATTTGATTTCCAATTTGGTTTTGTAAACAGAATGTAGGATGAATGCATAGAAATGTTTATAATAAAATAGTATGAATGCTTTCCTCACGTAATTGGAAACATTTACCTTTTATGTAGTAAACCCCAGCGCATTGTATTTAAACATATAGGCATCTATATGGTGTCTTCAGCCAACATGGTGAACTAAACAATTATAAACCCGTTTACCTGAGTTTAAACACCTTATTTTGGTGAACAAAAATCATTTCAATGTATGGCATCAAAATCTATATATACTTATTTATACTTAGTATTCGATATGCTATTATGGTGCCATACTTTATTGTCCTTAGCTATACTTATGATTTTTCCACCCAGTGGGTATTTAGGGGATAAGACATTAAACTTTATAATATTATCACAAGAATTTTCTAAGTGGATTATACTACCAACCCAAGTTGTAAACTATCATATTTTTTTCCTTAAATACACCATGCCCTGAAAATATAAAAATAGATTATAATATTGAGTGGGCTGAAAATATAAAGACAGATTATAATGTTGAGTGGTCATAAATTATCTAACTACGAGATTTAGACTTTGAAAAGTAATTGAGTAAATAGTAGGATGATATATCTCTTCTATAGGTATCAGTGAAATATTATTAGAGAATATTTTAATTATTCATCCTCGTAGCAGAACTCAGGGTGATTCATAAAATTGATTATATAATAGTTTAAATCATATTTCTTGAAATTTTTAGTCATGTGATATATTCTCCTATGTTGGAATTAGTTTTCACATTAGGTGAATATAGGTATATACAAAATGGTAAATAGTATGGTTGATATTTATCGGGATGGTAAATAGTAAATAGTAAATAGGCTAATAGTTACTGGATGGTAGAAAGTAAATAGTTGATGGTTATAACCGTATGGTTAATACAATGAGTTAGAATATATATTATTGTGATATATTGTTATTTTTTATAACAATATATCATAATAGGTGTTTGCTTATTCATAGGATTTGGGAGTGAGAAAATGGTGGAGAAATTATAAGATGTTATTCCTGTATAATTGTATTATGCCCCGAATGAATTAATTTAAATTAATCAGAGTGAAATATATTATTGTGTGGAAAATTTGTCTTCATATTGTGTTCGACTTTATGCATGAGTTAATTATATGTGATTAGCTCTTAGAATCCCTATCATTATAATCAAAGCAAGGAGTTTCTATGAAAATGGTCTGATAAATCTATGGAGTAGATTACATTCATGATGAGAGTCCTATAAATGAATAAAATCAATCAAAGAAGATTTGTTCTAATGAAAGTCTTGAAGCTTTCTATGCATTTTTTAAGATAGTTTAGGACATGTATCAAATTCATGTTGCATTAAATTCCTCAGCATCAACTCAACATAGTGATAAATAAATCCATATTTCATGCATGTAGCTCTGTCAAATATAAACTACATAATTATTTATCTTATATTATAAGAGGCATGCCTTAAAAGCTTTGTTCAACTCAGTTGAGCATGGAGTTTAGATTTATAGGTAGAATAAAAAATTATTGAGACATCTCATGTAATAAACCCCTAATCTAAGCAATGCATAATGGAAGCTTGAGAAATCCACACCATTGAACAAACAACAATACATTTGATATTTCATTCTTGCATGCTCGGCCTGCACCACCATTCAATCCTATAGTTTTCTATTGAAAGAGCCAGTCACATGGATTCTATTTATGTTAATGCCACCTATCCATGGCCAACTCTACTGGCATATAATTCTAGTTTTCCATATATACCACATCATTTTCCAATTTTCCAATTTGAAGGATATCATATTAACTAAAATGGCACAAGTCTAATGTCACGTATTTTTCCACCATTCATACTTAGCTTGTCGATCTAGTTTGAATCTAAATGCAACATAATAAAAGCCTATAAATGGTATTTTGAGTTGTATTTGTGTCTTTTATACATCTGTATTAGTCAACATTTGTTTGGTATTTTGAGTTGTATTTGTGTCTTTTATACATCTATATTAGTCAACATTTGTTCAATAAGTATCAGGTGGTATTTTTATGTCCTTTATATATGTTGAGAGTCTTTAGGTGTAAGTTATGTTTTAATCAATTTAATTTTTAATTATAGTTTGTAACTATATTACAAATTAAATCCGATTCAATTTGAAATTGTTCAATGGTTATTATTGACTCTTAGGTATTTAATTTTTTTTTTTTAATTTTATTAGTTTGGTTTAGTTTTTTATTAAATGATCTTTTAAATAGTTCATGTAGTCATATGATGTTATAAAGTTCATTAAACAAGGAGTTTAGAGTCTTTAAGTTTAGCTAAGTCGTTAAAATTTAAAAAGTCAAGTTTGGTCAATAAAATCATTATAGTTAGATATTTAAAGATTTTGTATTTTGTCCTTATCAAAGTAATTATGTGTTGAGATTGTCAAAGTCTTTTTATTAGGTTATTATAATGTCTATCATCAAAAGTATAGTCTTTTGTAAAAATTTATTATGTCATCAAGTCATAAAAATTTAAAGTGTCAGTATTATATTTTGAGTCCATAGTCATGTTATGAGTCAAAAGTCATTTATTGAGTATGTCATGTTTGTCAAAGAGTCAAAAATCAAAATTATAAAAAAAATTGCCTTACAAATACATTTCCACTTAAACACGACGTCCAAAAAATGAGGAGGTTCTAATTTCTATGAAAGCAACTAATAAAAAACCTTCCAGAACCATCAGAGCATCTCATCGACATATCCCCTGAGTAAGTAGTATCCTATACTAGATGCTAGAGGATACATAAAGGAAGGAGGTCTTTCAATGACCTCTCGTCAGTCACCAATGACATGGCCACATCATGTTTTATTGATGTGTGTGGTGTATTAATTTTCAATTTTTTTAGTGTGATGTTGTAGTTACTATTATTTTTAGTTGTGTGAAAAATAAGGACAATTGTACCTATTCACTTTTGAAGATATTCTCATATAAACCTTTTGTATATTTACATTGGAGAATGTAGATCTAAACATCATTGTAGCATTCATGATGAAAGGTTAGTGGTAAATATGTGAAAACCATTCTGTAAGGTTAGTGGTGAACTTGAGAAAATCATTCTATAAGGTTAGTGGTGAACCTAAGAAAACCATTCTATAAAGTTATTGGTGAACCTATGAAAACTATTTTGTAAGGTTGTTGGTGAACCTATGAAAACTAATTACAGATGAGTGTGAAGAAAGAGATGTGTGATGACACATGTATGTAGAGAAGATCATGAACACATAGAGATGGAGCATGCTACAATCAGTAAATGAGATATATTGTACCATGTAAAAATTAGGGATTAGTTTTCACATTAGGTGAAAATAGGTATTTATGAAATGGTAAATAGTAAGATTGATATTTACCAGGATGGTAAATAGTAAATAGGTTGATATTTACTAGATGATAAAAAGTAAATAGTTAGTGGTTATAACTGTATGGTTAATATGGCGAGTTAGAATATATATTGTTGTGATATAATATTATTTGTTAGAATAATGTATCTTAATAGGTGTTTTCTTATTCATAGGATTTGGGATTGAGAAAATGATGGAGACATTATAGGATGTTATTCTTATATAATTGTATTATGTCTTGTATTATGTCCCGAATGAATTAATTCAAATTAATCAGAGTGAAATATATTATTGTGTGTGGAAAATTTGTCTACATACTATGTTTGACTCTGTGCATGAGTTAATTATTTGTGATTAGCTCTTATAATCACTATCATCCTATAACTACAAAAATATTAGAGATATATTGCCTGATAGGCATAAAACTTGTATTGATAAATTTAGTATAAGAGTAGCAATATAAAATTGGATTCTTAACCATTACTATTTAGTTAATCATAACAATGTGTAAATGGAGTCAAGTAGGTAAAACATAACTACCTCATATTAAAACTAGTGGAACTTGTAGACTCATTAAAATATGGAAAACTTGTCACCCAGAATGTGTTATTGAATTAAGTTGTGACTATTTATATTATTAGAACCATGGAGGTAGATTTATTTAGTTAATATTTTTGGCAGAAATATGAATTAAAAGGTGAAATAATTGAATGGAATAGTTTATAAAATGATTGTTTAAAACCGTTAAATGTAAACCAATTGATAAAATAATTATTTTGTATTTTTGGGAAAAATAAAGTTTTAGGTTATTATATAAATGAGTGTGTTCTATGTATGCTTAGTAGTTAAAAATAAAACACTGAACTGTGTTTTAGAAATTGTATGGCATTCGAATACCTTCATATGGTACACATTAGGATGTGCAAGTGCTAGTATATAGGGATTATACCTATATTTCATTAGATGGTTGTATATGTCGTTAAGTTACATAAGAATTAGGAACCATAACTTTAGGAACAATCTCGTAGAAGTAAATGAGTTAATAGGATAATAGGTTTATAAATTATCTGACTCACCAATAATAACAAGGATGACTATTAGTCATATGTATTCCCTATGGAATACTTGTGTGTATTACATACTATGAGTGTGTTATTATGTATAATGATTAGTTAACTTAGTGCATAATGGTTCATCATGATGCATGCTTGTACAAAATTTAATTTATGGTATACTCAGGTGCTATAATTCCATATTGTTTGATATTATTTTTTACATGGACCAGTTGAGTCTTGAAATTCGTAAGTTTGGTTTATGTGTTTTATATAGTATGGAACTTATGATAGTATGGGATATCATAGGACACTATAGTTTAAAATTATGATATACTCAGGTGGTACTTACTGTAGCTATTATGCCTAAACTCATATCTACATCTAACTATTTTATTGTATACATGCTAGATATTATTGTGGATAGTGTGTATTATTGGTAAGACTTGTGTATGCATGCATGTAAACTTTAAAAGTTTAAAAAATGTTGTGTTGGTATGTTATTTTGTTCCATGGGAATGATGACTTTCTTTGTTAAATATAGTTACTTTTATAATTCTTATGTTTCTGTGTATATGAGACTGCTTCATAGGATTGATTGTGAAAAACTAAAAGTTAAATTTTAGAACACTAAATTATGGTAAAAGGGTTGTCATAGGGTGTAGATAATTGGAAACCAATTATATTTTTTGAAATATATAGTTAAATTATATATTTACCTGAGTGGAATATTTGTAATCATTATTTCTAGTATGAGATAGAATTTAATGAAAGATTCATGCATATGTTAGATAAACGTAATGTGTGTTATTATTATTCTTATATATTGCATGTCATGTGATATATTTTCTATTAGGATTTATGTTATTGAATCTTGTGGTTGAATTATATTTGAAAAATTTGCATTGTTAATGTAGATTAAGGAATGAGATGGACTTCACTGACTTACTAGCATTATAATGTTAGATGAAGGAAATCCGATCAAGTGGTGTGCATAAAACTAATAGATCTGTAGATCATTTCATATTACTATTCATAAATTTTTGGCTAAATTATGTTTAGTGATACATTATCATTCATGAGTATGATTTACATGTATGTGTGATATCTTGTAATAGATTGAGTTTTTCTATGCTACACTATATGTTTACTTAGCTAGAAATCATACAACACATAGGTACTTGTTGGTCTCTATGGATTCCCACACCATCACTATCTACCCATCTATGAAGGGAGGGCCATTCCCTTATGGCATAGTGCGAGGGATATTTGGTCTATGGTTGGTATGGAAAAGCGCTTGGATGATACTCTCCCTCCCCACAATAGTACTACTTATCGAGATGACACTTTAGATTGCCACAGATACTTGAAGAGAACTATGCTCTAGGGTATCCAAGTATTTTATTTGTATATTTTAATTGTTATTGAAGAGTTTTAATTATACATAAATACACATTGACATAGGTTAATGAGTATTTGGATAAGTTGAGTCTAAAATGTTATAATTAATTTCTATATTGAGTTGTATTTATCTTGTGATAATAGAGATCCATACCTTATGTTGTAATATGATTTGATGTCATGTTTACACATGAATATTATTATTATCTCTATTAGACTCTTAGGATGTAGTCTAATTTTTCATATGTCTTTATTTTTAAAAAATTTACATATTTCTAGTTAGTTCCCAGTAGGGATGTTACAAAATGTGTCATGCAATGTGGCATATAAGATATCATTGTAGATAGTTGGCCTCTTAAATAGCTCTAGTATGGATCTCTTATCTTGGTTATTCTTAAATTGATAAATGATATCATACCCTTTATTTAAACTAGTTGGAATTATGGAATGTGAAATATGATGACAAGGGACATTTTGACTACCTCCATTTTGTTTTGCATGGTGGGGCACATAACCTCTTATATTTATAATAGAATGGACTATATAATATAATATAATATTAACTTAATAAAAATAATGGGAGAGAGATAGTAATTAGCTTGACTTTGAGATATATGTGAAGGAGGGGGAAAAGTATTGATACATGCCCTCTAAAGTCTAGTAGTATTTAGAAACATCTCAGATTGGTTATTTAAAAATCAAGAATTATTAAGGAGAGTTAGGGATTCGTCATAACTAATTTTAACCTTGGTTGTATTGCATATGATTTCAACCCATTTTTATTAACAATTTTAAAATATATTACATATTTTAAGAAGGAAACATGTAATTATGACTATCATAGATTTAATTAGAAAATATAAATGATGTATATCCATTATAGCTACCACACAATACTAAACTAAAGAACCAACCATCCCACAAAAATTCTAAGGAATTTTTTGAAACAATTTTTTAAAGTAATTGTAAAAAAACCAAACCCATATTTAAAAAATAGTAGATATGTCTTTCACCATCTAGGAAGAATTTATTAAAACTAGTAGAAACCTAATTCCCAAAAAGAAATAAAATTTTGGGGAATAAAAATAAGTTTATGATCCAATTAGTATGCTTTAAAAAAATATAATATTTTCAAAAATAGTGTCATTTTAAATCATATATTAATAAAATATGTATGGGATAAATTTACAACTCTAATAGAAAATCCCTAATATGAGAATGAGCATGAAGCCCTAGGGAAAAAGAGATAGATTTCAGATTTGTGTATATGATAAGGGGAGCTCAAAAATCATGTTAAAAAATATAACACACATTTTAAACCCTAATAAGGTAGAAATAAACACTAAGGAAACCCAAATTTTGGTACGCTTGAAGGAATGAAGGGTTCGCTGGTATGTTTTATCTTATTTTGGATTTAATGGTCTAAAAATAAGGTAAAACATGCTACTAATTCAGATTATATAATATGTCTAAATTAAGCAAATATGAATGTAACTAGTAGATAATGATAAAATTATTTTAACTAATTTATATATAAATGACTATAGGATAGGGTAGTTATCTTTTTATAGTTCTATTTGGTCAGTGTTAGTGTATAATCATCAGTAGTGGTCTGAAATGGTTTTATGGTCACTTAGATATAGAAATTAACTATCTAAACTTTTTGGAATGAATATGAGAATTTCTATATTCTTGTGGTAACCAAAAATATATGTGGCATGTCAAATTTGTCCATGTGAGAAGTGTTGGACTATTATATCATAAACCATTACACCTGTTTATAGATAGGTCTTGTATGAAATGTCAAAGGAAAGGGATATGCATAAGTTTAAACTGGTCTTCCTTCACCTTGAAATGTTATCTCTAATTTTTAAACATTAATGGGTTAAAAAGGATGGGTGGATCTAACCTAAACCACCCCATGAAAAGTGGCTAAGTATTGCCTACATTATAATACTCTGAAGAGGGATTAAACTTCATAGTTCTTCCACCTAACTATGTGTGTGAAAAATTACTATAGTACTTGTATGTAATTAAATCATATGTGTGGATTTATACACTTGAAAACTTGTGATTTTGACATTAAACTAGTACTTAGACTTGGCTTGAAGTTGTTCCTTTGAAGAGTTTGAATATTTGTATGATATAGGGAAATGTCTCAAAGATGTGTAGATGTATTTTTTAGTGTAATAAATAATTTTTAAGTTAGTGCTAAATCAACATTTGATTGGAATAAAAATAGGATTAGGATTAATGTGTTTATATAGATGAATCTTTGGGTAATTTCCCTTTGAATTGACATGCAAAACATGTGGATTAAACTAAAGGTTTTTTTTTTAATTTGGTAAAATAGTCATTAAAGGATGAATATATGAGTCTTGCCATGAGGGATGGATCTAGTAATAGATTTGAATGATTGTGGTTGGAGTTGTCTATGAAAGTTTTAAATATTGATTAATGATCAGGTGATAGTCTTAGTAAGATAATAAGATGTTCAAGAAGAGACTAGGGAAATATTGTGTATGAATAACGTAGAATTAGGATGTCTAAGCCCATAATTAAGTGAATGTATAAGAAAGAGTGTGATAAAGAGTTATATGTCTATGCACAAGTCATGTATTATAATGTTTAATTAAAAAATACATTTAAAGTGTATAATATCAAATTTATGTGTTTACATAATGTCCCCATTTTATTTTACTAATACAAAGTGATAGAGTTAAAGGATAAATTTAAAAATTTGGTATGTGAGTGAAATTGCAATGGGTGTGTTCAAATACATGCTAAGTGTTGAGCATGATCCATGAAAAACTTGCAATGAAAAATCTTGGAATCACTTTCCACTTATGATATAAAATTTGAATTAATAATTAAACAACCTTGAAATTGAAAAATAAAAGGGAATCACTTTCCACTTATGATATAAAATTTGAATTAATAATTAAACAACCTTGAAATTGAAAAATAAAAGAACATGTGTGTGTGTGTGTGTGTGTGTGTGTGTGTGTGTGTGTGTGTGTGTGTGTGTGTGTGTGTGTGTGTGTGTGTGTGTGTGTGTGTGTGTGTGTGTGTGTGTATGTGTGTGTGTGTGTGTGTGAGAGAGAGAGAGAGAGATTACACGAACCATGTTTCCATTTGGAATCAATGGAGAATGAGGTGATTATGCCCCATGGAGATGCTAGTGTTAATTGGAGATGGAGAAATGATTAGAAGTTAAGCCACGTAGAATCTCAAATAAAGTCACACAGAACCTAAACTACACTACTCAATAAATTTTTGAGAATGAGACCCAAAAAGGTTCCAATAAACTTGAGTATCTAAGTAAGTTTTTGAATCATCCATTACAGATGGATTTTATGATTTGTCACTTTTATTAAAGCTGGGTAAAATTTTTAACATGACCAGCGCCACTGGCTAGACACGACTAATACCGGTACCATGGGGCCGGGGGTGACTCGAACACTTGACCGGCAAAGCTGCAACGGAAATGCCTTACCAACTGACTACACCCCCTGACCTGGATGGATTTTATGATTTAACCTTAGTAATGCTTGAGTATAATTTGAGTAAATAAGAATATATAATGTCTCATATATGGCATAAATATTCTCTCAATATTATAACCTATCTAATATGATTTATATAACTTGTGCCAAAATATCATAATATCTGTGAACTATCAGCATGTGTTATCTAATATGAGTTATATAACTTGTGCCAAAATATCATAATATCTGTGAACTATCAACATGTGTTTCACATATGCCTCCCAATTTGATAAATTATATAAACATAATTATCTAATATCTATAGTAATATCATAGAATCTTAGAACTGTAACTCATATTATTTTAGAATAATTTATTTATGATCTTCATATGCCCCAAATATGTGTCATATTTGTAACAATATGAGTCAATCCTATAATAATATATTTAAACTAGTGCTAATTATAAATAAACTAATTCTAGAATATGAATTTTATATGTGAATCACTTGATCTCTAAGACAATCCCATTGTATATGCCCCACATTATATTGTGCAGAATGTAGCTTGTGAATTAATCATATCAAAATAAAAAGGTTATACACATCATGTTATATAGAAAAACATGTAATTTTGTGCTAACATGATTATATTATGTCATCATAGTAATATTAAATCATCTGATCATATATGAAACATGTATCCTAAGGCATACAAGTATCATATTGAGTAGATATAAAAATGATACATGTAGTAAGTAGTCATCATGGTAACATATATATAAGCACTAAGTAATAACTACATAGAATATGCATGATGTATCATGTCATCACTCATGTACAAGAATCTATTGTATGGATCATGGCATCATAATATCAATATATTATCCTATATGTATCCACACATATAATATATATTCACATGTAATATCATGGCCATGACAAACTCAAGAAATAATATAAACATGCATGATAACACATAATGTCCCATAGTGTGAGAATCACACAAAGAAAAATCAATGTCATGTAGAGTATGGATCAAATAGTGAAGAGTCAAACATCAAATAAGACACACAGTGAACACCCAATGTCATGTAGATAAATATTCACACAATGTAATACACACTCAAATATCACACCATATAACATGCAACACTTAAAATTATGCACAGGACAAGCAAGGCTAATATACATAATCAATGCATGCCATCATTGCATATGAAAAAATATAATAAATAGAGAAATACAAATTTAAGAATTATGAGTAAGATAAATCTATTACAATTAGTGAAAAATATCTTAATATGATCAATGGAATGGTCATATAAATATGTCACATGTGTAAATTATACCAAGATGCACATAGTGTAAACATGTCCCCAATGTTTAAAAGGTAGCCTCTGGGTGAAGTAATGTCTTGCATCTGAATGTCCATGTCATAAATAATGTGTATGTCTTGCATCTCACTCATGTGTATCATGAAAGGTATGTGCATAGAAAAATTAGATATATTATCTACCATATGTGATAAATCATAAATAAAATCATTTAAAGTTGAAACACATGTCATGCATAGGTTGTGGTTTTTTATTTTTAGAATATTTGGATTTTTTATATTTTTTTCAATTTTTAATGTTTTTTTTATTTTAGTATTTTTTTTGAATCAAAGTTATCTTGATGCTAACCAATGATCCTTTGATGTAGTCACAAGTCAATCATTGAAAATTTTACTCATTGTAGGCAAGTAATAACACATGTATTTGTATTAGAGTCTGGGAAAAGATGTGATGTTGTAACATATCCATCATCATCATCAAAGACCATATTATCATGAATATGTTATGAAAATATAATAGCCAAAGTGTTTTTTATATTATTCTATATTGTATGAGAAAGTGACTGTGTTCATTGTCAAACACATGAATTAGCCTTTTAACTAGATTAGGGCATGCTAGAGTATGTTAATCTTGATAAAATAGAATAGATATCTAATGTAATGGATGGTTAAGTATTTTTCTTATATGAAGGTGAATTATTTTTTATAAATTCTCATATGGAATGAACCTATACAAGTTGTATAACTAGTTATATAACCATGCTACTGTTATGTACATAGTTTTTGCATTGGTGTACTCAAGATGATACTACATGAATATTATGTATCCAACAATGTCTTAATAACATTTCTAATTAACCTACACTAGTTATAACTAATTTTAAAGTAAAAATTTTTTCAATGTGTAGCTCAAGTGTTATTACAATGATCCCAAGGGGGTTTTGTCTATTTCCATTAAAACCTTTGACTATATTTTTTGTATCCATCAAATACTTATATCTATATAAAATACTAGTAAGGAATGTCATGGTACAAAAATTATCACTTGAAACATTATCTACCATGAAATAGTTATAGGCTACAAATTAATGTAGGTGCAAATAAACATTGGTGAATATATAGAATCATCATCAACAATCTCATTGTAGTTAAATGTGATAGTAGGTATGTGTACTTGTATACTTTCAAGTGTACCAATATCACCATCCACAAGATACTCCTCTTTGGTCCTGGAAGCATAATATACTAGAGGAGGATATGAATTTTAAGTCATATTCACTTTTGTCTTAGTGTTTGTCTCTTGTGCAACATGATTTAGAAAGGGATTAGGAAAAAATCAACTCTACATTCACTTTAGGATGTGTCTTTGAATCATTTGTAGATGAATTTATCCAATAATGTTATCATCTATCAAATCATGTATATTAATAATAAACTACTATATTTATTAGTTGAATTTGCCACACATCTATGATAATTGCAATATGCATTACTATCAAATACATTATATGGTAGCTTGATCATATAAAACTCTTTTTTTGGATGAAGAGATATGAGATTGTAGTCATGTAACTTCTATGGAATATTATGGAGAGGTTCAGGTAATTGTGAAAATTACCTCCTTTGAGAAGTTAAGAGGATAAACCACTTAGTGGGTTATGCTATTGATTTAATTATTTTTTTGCATCATTCTTAGTATCATTCACTTTGGATTTTAAATTTGGTATATTGTTAAACTTTTCATGATAATTAGTTAGAGGTTTGGACTCATACTTTAGCTTATTCATAGCAAGGAGCATAACTTCACGGTCCTTGATCCTATGGAATAAGTCATCAAAATATTTAAATTAGATGAAAACATAATGGAATCATGTATTGGGGAAATAAATGTTTTCTTGAATATTTCTTGCAACTCATTATCGAACATTGGCTCTATCATCTTATATAGCATAGTCTTGGAATAAATCCCATAATCATGTCGTGGATCATTGAATCTTTGCTTAAGTTTTATAATTTGATCATAAGGCATATTCTCATTGATGTTGATTTAAAATTTTGCTAAGAATTGATAATCAAAAGGATTAAATGAATGGACCAATTGTAAATTGATGTCAAAGAACCATTGCAAGGCATAGTCCTCAGGACTTCACAAAAACAACTTAGTCAATAACTTAGAATTAGATTCATTGTCCAAATATGTTGCATGAAATGCTTAGATGTGTTATTTGGATCACCCTTACCATCATATAATGTAATCTTATGAGACACAAATCCTATAAGTAATGAATAATATTAGATATCAAATGGAAATGGATTATGTAGTAATGCATGAGAATCAATGACATGGCCCATTGTAGAATAACCTTGTTCCAATTTTTAAATTTTACTTTGAAGACAAAAAACCATTTACATAAGGATTTGAGAATTTGGAAAATAAATATGTGTGGTAGTGGATGGTTTCACATGAGTATAAACCATAAGAGGTATGCAAATATGTTATATGGGGATAGTCATAGGAATCTAAGGAGAATATTGTGTTTACCACACACCGTGAGTGGGCATCACATGTGTAACCATATGTTTAGACATAAAATTAATAGTCGTAGTAATAGTATCTTGAACATCTATTATAGAGTATATACATTTAAAATGTATATTATTATCAATTAACATCTCATGATGTTCCTCATATGTGAAAACCTTAGAATTATTTTTGATTTCATCTCTAGTTATATGTAACAACGCATTAAATTAGTGTGACTTCTTATGAAAATATTGAGTTAGTTGTTGTCTATCTTCATTATCAAATTTTCCATCCACATTAATTTATTATTCCATTATGATGATTTTTTAATTATGTGAATAAGGGGAAATAATATTTTCAATCCCTAATGCATAAATAACCCTAAGAATTCATAATGAAACCCCAATGTAACTTAGGGTTTATTGTGTTCAAGATAAGAAATGGGTTCACCATCATAATATAATATATAATTTACTGAAGTGAAATATCATATCTCTCCATCCCAAAATCTAAGTTGATCTTAAAAATTCACCGTCTAAGGGATTCAAAAATAAAACATATTGTGATTATCAAAGATTCACATGACATTTGACTAATATATATAATACTATGTGACTTAAGATACAAAAAATAATTGATATCATATCATTGAGCTCAGAAATATTGATATAATAGTTCATGAATTAAGGGCACAACCTACCCTCTTAATACATGTATGGTTCCACATCAAACACTAATATAGTCATAAATAATACAACATGATCAAAATAATACTATGTTTAGTACAATTACAAAACATACTTAGGATAATAGGGTTTATGATGAGCATGATGGATATGGTACATCAAGAGATCAATTCTTAGACTTTGATATAGGTAAATGTGTTACTACCGACCCATGATGGGTAACATTCACCATGATTGACCCAAGATCTACATTAGAGCATACCATTGTAGGGATAATTAGTTAACATCACTATAATTTAGTTTCATTAAAAAGTTAAAATAAAAAACATTAAAATATTTCAAAAGTACAAAAAAAACACAATATGAAAAAAAAAATCATAAACCAAGATCTATGTAAGGGATATGTTGATAGGTCAATATCTATTATGATATGCTAGCATAAATTATATGATTTAGATTACATGAGTTGTCATAATAAGGCATGTGTATGACATATGTGATACATTATAAAATATTATTTACTCATATTTACTCAGGTTCTACTTAGTTATACTTAGGCATTACTCATGTTGAGTCATAATGTTTTTTACAAAAAATGATTCAAAAACTTACGTAGATACTCAAGTTTATTGGAACCCATTTTAGGTCTCATTCTTATAAAATGTAATTATTAATATGGTTTAGATTTTTCATGAATTAAGTTTTAAGCACTTCTTCATCACTAATGAGGTTGGAGCATAGTAAACTCAACCTATAGTTTTAACACTAACATCTCCTTTTGGCATAATCGACCCATTCCCCAATGAATCCAAATGGAGACTTGGTTTCCATAGTTACATGTGTATTCATTTCTTGAATTTTTTATTTCAAATATGTTCAATTATTACTTCATATTTTACATCATAAGTGGACATTGATTTCTACATGTTTCATTGTAGGTTTTACATCAAAGAATTTAATCACTCAAAAAGTACCAAAACACACCCACCATAGTTACACTCAGGTATCTCACTTTACCTTTTACTATAGCACTATCAATACTAGAATAAAAGGGGGAGAATGTAGACACATAGATTTGGTATTATATACCTAATTTTTTTATTTGACCAATCCTTAGTATATATTACTTGTGTGTATAAAATTGACTCTTTCTCACACTCTATCCTATCTATTAACTCATCGGTGATCCCATATTCCCATATTTTCTATTATTCATACACATGATTTCCTTAGTATATATTTGAATAACTTATCATATTACTTATGTATTCCCTTAATCCTATATTATTATTTTCTATGTTGTGGACACCTCTAACCATAGTCAGATGGATCTCACTACTAGAGAATTATACCTTGGCTAGACTCATCTGCATGCCCTTTAACATCTATTTTTCAAAACTTAAATCCCACTCTTATGTTGACCCACACATTTCACATGTTAGTTTAGATGGAAATTACCCAAAGAATAAACAATATAAACATATCAAGCATAAGCCTATTCCTATCTAGAATTGATCTAGAACTCACTTGAAACATCACTTACACACTAATTAATATATCCACACATCGTTGGGTTACTTCCATAAATCATCTAGATTTGAAAAAATCTCAAAATAAAAATTCCAAACTAATTTTGATTACAATTTCAAAGTCAAAATAATAGGTTTTCAAGTGTCTAAATCCACACATAGGATTACACAACAGACTAGTATTACACTAGTTGATCACACACATAGTAGGTGAGAGAACTACATTCCATTTTATCACTCTTTAGAGTATTAAACATAATCAATTATTATCCACTTAGTGGGGGTGGGTGAGTTCACCCGAACCCATCTTTTCTAACCCCTTTTTAAAGTTAAGGAAAGTGTTGAAAGTTGAGTTAGGGTTTCAAGGTGAAGGAAGATGAATATGAACCTTTGTATAGTCCAAACCTATGATATCATATTAAATACCTATCTATAGGAAGGATAATTTATCTATGTTGGAACAATCTAACATATCTCACAAGCACAAATTTGATTGATCCCAGACATATCTAGTTTCTATAAGCATCTAAGCATTACCAAACTCATCTCAATGGGTTTTGACACTTAGCTTCCAAAATTGAGCCACCACATACCCATTCCATATCATTTCTAATGATTATACACTTTCATAGACCAGAACATAATTGAAACAAGCTAACCTATCCTCTTGGTCATTATATTTATATCAACTACAATAAATCAATCATACTCAGCTAGTTACATTCTTGTTTTCTTAATTTTGACATATAATATACAATCCAAATTAATCTCAAGATTTACCATGTTTCCACCAAATATTATATATTATTTCATAAATTGATGCATCTATTAAGTTAAATTATTGTGCATATATGATAATAATAATATACATCACTATAAAATTCTTGAAACCCTATATTTATATATTATTCCTTTGAGGATGAAAATACTTAGGTTCCCTTATAATTAATTAGGTTTTTCATATTTTGGAATTAGTATTTCATATCTCATTTCTAATTTCCCCTTACTCACATAAACACATCATGGTTATAATGGATATACATATTTTATGTTTTCTAATTCATGATATGATTATTATAATTACATGTTTCTTTCCTAAAATATGAACATCTTGCACAAACATTTAATGAAATGGGTATCATGTGAAATATAACTAAGGTTGAAATTAATTATGAAAAATACCTAACTCTCCTTAATAATTCCTAATTTCAAAATATCCAATCAGATATGCTTCCAATTGCTACTAGACATCAAAAGGAATCTATAACTCATATTGTTCCTCCTCCCGTTAGACCTCAAGGTCATGGTAATTATCATCCCACTCCCATTATTTTCTTAATGCTTATATTGGATTATATGGTGGATGTTATTATAACTATAAAAGCTAGGGATTCCCACCATGTATAAAATAATAGAGGTAGTTTGAATGTGTCTCATCATCCCACTCCACCTCTTATGATGCCAACTAACTTAACTGAATGGTATTATATCATTCATCAACTTAATAATAATGAAATGAAGATATCCATGATATATCTACTTAAAATTTTAATTATATAGAAGGATATATCATATATGTTGCATTTCATGAAAAAACTATACCAAATGATGTGTAACTAGCCTATTTTTCATCCCTTTTCAATACATTAAAGAATAGTGAAGACTTGATATCTTTCAAAAAAGAAACCAACTTGCAAATTCCCTAGCAGCATTAGCTAAAATATTTACCCTTTAAATGATTCCAATATCTAACAATTCTTGATCAATTTAGTTCACTACCCTCATTCCCAAATAATGTCAAAAAAAAAGGTTTTTTTATGATGATAGGCATATTCTTGAATTTGTGAATAGTTATGGTGTTTTTGATGCATAGGTTATAGATGAAAGAGACAAAGATTACCACTTGGATAATAATTTTTATAATGATGGGATCATAAATTGATGGAAAATAGAAACCAAAAGGAATATTTTCACTAGAGAGGATATTTGAGCTAGATATATCATTGAAATATATGAAAAAATAAAACTCATAAGATATCAACCCACCAGCATAAACCTAGTACCAATCAAGTAATATTGCAATGTCAATATTGGCCTTGACTATAATGAGTTTGAAATAATAGAACTAATAAGATTACTCATACATTATAGGGATTTGATTACTTGGATATATGATGATATAAAACATTTTGACCCATGTATCATAACACACACCATCCCATTTCATAAAGGATAAAAACCCTTTATGTAGAGACAATGGCCATTCAATCCCATCCTTGAACCTCACATCCATAAACAAGTTCAAAATTTACTTCAACAAAAATTAGTTCCCCAATTCACCATCTACTGAGATGGATAACCTAATTTGTGTCCATAATAAAAAGGGGGAAATTAGAATTTTTGATTGATTTAGGAACCTAGACAAAGCATAAAATAAATAAAACTATCCTTTTCCATCTCTTGATGAGGTACTTTAGATTATTAGTGACTCTAAGACAGTGTATTTGTTAGACAAATTTTTAGGCTACAAATAAGTTTTGGTTGATTAAGAAGATAGGGTCAAAAAAACTTTCATGACTAAGTGGTCATATCCTCTCTAATGAAATTATTCCCTTTGGGACTCAATTTTCCATCAAATTTATGATCCCATTATTATCATAATTACTATTTAATAAAGGATAAAAACCCTTTATGTAGAGACAATGGCCATTCAATCCCATCCTTGAACCTCTCATCCATAAAGAAGTTCAAAATTTACTTTCAACAAAAATTATGAAATTATGGTGTGTGTTATGAAATTATTATCATAAAACACACCATCCCATTTAATAAAGGATAAAAACCCTTTATGTAGAGACAATGGCCATTCAATCCCATCCTTGAACCTCTCATCCATAAAGAAGTTCAAAATTTACTTTCAACAAAAATTATTTCCCCAATTCACCATCTACTTAGATGGATAACCTAATTTGTGTCCATAATAAAATTGGGGAAATTAGAATTTTTGATTGATTTAGGAACCTAGACAAAGCATAAAATAAATAAAACTATCCTTTTCCATCTCTTGATGAGGTACTTTAGATTATTAGTGACTCTAAGACAATGTATTTGTTAGACAAATTTTTAGGCTATAAATAAGTTCTGGTTGATTAAGAAGATAGGGTCAAAAAAAATTTCATGACTAAGTGGTCATATCCTCTCTAATGAAATTATTCACTTTGGGACTCAATTTTCCATCAAATTTATGATCCCATTATTATCATAATTACTATTTTTTTCACCCAACACCCCCCCCCCCCACCATTTTATAAATTTTAAAGGAGCACCCATGCTGAGATGAAAATTTCAAGTTCATGTCTAAGTTAGTCTAAAATACCTTAGGATTAAAAGATATAGGTTGATCTATCAATTGGATTATTATATCATGACCTTTAATTTAAAATCTTAAATGAACATTATTATTGAAATTCGTTTTATGATTATCTGAGCTTTGAAATTTGAGATGTTTGAAGAACTTGGATTTTGATTTTATGGACTAAGCTAGCTATAATTTATCTAAAGTTGTTTCTATCCTTTTACAGGTCACATTGAATTTATAGTTTGATAAATCCTTGACTGCATGCCTCTTTTGAACCTAAAAATTATCAAATAAAAGAGTGGATGTGGGTCTTGTGTGTTTAAGCACTTAGATGAACAAGATCATACCACATATATCAATCATATTTACTCATTATTTATGGTATAAAACATCTAAGTTTTTATCCTTGATATTCATCTAAAATAGTGATAATCATTTATGTGTTATCATTATGTCTAATTATGGCCTTTACATCAATAGTCTAGACTTATACATCCCATGACCAAGTGGATCAGTGAGATGGTGCCACTTTTCATCATCATTTACACTCACTTCTACCAGAATCAATGTACAAGTCCTGAGCATTACTAAACATTCAAATGAATGAGATCATGCCACAAGTTTGCATCTCACTCACTCATATTAGTCCATTAATGCATAAAATTTATAAATCATGATTGGCATATAGATAAGTGATATTATGCCACTTATCACAACATCACTTAGTTATGACTAACAATTTATTACATAGTTTACAAGGCTTTGTGACCAAGCATATTTATGATATGGTGCATTTCTCACCATTTCATTTACTCACTCCTTGCATAGTAAACTAGCAAAGGCACAAATCTCCTAAGCATATGTAAAATCAAGATCATGCCACTTATCAAAATTTCATTCATATATAGAGAATCAATACATTTACCATGTTGGGGATCAACCAACAAACTTGATTACTATGTGAAAGCAACTAAACACAGAATTAAACCAGAATGATAAGTAACTAGAATCAGAAATAGCAAAGAATAAGAGATACAAGAAACCACCCTGAAAACTTGTATTAAACTCTTTACAGAAGGAATACAATTGAAGAAACTTATTTTCTTCCACACCTCTCTCAGATGTACAGATCTCTATCCAGATCTCTTTGCCTCAAGAGTTCTCTCTCTCAATTACAATCAACTCCAACAACCTGGATTGATTCACATATACAATTCTTGTACTGTTACTCTACTTCTACACTAAGCTATGAAGATATATCCCTATTATATAACTTTAGGGATCATGAGCATACAATCACAACCATTAGATGCACCTCCTAATAAAGGGCTCAAAACAGTCCTACTAAAGATAGAGATGCGGACTTAAGACTAACACTTAATCCTATCATGCAAACATTTTATTCTGTCCATGAAAATAGATTCTAGACGCACAGGTGACTGACGTCGGTCCCTGCTTGTCTGCTTGTGACTGACGTCGGTCGATCCATGACCGACGCCAGTAGCCTCTGGTCTATTCCTGACCATCGTCGGTGACTATGTGACTCCTGCAACTTTAGCATTCGCTCATCTGGTGAAGTTTTTAGCTCCACACCTTAACAATGTCCCACTTGGAGATAAACAGCTGCACCAGTACCTGTACAGCAACATCTTCTAGTTTCTCCATCTTTAAACTCAATCATGAAGACCAACAAAAGTTGAATGAAGATTCAACTTCTCCTTTGTTACCGACTTTGTTAACATATCAGCAGGGTTTTCATCTATATGGATCTTCTCCAGCTTCAACTCACCATCCTCCAATACCTGTCTAATGAAGTGGTACCTTAGCTGTATATATTTGGTTCTTGAATGAAAGGCTGAATTCTTAGCCAAATGAATTACAGTCTGACTATCATTGTATAATTTACAACTCTCTTGCTCCTTTCCTAGCTCTTCCATGAACCGTGTCATCCATATCATCTCTTTGCTAGCCTCTGTGACTGCAATATATTCTGCTTCTATAGTTGACAAGGCAACAACCTTCTGCAACTTTGCAATCCAGCTAACCGCCGTTCCACCAACAATGAAAACATATCATGTGGTGCTTCTCCTGCCATCTAAGTCACCTACCATATCTGAGTCTATATAACCATGTAGAGAGGTGTTTGACCCTCCATAACACAAATGCCTACTGCTGGTCCCTCTCAGATATCTAAGGATCCACTGAACTGCTTTACAGTGCTCCTTCCCTGGATTGGCCATATACTTACTAACAACTCCCACTGCTTGGGCAATATTCGGTCTAGTACATACCATTGCATACATTAAACTCCCAACTGTAGAAGCATATGGAACTATACTCATGTACTCTACCTCATCATGTGAATTAGGACATTGCTCTTTACTCAACTTGAGGTGTCCTGCCATATGTGTACTCATCGATTTTGCATATTGCATATTGAACCTCTCCAACACCTTGTTCACATAATCCTCTTGAGACAAAATCAACCTGTGATTTTTCCTATCTCTCTTAATACTCATGCCAAGGATTTTCTTTGCTACTCCCAAATCCTTCATGGCAAATGTGTGAGCTAATTTCACCTTAAGCTCAGAGATATCTTGCATGTGTGAACCTGCAACCAGCATATCATCTACATACAATAATAGAATAATATATCTACCATTATCCAATCTCTTCAAATACACACAATGGTCAGATTGACATCTACTATAGCCATGCTCAGTCATAAACCTGTCAAATCTCAAATACCACTGTCTAGGAGCTTGCTTGAGACCATACAAGCTTTTCTTCAATCTACACACAAGTTTCTCCTTACCCTTGACCTCAAATCCTTCCGCCTGATCCATATATATTTCTTCATCCAAATCTCCATGAAGAAATAATGTCTTAACATCAAGCTGCTCAAGATGCAAATCCTCAATAGCAACTAAAGACAATACAGTTCGTATAGAAGTCATTTTAACTATAGGAGAAAAAATCTCACCAAAATCAATACCTGGTTTCTGTGCAAATCCTTTTACTACCAACCTGGCCTTATATCTCATCTATCCATTCTCACCTTGCTTTAACCTATAGATCCATCTGTTCTTCAGTGTCTTCTTTCCCGCTGGCAACTCAACCAAATCCCATGTTTGGTTCTCTTTCAAGGAATCAATTTCCTCATTCATGCCTAGCTCCCACTGATTCTTGGATTCCACCTGTATTGCTTCATCAAAACTCTCTGGTTCTCCACCATCAGTAAGCAATAAATAGTATAATGAAGGGGAATATCGAATTGGAGGTTTACTTACCCTTTTTGACCTCCTGATGGGCGTCTGAGACTCATTCACAACACGCTATCCGCCCAAATTCTCTGACAGTGACCAACCTCGGTCACCTCCAAGCCTGTTACTGGCTGACATCAGTTCCACATGACCGACCTCAGTTCCTTCCTAGCTGACGTCGGTCACTATATGACCGACATCGGTTCCTGTATCGTCGACATCGGTTCCTGCTTGACCGACGTTGGTCTCTATGTTTTCTTGTCTGTGATTATTCTTTCCTGTGAGCTCATTTTGGACCGTCACCTCATCCAATTCTTCATGGCCCTGCTCAAAATTCTTTAGCTTCTTGAGCTGATCACTATACATCACATTTTTCATTGAAAACAACATCATGGCTCCTAGTTATCTTGTTAGTTCCTAGATTCCAAAACCTGAATCCAAAATCTCCAGAGCCATAACCAATAAATTTGCACCTCATAGACTTAGCATCCAACTTCTTTCTATTTTCCTTATCAATGTGCACAAAAGCTTTAGAACCAAATACTCTGAGAAATGAAAGATCTACCTTTTTACCTGTCCATGCCTCTTCTAGAATTCCACCATCTAGCGTTGTAGAGGGTCCTCTTTTAATCAAGTAAACTACAGTATCCACAGCTTCTGCCCAAAACTCTACGGGCAAACCAACATGCAACCTCATACACCGTGCACGCTCCATTATTGTTCTGTTCATCATTTCAAAAACTCCATTTTGCTGAGGTGTCCTTGGAACCATCCTTTGCCTGTGTATTCCATGCATATAACAATACCAGTTGAACTTGTAGCTGCAAAACTCACCACCATTGTCAGATCTAAGGCACTTCAATCTCCTACCTGTTTCATTCTCAACCATAGCTTTCCAAATCGTAAAAGTGTCAAAAACATCATATTTCTTCTTTATACAATAGACCCATACCTTTCTTGTAGCATCATCTATGAAAGAAACATAGTACTCTGATCCTCTAATAGAAGCAACCTGAGCTGGTCCCCACTCATCTATGTGAACAAGCTCCAACTTATGCTTCTTCTTTGTTGACCCAGTCTTGAGAAAACTCACTCTCTTCTATTTCCCAAAAATACAGTGCTCACAAAAATCTAGATCTATGCTTTTCAAATCTGAAAGCATACCTTTTGACTTAAGGATGGACATTCCCTTCTCACTCATGTGGCCAAGCCTATGGTGCCACAAATTTGCATCTACATCTGAAGTAGATAATACAGAAGGAGAATTATCAATAATACAATTACATAAATAGAGAGTACCTACTCTCTTACCTCTGGCCAATACAAGTGCACCCTTGGTCACCTTCCAAGATTCAGCTGTGAGAGTCATTGTGCAACCTTCATCCCCCAACTTTCTTACAGAAATCAGATTCCTCTTCAGGCTAGAAACATGCATGACATCTCTCAACACCCATGTGTTGCCATTCTGCATTTTTAGCTGCACTTTTTCTTTACCAACAATTTTACAAGGCTCATCATCCCCTTAATAAACTATTCCAAAATCTCCATGGACATAGTCACTAAAATATTCTCTATTTGGGGTAGCATGAAAAGAGGCACCAAAATCTAAAACCCAAGATTCTATATTATTATGCAAAGAGAATATAAGAGCATCTTGTGCAACAATACCTACAACTTTTGCTTCTTCTTTACCTTCATGCTGATTGTCCTCTTTACATTTTAACCAGCAATCTTTGCTTATATGCCCTATCTTTCCACAATTCCAGCAGGCTATCCTCCTGCCATTTCTGGATTTGGATCTACCTCTCATCTTTGACTTAGACCTTCATCTCCTATGCTTGCCCTTCTCTTTTTGCCTTCCCCTGCTCTCAAAACTTAAAGCATTCCATGATGTTTCCTCTGTGCTTTTCTTGCGAATTTCTTCATTCAAGATTACACTATAAACATCATCTACTTTTAAAATATTTGAAGCAGATGCAGTATTACTAACTACCATTACCAAGCTATGCCAGCTCTCAGGTAAAGAGCATAAGATTAATAGAGCTTTAATTTCATCATCAAACACTATTTTGATTGAATTTAATTGATTTACAATTCCATGGAAATCATTTAGATGATTAGATACAGATCCACCTTCCTGCATTTGCAAATTAAATAACTGCTTCATAAGATATACCTTATTTGAAGCTGAGGGTTTTTCATATAAATTTGCTAAAGTAGTCATTAACTCTATCGTTGACTTTGCTTGTGATAAATTAGATATCACAGTAGATGCCACACTCAATCTTATAGATCCAAGAGCCTTTCTATCAAGAACCTCCCATTCTTCATCTTCCATGTCTGTGGGCTTCCTTGAAACTCTACTTAATGGTAAGTATAGATCTTTTTGATACAGATAATCTTCTATCTACATTCTCCATAATTGGTAATTCTTGCCATTAAACTTCTCCATTCTCAGTTTACTTTCTTCTGCCATTGCTTTCTCTCACTCAAACAGAAATCCCTGTGAGTAACCTGTAATCAGTACACACTAACCAGATTTGAAACACCTGTTAGTCAACCTGAGCTCTGATACCACTTGTTGGGGATCAACCAACAAACTTGATTACTATGTGAAAGCAACTAAACACATAATTAAACCAGAATGATAAGTAATTAGAATAAAAAATAGCAAAGAATAAGAGATACAAGAAACCACCTTGAAAACTTGTATTAAACTCTTTACAGAAGGAATACAATTGAAAAAACTTATTTTCTTCCACACCTCTCTCAGATGTACAGATCTCTTTCCAGATCTCTTTTCCTCAAGAGTTCTCTCTCTCAATTACAATCAACTCCAACAACCTAGATTGATTCACATATACAATTCTTGTACTGTTACTCTACTTCTACACTAAGCTATGAAGATCTATCCCTATTATATAACTTTAGGGATCATGAGCATACAATCACAACCATTAGATGCAACTCCTAATAAAGGGCTCAAAATAGTCCTACTAAAGATAGAGATGTGGACTTAAGACTAACACTTAATCCTATCATGCAAACATTCTGTTCTGTCCACGAAAATAGATTTTGGACGCACAGGTGACCGACGTCGGTCCCTACCTGTCTGCCTGTGACCGACGTCGGCCGATCCATGACCGACGCCGGCATCCTCTGGTCCATTCCTAACCATCATCGGTGACTGTGTGACTCCTGCAACTTTTGCACTCGCTCATTTGGTGAAGCTTTTAGCTCCACAACTCAACATACCATTGGTGACCATCTGGAAGGGTGACATTCATCTACATGTCAACATATTGGAGAGACATGACCTGTCTAATAAAGGTACATAGTCAAAGCCCAAAAAACTATCCTAAAGAATGATAACCATCCACATGGTAGCATCATGTTAACTCACATCTTGCATGTATGAAAATGACATGATAGATGTTGTGACTATGTAAATAAGTGTGATCATGACATGCATTATAACCCAAGTGAACCATGCCCAAAGGTCCAAAGTATAGATGGAAAAATCTAACATTAAGTAATTAAGTGACTATAGGCCATGTATAACACTTTAGATATAATAATACAATAAAATGGAGGAAACCCTCAATTTAATGATAAATGGACACATGGTAGAATGAATGACTTGAAAAGATGACTAAGTATCTAGAATCAATGATAATACACCACATGGAAAATAGTCCTGTGAAAGTTGAATTCATAAACTCAAATTCAAAAAAATAATTTGATAGTAGACCAAATAATTGTCTATAATTAATTATCATGTACGGATGATCCAAGGCATTGAAGTCTTAGGGCTAAAAAAATACATAATATTTTTATCCCTAATTTCAAAACTAAAACTACATTATCTATGAGTTAACTCACAAATTGCTATCAAAGTTTTGTTGTGATAAAAAAGGCCTTGAATTTTCCAAGTCCACTCAAAATAATACAAAGATATATAATGGAATCATCGTCTAGAGAACCATCCCCATATTTAATCATGATAGAAGAACTAAATACATAAATACATTCTTTGACTCAATTACATTCAAGCACAAGTTATAGCATTATATAGTAGTTTGGTTCAAGGTTGATGGAGCTGAGCTATATATCACAAAAAACTAATTATTATAATTTACCAAAATATATACATATGATCTACTATCGATCAAGGCAGTTGGTCTACATAATTTCAAAACTAAAGCTAAGGTATTTCCATCCATTGACCTCCTCTTCAATTTTTTTTTGGCCAATTATTAGGAAATATCCTTCACCTACCTCATAATCTAACCCCCATGGCATATGTATCATGTATTCCTTTAGAAAATTATTATAGGAACAATATTCCCAACATGACTTGTGTTTATTTATTTCATATAAAACATGATTTTGATATTGTTTTATTAATTTTACCCACATAGGCACACATTATCTTCCCTCATAGGAATATCAAAATAATGGAATGAATTTACCTCTTCAACCTCTTTAGGTACACATAGGCATCCTTCAAAGGACAAGGTAGAATGTGGGGGATTGTGAGTTTTTTTAAGTGTTATGAAATAGGATTGCAATCTTATTTTTGTGCTTTTACTTACATAGGAACATGTTACCATCTCTAAGAAAGAAATAGACTCACATTTTTCATGTGATCATGAAGACAATATTAAATGTTAACTACCATAAGATTTTTGTAGTGACATGATATGATCCCTACAATTTACAATATAATTCTCCCATGTTTTTATATTTTTAATTTAGATATATATCCTATGAATTTGAAATTGGAGATGCTTGTTAAATTTGAACTTGTTGATGTGTGTATGTTTTATTTGAGTATGATGAGCATGGTTACAATATTATTCAAGAGTTTGGATATAGGGATCAATTATATTTTATTACACCACAATGTCTTGCATTGTATGAATGTGGGAATAAATTTTGTTCAAAACCATAGTTTAGTTCACACTATGTTGAAATGCACATGTTATCCCATTCTAGATCATCAAGCAACAAGGAATCCAATTAAGAGAACATAATAGAGGTCTATTAAATGGAATTTATAGAAACAAATGTATGAGATACACATACATAAGAAATTTGCTTTAAAAAAAATAGCATGTTTATGACTCCAACAATTTGATCCCCAAAGGGTTGGAAGCTATAGAATAATAACTCAAAATTTACAATTCTGAAGAAAATAAATACAAAAGGAGGCAAGAGATTATAAGGCGGAGGGAAGTTATAAAAGTAAGTGATACATTATGTGTTTTATATTATCTTCATTATTCACCAATACATTCACTTTTTTTTCTTACACACAAGTTATGAAAATTTATATCAAAAACAAAATTTCTTAGCTGTAAACAATAATGTGAAGGGAGAAGATGAGAGTTGAAGGAGAAGGTATATTTTTTTATCCTCAAATTTTCAATCACTCTTGCTCTTGAATGAATAACCACATATTTGTATTTATGAAATTAATTATATTCCTTTTTTTAATAGCAAGGAAAATATGGTTCACCACAAAAGAAGGAACGAAAGAGAAGAAGAAATGTTTGAATAAATGTTTTATGTTTGATGGCTTATTCAGTTTGAGTTTTGGTATGTTTTTGTGATACATCATGTAAAATGTTATGACATATTGAATCGAGTGGAAATGTGATCTTATATCCTATTATGAATGGAATTGTTTAACATAATGAGGTTTTTCCCATAAATGATTCTATGTAGATATTTATCTTTAATAAATAAATTGTGCCTAAAATTAAAATAATTCCAATTCAAGTTCAAGAATGATCTCATAAAATGTTTTCACACATGTTATATTATTTAGAATAGATAGGTCATTAAAAGGGGAACTTATTACAAATATTTTGTATCTCTTTGTTAGTTTTTTTGGGTCTTGATCACATTTTTTATGCCTACAAGTTCCATCTTTGTATGGCTCATAATGAAATGTAGTATGGCTTTATGAACTATAATATGCCAAATAGTTGCTACATTCATATTCAAATTTTGAGTGTACAATTTATCAATAAAATGCATTTGTTTAAAGTGTAATAATAATAATAAAGTGATCATTATAGAGACCCCTCTTCTCCCACCATAAGACACCATCCATATTTCCTCATTTCAGCATTTACTCTTGCTATACAGTCACACCATAAATTTATACAAAAACACCATCAAAGCTTCAAGGATGCCTATCCACTTTATTGGACATAAGGGAAAAATCACAACATTTAAATTCTTTGTAATGGTATACACACACACACACACACACACACACACACACACACACATGTGCATTGAAACCCTAAACCTTATATTACAATTTTTATAATTCCCTACATATTGCTTGTTTTTATAATATTTTTTACATTCTATGTAATGGTCTACTATTGTCCATCTTTATACTTGAATTAAAGGATCGATCTATGTAATGGTCTATATATATATATATATATATATATATATATATATATATATATATATATATATACCGATGGTCCACTGGATCCTTTACTTCATGTATAAAGATGGACAATAGTAGATCATTACATATAATGTAAAATGTATTATACAAACAAGCAATATGTAGGGAATTATATATATACACACACACACATGTATATATACATACATATGTATATATACATACATACATATATATGCATTAAAACCTTAAACCCTATATTATAATTTGTTTAATTCCCTACATATTTCTTGTTTGTATAGTACCTTTTGCATTCTATGTAATGGTCTACTATTATCCATCTTTATACATAAATTAAAGGATCCAATGGACTATCGATCTATATAATGGTCTATTGTTTTCCATATTATTGCAATCTATATAATGCCCTATATTTTTCTCATTTGTATAATACCCTTTAAATTTTATGTAATGGTCTACTATTGTCCATCGTATTACAGTATATTTTAACTACTTTGATAATGTTCTTTGTGTATTATGAATCTTTTATCTTTCTATGTTAGTTATTTGGGTCTTTCTCACATTCATGTGTTTGGTTCGTTGAGTGGGTTTAATGAGATAATTTGATTTAAACCAAGTTGAGTATTCTTTAATTTTTATTGTGTCTCTTTCAAAAACCTATTCAAATCTCATTTTTAAACTACTTTAGGCATATGATTTTATTTTTTGGTTTCTAAACTAAATGCTCTATTCCACTCTCAAATGTGTGTGTGTGTGTGTGTGCGCGCGCGCGCGCGTGCGCATTGAAACCTTAAACCCTATATTATAATTTGTATAATTCCCTACATATGTCTTGTTTGTATAATACCTTTTACATTCTATGTAATGGTCTAATATTATCCATCTTTATACATAAATTAAAGGATCTAATGGACCATCGATCTATATAATGGTCTATTGTTTTCCATATTATTTCAATCTATATAATTCCCTATATTTTGCTTATTTGTATAATACCCTTTAAATTTTATATAATGGTCTACTGTTGTCCATCTTATTATAATATATTTTGACTACTGTGATTATGTTCTTTGTGTATTATGAATCTTTTATCTTTCTATGTTGGTTATTGGGGTCTTTCTCACATTCATGTGTTTGGTTCGTTAAGTGGGTTTAATGAGATAATTTGATTTAAACCAAGTTGAGTGTTTTTTTATTGTTATTGTGTCTCTTTTAAAAACCTATTCAAATCTCATTTTTAAACTACTTTAGGCATATTATTTTATGTTTTGGTTTCTAAATTGAATTCTCTATTCCACTCTCAAATGCTATGTCAAATCTTATGACATAATATTATCGGATACAAAAGAAGATACAAAGAAGATATACCATGGAACCCTATATACTTATCCTAGATTTTGTTGGATAATATCATATACATTTGTGATGTTGGGGTTTTATGTACATTTAAATTGGATATTATAAAAAAAAATGAAAATTTTTCATAGTGGACATAAACTACATAAAAATGCTCTTGAAACTATATGTTTAAAGGAACAATAGAAATACAAAGTATGAGAATACATGAATATGATTGAGGTAATTTTATATTCATAACCATCATAAATGAAAACAAATGTGCATCTCCCCCTTGATTTCACTTAATAAACAATTGAAGACTGAATTAAACCACTTAGAAAAAAACTTATGCACTTAATAAATAATTGAAGACTAAAATAAATCACTTAACATAAAATTGTAGACTAAAATATGCAAATAAATGTGCATCTCTCCCTATCTAACATGAATATAAGGGACAAACAATAAATTATAGCTTGAAATGTGGATTAATATATGAGTTATATATCTTGACCTTATTAAACTAGCTGAAGGATGATTGGGAATTGTAGACGATATGTATGGATTATGTAGTACCTCTATCTTGTACACTTGGAAAACTTATACCTTGGTTGTTTCTCTCAGTTATGGACCCTTTCCCACTTTTCTAAATCTCAAATCTACTCTATCTTATGACCCTTGGCCTATCTCTTAGTCTGACTGATATTATCTTGATGACCCAGATCTTCTATCTTGCTCAAAATGCTTTAAATGTATTTATCTTACATTTATACAAGTTCTAATATTATACCTACCTTCATACTCCCTTGACACTAATGTCTGGGATAGAAACTAGTGTTGACATTATTGTCCTGACCTGATGCAAGTGTCCATTGCCCTAAATTCATCTAGTTTTTAAATGAAATGTATCCCAATGATTAGCCTAAGTGATTTAATGCAAGTTACTTCTCCAAAGGGATTAATATGAATACAAAATCAACTCTCATTCATTCCTCACCTAGCTACATCAAAATGATACCTATTATTCTTATTAAAGAGAATTTAAATAGCACTTAATTGAATAAATCTTTCCTTTTTCCATACCAGTCATAATTACAACACATCTAGAGGTCTGAAGTATTAAAGGAGTAACCGAAAAGAATGATTTTTTAAGTTACAAGCTAGGTTACTAGTGTACTTGATTTGCACATATTTCATGATTCACACACAATCTAACACATAGGAGAGAACTACATTAGTCTAAACCCCTCTTTAGAGTATTATCTATGTAGGTAGTGTTCACTTATAGATGGATCTTTGGGGTCATCTCAACATTGTGTGCCCACTAACCTAGTTTTCTTCAAGGTTACTATGAAGATGAAGAACTAGGGTTTTGAAAATTAATGAGTAGTGATAGTCCATGATTCAAATCTGAATGCACTAGATCAAATGTGAATTGAAACCTAGAAGCATCCAGGTGGTCATATCCTTTTTTGATATGTTTTTCATATAGGACACTTGTGTCAAACCCAAATAATAGAATCAATACAACCATCCCAGGTTGACATTAGTGTCTAGATATCCAAAATCATTAGTCATAAAATATGACAATTTTTATATAATCATCTTCTAGCCTAATTTCTATTTTTTCCAAATCTATCACTATGTTAGTATCAGAACAAACTAAGTATATTATTTATTTACCATTTCCATGTATAACTTAGTTTTATTTTCCATATTTAGCCTATTCTTATCATAATAAATTTAGTGCATGTTTATATATGAGTTTATCACCTAATTGGTCTATTTTATATATGATTATCACCCTCATGCATTATCATTTCTATATTCTTAACCTTGTATACTCCAAAGTTAGTATTCCTACATCCATTATAGGGTTAAATAAGAACATCATGTGTTATGAAGGTTTACATTTTATAACTTTATTTGACTAATTCTAAAAATACCTTATTCAAGTCTATGGCTTCCCATTCAAAACTAAAGGCATAAATTATTCAAGTGTTATGAAGGTTTACATTTAAAACAGAATTGGGCACATTTGTTTTTGAGTCGTGCATGCCTATGGAATGTCATGTTATCCACAAAATCTCTTTAACATCATAATTTTGTCCTAAAACCATCTAATACACATTTAAAAGGTTATACATGGGGATAACTCACTTCACAATTATTAAAAAACCATCTTCAACAATATTGTCAAGGAAATTAAGACTTATCCTATCAACTAGTAGAGTGACAAGTGCTTTGTCTAGCATTCCATAGATCCTGAGAATTTTTGGATCATTTAGGTCATCCACATCACTGAAAATATTATCATTTTCAAGAACATCAACAAAACTGTAATGGGTGAGGTCATAAAAAATGTTATTGGCATCATTCTAAACAAATCACAAATAGATGCTTACCAATAACCATATGAAAATTCATTAAAATTGTTTACTAATTTAATAAAATAAGGACAAATAAGAATCAATACACAAATAATACTTACATGGGAATAAACATAAGCATCAACATTTCCTCTTGATGAAAATTTCTTACCAAATTTCTTTATCAATTCATCAACTTTAAACATGCACTTGTTCACATGGCCTTGGATTGACCACATGCTTTCACACATTGAAAAAGACTGACTCACCATTTAGACCTTGTAAAAAAATTATTATTTTATTCAGCTTCTCACCCATCCCACATAAAGTTCAATCTCACTAAGTATCACATTGCCATTAGGGATACTATCTGATTTCATCCATGACTTGTTCTCTAAGTGATCAAGATTGAAGTTCCTATAAAACCCATTTTCCTTGCACATTTGGCTCCACTAGTAATACAAAAATACAATGGACACAAAATTCTTCACCAACCAATCCACTCTTTGATGGGATTAAACTCTAATTTCATTTAGAAAAATGTGTTTTAAATGAGATTGATATGCTTCTATGGAATCATTTATCTCTTGACCCACATGGGGAATTATATGCAAACATCTTTCCCACATACTAATATTGTAGAACCATCGATATTTTAAATAGTTAATGAATGAATTTTTATCCATAATTTATTACATGAAAAATTTCATGTGATAAACCACTACCTCTTTAATAGGTGACTTGTGCATTATTTCACCCAGGATTATAACCATTGTCTACCTTGTTTTAGCACCATTAACCTTTAAAATCAAGTTTTTTAGCCACACTTTCATCACATGCCAACTGTATATGTACACCTTGCATTGAAACAATTCCATGTACTTGAAATGGCAAAGTAAATGTAAAAAAATTAACAAAAAATAATTGTTTTCAATGATAAAAAGAAATATTTATAATAGGCATGGGCTCAACTTACCTAATAAAATTAATTTTAGCATGAACATCACCCACCATGAAATCATTTGGTTTCCATTCTAGCATGTGGCAATACACACTAACCACTAGCTTCTACATCCATGATGTTAGGTCCAGAACTGTAACCCTCAACATCAACACCCACATAATAAGAAGTCCATTATGCATACTATCAAATACAAGAAGCATGTATAACATGAACTGCATCACAAAACACAAACATAAGTCTTATATAATAATAAGTGTGGAGTTTCAAATTTTGAAATCCAAAAATACCTTATACACATTTATCCCATTTATGGAGTCCATTAAAATAATATTTTTGTGTGCATACTTCAACATTCACTAACATTGTTGAGGAATTTGGAGGCCCAAGACAAAGGGCTTATCCCCTATTCCTATTTTTTCAAATTCTTCATACAAAGATACTTTTTCAATATTTTTAGTGACAAATGTCTGAATACTATTTGCATCACTAGGAATGAATTTGTACTATGCTTCTTTCATTCTTATCTAAATATTATAGATGTCATATTTATCCATGGACCATGTCATGATGATTTTGAAGAAAAGGTTTAGGAGTCAAACCCAACAACAACCACCTCTCCACATAATCCTTTAATTCATCACTAATGAATGGATCCTAGTACAATGACTGCCCCTAAATTCGTTGATCTAGGGTAAATTTTAATGGTCAATTTTTGTTAATTGATAAATATTCTAATTTTTAAAATTGTATTTTGATCATTTTTGGGGGTAGTGAATAGTGTGGATTCACCTAAATTATCTCGATGCAAGTTAGTTTTTTGGGTCAACTCGCCTACTATTTAAAATAAATTTCATACTTATAAATATATTTTGCCACTATGTCTAAATTTAATATGATCACATTCTCCATTATATGTATTACATAATCCTCTGACGATATAACTTCTAAATCATAATTACATTGCTTTATCCCATCAATGTTAATGATTTTTACCAATATATTTATCACTTATCTCTGACTATGTCACCCACCATCATCAATGGTGGCCAACAACATTCACATTGGTCAACAAAATATATGTCATTTGATAACATTATATGTAATTTGGTTATGTTTTTAATCATCAATTCAATTTGGGAATTTGTTACGTGCATTGAATAACTAAAAGAGATAGGTTGTGGGGTTAATAAAAAGGACATCAAAAACTTACCTAAACCTAAATATTATTGCATATTTGTATTCCCCTCAAATATTTATGTAATTTAAAAAACATCTCAATCCAAGTTCGTATGTAAAATTTATGGCCTATGCAAGTTGACATAACTTGCATTGCAAAAGCTCACATCTACTATCTCTTGTAATGCAATTTCTACCAGTTTGTAGAGGCCATAAATTTGGCATACAAACTCATACTAAGATAAAGTTTTTTTAAATTACATATCCAAATATACAATAAGATTTAGTTTTAGGAAATTTTTGTATGCCATAAACAATTGGTGTCTACCATCAATAGCTAGCATTCACCAACATTAGCATATTGGTAAGCATTCATATAAATGCACGTCAATGTTTGTAAAGGTGTCTATCACCATTACACTCATGTAGATTTTTGTTGTCATATATACCATGACTCACCCTGTTGCATCTTGATTAAATAACTACTGCTTACTTTTATCATACTTTTGAAATGCATTATTAGAGTCTTGCCAAAAAAACCCAAGTTCATTTATGTATGGGTCACTAAAATTTCCCCTACATTGACCTCTTGCCCATGGAAAATCATGCCCGACCGGTCTATACGAACCATGTTATTATATTTAATCAAAGCATGTTCTTTCATATTCATCAAAACAAGGATAAAAAATTGGAATTGGCATCCACAAAGCAAATACTTACAACTAGATTGACTACCAATACCTACCTTTACAACATTTGAAATTTCATAATGTGAATCATCTTCAGCCCTATGATCCTAGGGTCCATACATACACCAATACCTATATAATACATAAATAAACTATAATTAAAAAAAATTACCAATTCATATTTGAAAAGAAAACTATTACAAGACACAATACCTACAATATGTATTGGAGAGATATATCAATATTAACATTTTAAAAATCATATGGCACAGGATTGAATGTATTATCATCAATACATAAATTAGTGGGATACATCAATATCTTACATTCATAATTTAATAAGTCTTTTATACAATCTATTTGTATCCATGCAATTATATCTTTGTCATTTCCCACATTATACTTCACTTCAGTCCACTCCAATTCATTAAAAGAGAACTCCCTAAGATGTGGATTTTGCACTATAAGAGATAACAATCTCTTCCACTTGGATTTCATCTATGAATCGAGAAAGATAAAAAAATTAGACTTATTAATTTATGCATAAATAAGGGGCATTAAAAAATAATTAGCATGCATAAACAAGCAGCATTGATGAACAATTAGCATTGACAAATAAAAATAAATGATAAGCACATGCAAATGTATGATAAAATAGATAACAATTACCAAACATATGCATTGATATGTTGTCCTAAAATCATAAAATGTAACTTATAAATTCCTAAGGAACATTTAAAAACTTCTTTGTAGAGACTGGCACATGAAATATTTAAAATGAATGATTTACATGCAAAGTTAAGTTATCTTTCATTTATGCTGTCAATTTATTATTGATGCTAATATAAAATCTATTAAAAACATTAAATCATATTATAGCTTGTTGACACTCTTAATGGGCTCAGTTCAACAATAACAAAGTGAAGCCCAAATTGGGGATTCTACAAAATGTGCAAAGTGATACTTCCAAGATTTATGTGTTAGTTGATTACATCCTTTATATAAGGCCCATCCTGATTAACTTTACATGAAGGAATTGCTTATCAATAGAAACACTTGGTGATGATGAAATCATTATCATCAATTGAGATTTTTAACCATTATTATCTTAACCACATGTAATAATACATATTAATATCACTTGTAAAAATTAAGTATCATGGAAAAAAATTTGAAGAGCATAGTGAAACTTTCATTCATTTACAAAATTGACTACAACTTCATGTGGTAAGTACTCTCTACCAAGAGAGATCTTTCATTTCATTACTTATATATACAATATTTTTCTCCTTCATACTCTCCATGAAATACTAAAATATCATACACATAACACATATAATGGTAATACAGTAAATAAATAAAAATAGTTCCCACAAACTAACACGTATGCCCTCCTGAGTCCCCTAAACTCTATAATAGAGTTTCATGTTAGGCATCTCAAAATATTTGATTTGGCATCATTGTAAACATGTCATAGTCATAGTGCCAATGATGGTGTATTTTTTTCATCATTTATACTCAACTCTGATTTGTAAAGTGGTAAGAGAGGCTCATTAACAGTGTTTTGTAACTACATAAGTATTGAAACCACTCTAGTACCACTAGATGAATTACCACCACTACTTTCTCTACCCCACCTTTTCATTGACTTCACATCCCAAAAATCCTTTACATATTTTATCTTCACATTAATAAACTAATGTACAAGTGACATTTCCTATATATGAAGTGTGTCTAACATCTTATATCTTGCACAAATCTTAATAGACATTTGGTCACACATAAATTTAGAATTGATTTCAACAACCACCTTCTCTATATTATGATCATAAATATTCATAAGTCCATGAAAAAGAGCTACATAGTATGAACCATTCAATTTTATACCATCATTAATTGGAGCACAATCAATGGTTGTCACTTCTTTCCTCAGACCATAAATAATATACGCATATTTAAAACATGCATTTTTTGGTATCATAGAAAAAATCAATACATACTACATATATGTTGTTCATAATTTTATACAAAAAAATAAAACATTTAGAAAACATAATTATTGACTTTCTAAGTCACCCCCTAGTCATTGCAAGGCTTCTCAAGTCTTACAAAGAGATAGCACACCTGTAATGACCCAAATGCTTTAATAAAAAGGTGCACAGGTGTTTCCCATCTATGATCAAGCCTGAAATAGAGGTGTAAATCTGCATAAGAGTAAGATGATGTTTCACACTCACTAAAGGTTCTCAATACACACTTGCATCTAGGATTTTATGGTGCATAGGTTAAAAGGTGTACATGTTTAAGGATGCAGGACCCCCAAGTTCTAAAAGGCCAAAGCAAAGGAAACATGTGCGGATCAATTATAGGTCATAAAGAATGCATTGAATAACTTTATATTTCATGCATAATCTTTTCAAGGACCTCCTCATACCTATCTAATGCAGTTTCATTTTCATGCATAGGATCCTGCATCTGCACCCTTCCATTGTGTAGGATATAACCTTATTTTCACCATTGTCACATGGTGGCCCTATTCTCATCCTACACAAAGAAATTTTTAGTCAATACAAGATCTAGTATTCCATATGTCATGTCCATGCTACTCCTACCTAAAAATACAAGAAACTCCTTCTAGATCCCTCCAAGGTGACACATGTCCTTATAATGCCAAATCTAAGACTATTCAAGAAGTACCACATGTTGATTAGCTATTGAATATAATGAAGATTGTTGGAGGTGGTTGAGAAAAGCTTGAGGTGATGTCAGAATAATTAAATACAAAAGTGGCTATCAAACTTTGGGACTTGAGTGTATGTCACTCTCTGACTCTATTAAGGAGATCTTCCATTCCCTAATGTACTTGGATCTAGAAGTGATCTTTCCACCAACCCCAGATATAATCATCAAATAAACTTCAATATGCATGGCCACATTGCTCCTAAAGAATGTAATGCTATATATACCACCCCAAGTGGCACATTTATTATAAAACTAGCTTAATCTATTATAAAGGCCTGGTTCTTTTGTTGTAAAATGGTTGACACACTTTATCAACCTTAAGCTATTGAAATTACCCTCCATGAGCATTTGTATTGGCTAGAACTTACATGTTAATGAGAATTAATTTCACCTCTTTTCATTATTATGATGATCTATGTGTTATTTTGTGTTTGTTGATTCATGTATATGGGTAACATTCACCCCTCTCATTTGTCATCATCCCTAACACCTCTTCATTGAACTTAGAACTCACTTACAGGTCGTATCCTATGCATACCAAGGTCTACAAAGGCTTTGTCTATGGGTAATATTCATCCCTCTCAATGTTGCATTATGTTCTTGTGCCTCTATGTGAAACACTTATGCATTTGGATTGACTTAGTAGAAACTATGTGATATTATCTTGTTCTCAAAGGTTTTTACCTTGTTTACGATAGTAGGAGTGCTCATTATATTATAGGCACATCATCTTTTAATTTTAGCATCTCTTACCTTCTCCCTCCCTTTTCCTCTCAAATATTTTAGTTTTGGATTAGTGGTATTTTACCTTTCTACTCTTTAGGCTGCACACTAGTCTTAAACTAGGTGCACTTAGAATAGAAGGAATCTGGCCTATTTTGAAGGCTTATCCCAAGGAGAACAAGGGTCACACACCTTGGGGATTTTCCCATCATTACGATGAGACAATTAATGCTCATTTACATAGCTTTAAAATAATACTTCCATGACTAGTGACTCAAACTCTTACACCCTCGTGCAAGGACTTTCGCATTCAGTGCCCCACTGCAAATCTTCCTCATTCAATGGAGAATTCATGGGTGCAAGTTCTTAATGAAAACAATAATCATCTTCAAGATTCATATGATCATCTAATGTTAATGAAAAAATTGGCAGACCATAACCTCAACACTTTGATAGTATTATCCTTAGAGAATGTGAGTAAATCAAAAATTGATAATGTACATATTTACCATACATTGTATTAACATATTGCATATAAGGATACAAAGGAAAACTTTTAAATGCCAATTAATACTAAAGTATGTCACTCTTTCCATTACCAACAAGAAATTAAATGTTATAAACATTCATTCATATCACCATTTAATGGAATATTTATAGGTTATAACCACCCTTAACATGTTCTACGTCATAAAAGATAGATGTAGGTTTAAATATAGAACTAGGTGAGATCCTAAAATCATTCCCAAACATGCATACAATCAGTTTCAATCAATAATGAATATATTTAATGGGTTTCCATTTTCTATGTATTATTAACTTTTATAGAGTTATGAACAAAAAGGAACACAAAAAGTGTTTTACAATCCACCAAGAAGGACTTAAACTGATTACTAAGTTAAGAGAAATATAACATTGAGACAAATATATTACTAAGTTATCAACCACCTATGTCAATCTTTCAATTAGAATTAGGAAAATATACATTAGAAACATCCATTCATATCACCATTTAAGGGAATAGTTATAACCACCCTCAGCATGAGTTGAGTCATAAAAGATCGATGTAGGTTTAAAGACAGAACATGGTAAGATCCTAAAATCATTCCCAAATAAGCATACCATCAGGTTTAAAAAGTCAACAATACAGTCAGTGGATTTCCATGATCCTTTTATTACTAACTTGATTTAGTTATCAACAAAAATGAACACAATAAGTGTTTTTCAAGCCCATAAGAAATAGTTATACATTTTCATCCTTCACATTAGCATAATTATCACTAAAGAATTGAGGAGAAATTTCACATGCCAATCATTTAATCTTAACTATGTTATCAATAGATAACTAACATGAAAATTATTTACACACCAAATACAAGGGAATTGTGCATAAAAATAAAATCTCATTTCAATGGCTTGTATGCATTAGCATAATAAGTATAGTGAGCATGGAATAGAAATTCTACTTTTTAGTTACCCTAAAGAAATCTATGTTATTTACTACTTGAAATATAACTCACACTCCTATACTCTTCCTCCTAGAGTAGGACATTATAATAGTACAATCAAGTATAAAATCAATAGGGCATTAGTAAGTATTATGTTAATTGTATTGTTCACTAGTTGAAGGAATTAATGATTAGTTAGGGCATAGTTTGTTTTATGTTTACTATATTTTTGATTTACTGAAGTAATTAATTATTAATTAGGACATAATAAATAATTTAAATCATAATTTATTTATTATTTTATGTAATTAGGATATGCTACATAGAATTCATTTAACTCATAATGCATTCACTACCAGTTACTACTTTACACAAAACTCACACACCTATACTCTAACTCTTAAAACATGGCATTAGATATATTGTTGATTGATTAAACCCTTGAGGGTATGACTATTTATAAATTATTTTAGGATTTTAACTTTTTCATGTTGATCATGGTTATAACTATACTTAACAATATGTACACAACATGGGTTAAATTTCTAAACATTTAGATTACTTTATAGTATAAAGCTAAAATATAAAGGTAAAGAGTTAAAATTCATTTATATGTATCATATACAAAAATGAGTATGAATTGAATTCATATGTTTTCATTGAATTATATGTATCATATTATAATTACACTAACTATTCAATAAATAGTGTTACATGAATGATTATTCCTTGACTAATCATTTATTGTTTCAAGCAGACAATAATACAGTCAACATAAAATAAACCCAAAATGTACAATCTAAATCAATATGCCCTTATAATATTATTAACCAATATCATGATAAAGTTTTGGGCATTCAATAATGCAAATAATTCAATTCATTAAAGCTAACCAACCTGTATAGTCAAATGCCTTCCCAGGGATGCTCCTATAGTTCAAACTTATGAAATCAGATAATGGAAAATGGGCTCTTGCATAGGTATAAAATAAATACTATAATGGAAAACAATAAGTGTTATACTCTTATTACATGGTAAATTCATGCAAGTAACAAGTTAGATTTCAATGGATATTAACAATTTATTTTTCAAATAGCATCTGGCTTTGAAAGAGTGTGCCAAGATCTTTGAACAAATTTCACGCAATCAATGTTGAATCATGTGAGGTAGTGTAAGAGCTCTAAAAACATGCAATTCTAATAAAAGGAAAAATTTTGCATTAACTGATCAACCTTCCAAAAATGAAAAAGTGGGGTGCATGTATAGAAATTTAGGGCAACATGAGGAAGCCCCTAATTTTCCTAATTAAATAATTACATTAAAATATAATTATTCTATGGACCCTTTATAACTAACTTAAGGAAGCTTAAATAACATATATTTTCCATATTACCATGTAGACAAAACCCAATGGGAAAAAGCACTACACTAACACCCCCCTTAAGCATAACTTAGGTGAGATGAGAATTGGGTCCTGACATTGAAAACCTGATCAGGTACCCAAGTACATAGTGATGAACCTCTATAGGATGAAGAAGAAGGTGGAGCAACCCTAACCCCAATGGGAGCTTACATACGAACAATATTACTTTCTATGAAGGTCTTGGTCAGAATATCTAAAATTTGCTCTAATGTTGGATAGTAATGAAGATCAATGACTTGCTCATTGATAAGCTCCCTGATGAAGTGCATGTAAATCTATATGTATTTTTTCCATTGATACAGAATGGATTATTACAAATATAGATAGTGATTTGGTTGTCACATTAGAGTATTTTTGGCTTATGAAACTAGATACCAAACTTAGTGAGAATCCCCTAAAGCCAGATTGCCTCAGTGATGGCATTGACATCTCCTTTATATTTTGCCTATATAAATGATAAAGCAACTGCATGTTGCTTCTTGCTTAACTAGATTATTAGACCTGAATCAACTAAGAAACTATAGCCTAAAGTGGACTTTCAAATCTAAATATCTCCATCCCAATATGAATCTATGTATCCAATAAAATCAACCTCTATTCTTGCTTTGTAGTGTATCTCATAGTTATACAAACCCTGAATGTAGTGAAGAATCCACTTTGTTGCTTTCCAATGCAACTCATCTGGATCCTACATAAATTGAGAGACCAACCCAACTACATAGGATATGTCAGGTCTAGTTTGTGTGAGATAGATAAGACTGCCCATGAGTTGTTGATATGGAGTTGCATCAATGAGTGGTGTAGGACAATCAGTCTCAAGCTTCACACCAAACAAGAAGGGAGTAGCAGTTGGATTACAATAAACCATGTTAAACCTTACAATTAAATCAAGAGAATACTTGGATTGTGATAAATTTATCCCAAAATTTGATTGAACGATTTCAATCCTGAGAAAGTAGTGCAGCAATCCCATGTTTGTCATTGAAAATCTATTTGAAAGTGCAATTTTCACTATTGAGATGGATGAGTGTGAGATCCCTATAATCAGTAAGTCATCCACATAGAGAACTAGGATCAATAGAGAGTAATCCTACCACAAGATGTAGACATTCAAATCTGAGTGGCATCTGGTAAACCTAACTATGAGGAGAAAGGAGTCCATCTCGACATACCATGCCCTAAGGGCCTATTTGAGTCCATAGATAGACTTTTTGAGTCTGTAGACTAAGGAGGTATCTTTTACAAATCCTTTTGGTTGCTCCATATATATATCTCTTATTTGAGGTCACCATGTAGAAAATCACTATTTACGTCCATTTGGTGAACATCCCACTGATGTGTAGTTGTGATGGCTAGAGTGAGTCTTATAGACATCATCTTAGCTATAGGAGCAAATGTCTCAGTGTAGTCTATGTTAGGCACCTAAGAACCTTTGAAACTAGATGAGCTTTGTGCTTATTAATTGACCCATCTACATCATACTTGGTCTTATAAACCTATTTATAATGGACTAATTTTCTTCCTTTAGGAAGAGGGACCAAGTCCTATGCTTTATTCCTAATTAGGGAACTATACTCTTCCTACATAGAAAAATAACATTCTAGAATGCCAGATGCCTCATGAAAGGTTTGTGGATCTAAGGAAATGTCCAAGTAGGCATGTGAAGTCCTTGAAAACTATGAACATGTTTGCCTTGTATTTGATGGATTTCCAACCCATTTCCTAGTACTTTGAAGTGTCTATCTAGACCAAGTGGGACTAGAATTGTATGACATTGGAGAATCAAGAGGTGAGTCCTCATCATCTTTAGTGTGAGTGTGAGATGGAGGAGGATAATCCTCATCACTTTTATCATCACTTGAACTTGAAGAAGAAGAAGAGTCATCTTCATCATCAAGAGGATCTTGAGGTGGATCTGCATCACTATAAAAAATGAAATCAATGTCCAATGAGACTTTTGAAGAGTCTAGAGTGCCAAGATTATGTTCAAGTGGACCCTCATGAAACTTGACACTCCTTTTAATGAATAATTCATGAGTTTTAGTATGGAGAATCCTATATCCCTTAACACCCTTTGCATACCCCACAAAGATGCAAGACTGACTCTGAGGGTCCATTACCTTGCATTTATTCTTGGGAACATGGGCCATTATTCATAATCCAAACACTTGAAAGTGATCAAATGTGGGCTTGTGACCATCCCAATCTTTAAAAGGAGTGATTCCCTTTAAGGCTTTGTGTGGAACTCAGTTTTGAACGTAACACGCATAGTTGATTACTTCAGCCCAATATTGAGGAGCAAGAAAATTTGATTGAAGCATGTAATTTTCCATTTCCTTCAAGTTATGTTTATTTCATTAGTCCACACCATTTTTTTAGGACTATATGGAACTATTTTTTTCATCTAAATCCCCTCTGATGTGCAAAACTACTCAAACCTATTATTAACATACTCATTTCCATTGTTAGTCCTTAATATTTTAATGGAACAATCAGAATGCTTCTCCACAAATGCCTTGAAGTCCTTAAAGTGATCAAAGACCTCAGACTTATTCTTGTGAAAAAACCACCCAAGTGTACCTCAAAAATTCATCAATGAATGTGAGCATGTATCTTGTCCTGTTGAATGAAGGTTTTAGAAATGGACCTGCTAAGTCACTGTGGACTGTCTCTATCTTTTATTTGGTTCTTCTTACTTTACCCTTGTCATATTTATCTTCTAGATGCTTACCAAGAATGCATCCATTACATATTCCATCCTAGAATTTGACTTTATACAACCCTAAAACTATGTCCTAATGACTAATTTTCTCTAGGTAATGATAGTTTAAATGGCCAAACCATTCATGCCATAGTTTGTTTACTCTATCTGCATGAGCAAGTAGTGTAGAAAAGGGTTGATCTAGGGGAAAACATAAGAAGGTATATAGTTTATACTAATGATTGGCCTTCCTATAATCCACTATAGTGTCACTATGTATCTCTTTGATGACCACTGAATCAGGTGTGAGCTTAACTTGCTTCCTAACACCTATGTGAGTGATTTGATATACTAATAGAAGATTGGTGGATAGTGAAGGAACACACAGAATATCATTGATGGTCTTGTCACTTACTTATACTAATCCTTTACTGATAACTTCTATTGAAGTTTCATCACCCATTAGAATTGAAGGCACAAAATAAGGTTCTATTTTTGAAAATAGATCCTCTAAGGAGGCCATGTGATAAGAAGCACCTGAGTCAATAACCCAAGTCAAAGGCTAAGAATCTAATACCACAAGTTCCTTACCCTTATTTTAACCCTTATTTTACCGTTTGTAAAATCTTGTGTTGATGTGTTCTAAGATGATAATTTAGGAACACTGATGTTGTTCTTCTCAAGCATCTTAGTCAAGGTGTCAATCTTCTTTTTCATGCACTGAGATTCATGTCCAAGTTTCTTGTCAAATTTGAATTTGAGTTTATCCTTAGGTTTCCTACTTGAGGAGGACTCATTTTGTGATTCCTTTAGCTTGGAATCTAATTTTTTATTCTTTTTGTACTCATGATCAGGTTTAGACTATTTCTTCTCCTATTTGCCACTACTAGAAGGCTTCTTCTTGTCCTAATTAATAATCAAAGCATGTGATTTTGAAGACTTCAATGCACCCATTTGAACCAAATTATCTTGATCTCAATTTAGATTAACAAAAAACTCATCAAATTATGGCATTTTCCAAGTGGATCCAAGTGCACATTTGGTAGCATGAAATGTAGAGACAAAAATTGAATAGTTGTGACCCAATTTTGCAAGCACAAATAAAATCAACTAGTCATCTATTTTATCAATGCCGCATTGTTTCAACTATAGTCTCATTGATTTAAACTTTATAAATAAGTATTTTAGGGTTTCATAGTCACTCGGGCTCAATGTGATGATCTCATGACCCTTCATGATGTCCTGCACTCCAAAAAGCTTGTCTAGAATGGTCCAAACTTCATTGGGAGTTTTTGTAGATTCAACATGAAATAGAATGTTAGGATACATTGATAGTCATAAGAACCCATAGGCCTCTTCACATTTATTGTACCACTTAACCTTTTTTTCATCTACAGATGGCTCAGTTTCCTCACCCATAGTGATCTAATAGAGTCCTTTACCTCTTAAGGTGAATTGCATTTTAGATTTCCATTCGAGATAATTAAATGGTATGAGTGGTTCAATGTTTAAATCTATTAGTGTAGATTATAATGAGACAAATTTTTATAACTAAAATGATAGAAAATCATATAAATCATATAGTATAAGTACCCCCTGAACTATCAAGAATACCACCCTAAAGTTATAATGTACACACAATCATAGACATCAAGCATAGCCGAGAATGCATCTATGAGTAATCAGTGTGAGAAAGTATGAGAGGGATGTCAAGCATGGCTGATAATTCATCCAAGAGGAAAGGTACAAAGGTTTGAAAAGAGTTTTAAGTTATTATACCATGTAAAAAATGGATGTTACAAAATTCCTAAACAATGTCACCAATGTGTAGAGCTAGAGAAAATATGCACTTTTAAAAAAAATGTCACCCAAAAAAGATCTACAGATTGAAAGTTATATCACTTAGAAGCTCTTACTCCCACATATTCCTTGACCCTTTTACCCTAAATTTGATGCCCTCTTGAACGTCACGTGGGTTTCCAACACTACTTTACTTCAAGTTCTTGCAACTATTTTACTTTGCTAAACAAGTAAGAAGTAATTGACCCTAGAAAACCCAAATAGGTCTTCCTAGTGCATTTCAAGTTTTTTACTTGATTTACTGCTATCGAGGATCCGTAGTGACCCTTTTGAAGCCTAATTAATTCAAAGTAGTTGAGGTTGAGAATCTCGATTGATTTCTACAATGTATTTTGGGTTTCTTAGACTAAATTACTTAACTTCATGAGTTGGAAGTAAAGTAATGCCAAAAACCCAATTTGGTCTGTGAGCAAGTTACTAGGGTTGAGAAGCTTAATTAATTCCCAATTGCCGATGTTGAGAAACTTAATTACTTCTTCCAATATAATTTGGATATTTTAAACTACTTTACTTAACTTCATGAATTTGAAGTAAAGTAATGTCAAAATCCTGAATGGGTCTTGCAAGCAAGTTGTAACACTTTGCAAACCTGATTTGGTCTAGAATCAAATAATGACCCTCTTAAAACCTAATTTGGTTTGTGGGAAAGATTTTTGGGCTTGTAGGCTGATTACTTCATATGTACAGACATCTAAATAGATAGAATAAATTGATTTCTAAGAAAATCCATGAATTTTATCAAAAATTTAAAAATAGCATATTTTAGATCTCAAAAACCCCATAAAATATATACAAATGGATTTCTCTTCAAAGGTATTATGACATGAGTTTTGAGGTAGATTAATAAAATTTCTCCAATGTCAAAAATGGTGGCCAACACATAAGAAAAACTAGCAATGGTGAATCCAGGAGGATCTTACCAGGGAGTCTAATGCATGAGGCTGTCAAGAATGCTCTAATACCATGAAAAAGTGTGCCAAGATCTCTAAATAGAGTTCATGCAATCAATGTTGAATCCTGTGAGGTAGTGTGAGATCTCCAAAAACATGTGATTCCAAGAAAAGGAAAAAAATTGCATTAACTGATCAACCTTCCAAAAAGGAAAAGTGGGGTGCATATAGAGAAAATTAGGGCAACATGAGGAAGCCCCTAATTTTCCTAATTAAATTAAAATATAATAATTCTATGGACCCTTTATAACTATCCTAAACAAGCTTAAATAACATATAATAGCCATATGATGGTGTAAGCAAAACCCAATGGGAAAAAGCACTACACTAACAGGCTTAGCCCCTAGCGTTTGGCTTAACCATTATCATTTACCTTAACTATTATCCTTTGCCTTAACCTTTGTCTTTTGCATCAACCTTTTTTGTTTTCCTTAATCATTGTTTAACTTAACATGTTTTTAACAAATTTTATCCAAATATTGAGTGATGGATTTTGACTGATTTGGTGGGCCCCATAGACATGTCAGCGAAAAAATTGAATGCATGGGCTAGTTAAGGCACTCCTCATTTCATTTAGCCCATATAAAATCTATGTTAATCATGAAATATACTAAGAGAGGGGATGAATCAATATATTATATATCTTTTTACTTAATTTAATTTGTTTTCTTTAACCACTTAATCACACATTCAAGATATGCAATAAAACTGAAACAATAATTTGTACCACATAAGAGAGAGAGAGAGACACCAGATTTTTATGTGGAAACCCAAAATGGGAAAACCATAGAGAAAAATATTAAGTATATGAATGAGCACCAACTCAAAATACAAAGTTTTCAAGCACCAACTTACAGGAGCACCAACCCACAGGAACACCAACCCCTTGCAAATATTTATGAGCACCAATCCACAAGATCACCAACCCCTCATGTATAAAACACAACTATCTCTCAATGTTTCTTACTCAATAAATGATAGAACTCTACAATATCTTCTGCTTTTCTCTCTTCAAAAAAAATTCAAACCATGCACTCTCTTGTATATAACAAATGGCTTCTCAAGCCTTTATTTATTGATTTCCAAAATACATTTGGCATTCACCCTTTGTGAACCTTCAATCCTCATGGAAAATGGTGCCAAACTTGCATGACCCTTCGTATCCTTGCATTTGAAAAGTCATATGGTGACCCTTCATAAGCAAAAGCATCCTTTCCTCTGTTGTCTTTATCTTGGTGACTTTTCATATTCCTTAAAGTGTCCCTTCATAGAAAAATGTGCCATACCTCTTTTATCTTCACATGGTGACTCTTGGAATTCTTAAAGATGACTCTTCATGAGAAAATGTGTCCCATTCCTCTTTCATCTTTTACCTTGTGACTCTTTGACTTCTCCATGGGCCCTCTTTTGACTTAATGCAACCAAAAATATATTTATTAATATTAAATAAATATTAACACATATTAGCCAATATATGAATATTAAAAACACCATTAAATTTAATGGGGCCTTTATCACCAATAATGCTAGACCTTTGACATCAATGACAATATTTCCAACAATCTCCCCCTTTGTCATTGATGGAAATCTCAAACTAAAACTGTCATATCCTGAAACCTACACATACTACCATCTAAAAAACATATAGTAACTCCCCCTTACTGTAGTAACTTGTACCTATTCCCTATACCTATTTCTACACCTATACCTATTATTCTCTCCCTTTGACATCAATGGCAAAGGGCTTACCTAGAGCTAACACTTAGCTCCCCCTCAACTGATGTTAAATCTCAATGGTATGAAGTAAAGGAAATTGCTCCAACTTCTCTCACAGATACTCAAATGTGTCTTTTGGTAGTGCCTTTGTGAAAATATCTATAATTTGCTCTATAGTACTAATATACTCCATCTTAATCTATTAATCTATAACCTATTCTCTCAAGAAGTGATATATAATAGGAATATGTTTTTTTCTTGAATGCATCGCTAGATTCTTCAAAATATCAATAGTACTTGTGTTATAAAAAAAATAAATAGGTTCGTCATACTTTACCTTGATATCTTCCAAAGTTTGCTTCATCCAAAGCACTTGAGTACAACACAATACTGCTGCAATATATTCTACTTCAGCTATAGAAAGTGATACTAAATTTTACGTCTTGCTTAACCATGATACTAAGTTATCACCAAAGAAGAAAGCTCTTCCACTTGTACTCTTTTTGTCATCTAAGCACCCTACCCAATTTGAATCTATATAAGTAACCAAAGTAAAATCTCTACCTGTGGGATACCACAATCTATAATCCAATGTCCCCTTGATATATCTAAATATTCTCTTCACTAACTAAACATGATTGTCTTTTGGAGCTGACTAATATCATACAACCATACCTACTGCATGCATGATGTCTAGCCTTGATGCTATCAAATATAAAAGACTACCAATCATAGATCTATACAAAGATTTATTTATAATAGGTGAATCTTCATCCTTTTTCACCTTATTTCCTATACACATTGGTGTGGCAACTGGTACACAATCCTCAAAACCAAATTTCTTTAACAATTCCTTGGCATATTTACTTTGAGATATGAAAATTCTTTTATCTGACTGAAATATTTGCAATCCTCAGAAAAATGACAATTCTCCAAGCATAGACATCTCAAATTCTTTTTGCATATTATTAAAAAAAATTGTCATCTTTTCAATATTTCCTCCAAAAATAATGTCATCAACATATACTTCAACAATCAATTGATGCTCACCTTCTATTTTGATGTAGAGATTACTATCAACAAATCCTCTCTTGAAACCTTGATCCTACAAGTACTTATCAAGTCTTCCATACCAAGATTTTGGAGCTTATTTCAATCCATAAAATGCTTTATTCAATTTTCATACATGGCTACTAATATTTGAGAGAATAAATCCGTCAGGATGTTCAATGTAGACCTCTTCTTCTATATTCCCATTCAGGAATGTAGTTTTGACATCCATCTAAAACACTTTGAAATTTTTAAACATTGCATATGCAAAAAACATTCTAATAGACTCTAACCTTTCCACTGGTGAAAAAGTTTCTTCAAAATCTATTCATTCAATCTGAGCATATCCTTTACATACTGATCTTGCTTTATTTCTGGTCACTTCTCCATTTTTATTCAACTTAATTCTATAAACCCATTTTTTTCCTATCATATTATCATCTTTTAGTCTAGGCACAAATTCCAAATTATCATTCTTTTCTATCTAATTTAATTCTTCATCCATAGCCTTAACCCAATGATTATTATGTCTAGCTTCTGAAAAAGTTCTAGGCTGAATTTTGGATAACAAAGAGAAATTAACTTGCTAAGATTCACTTACCATCACTCTTCTGGTGTGAATTCCTTCATTTAAGTCCCTAATAATGTCACTTTCATTATGATTTCTCTAAACATATTCGGAAGGAGTTTTGGTGTCTTTTTCCTCCCTCTTCTCATCTTCATATGATTCTTCAAAATCTTCCTCTTTAATGATTTCAAGAATGTCTACCAAATCATTGATTCTTTGTTTTCCATCTTCTTCTATCTTGACACTTACACTTTCAACAATTTTCTTTATTCTTTGTTATAACATTTATAAGCTTTACTTTTTCAATAATAAATAATAAATATACCTTTCATATGCTTTAGATTCAAACTTACCAAGTTTTTCATTGGTTCTCTTTATGAAGCATATGTTGCCAAAAACTCTGAAATAATCAACTATTGTTGGTTTGTCTTTCTATAGCTCATAAGGAGTCTTGTCACTATTGAATCTCAATAATGCTCTATTCTGAATATGCACTACTGTAGTAACTACCTCTCTCCAATATTTATCTGCTATCTTAGATTCATTTATCATTGTCCTTGCCATCTCCTGAATTGTTCTATTTTCTGTTCAACTACTCCATTTTGTTGTGGAGTTTTGGCTGCTAAATAATTTATATTTATTCCATGGTCTTCACAAAACTTAATAAATTTATCTGACATAAATTCTCCTCCTCGATCTGATCTTAGACACTTAATTTTCAAACTAGTTTCATTCTCAATTAATGCTTTAAATATTTTGAAATGTCTACAGGCTTCTACTTTTTTCTTTAAAAATATTACCCAATTCATATGTGAAAAATCAACAATAAGAAACATGAAATATTTCTCACCTTGAGTACTTTGAGTTCTAATAAGTCCACACAGATCAGTGTGAACAAGATCTAGCATCTAAGTGGTCAAGTACTCTTTTATTTTGTACCACCTTCTAGCCTACTTCCCATGCTAAAAAGGTTCACAAAGCGTGCCAGATGGCTTTGTAATCTTTGGAAGATTTTGGAATGCTTTTTGATGTTGACAAGATTGTCAAAATTTATGTGCCCCATTCTCCTATGCCATAGCCAAATTTCTTCAATCTAACTCAAATAACATCTTTGACCTTTGATGTATGATAGCATATACAAATTATTACTTGTTCTCTGAGCATCTACAACCAACACATCTAAATCTTTTCTTCTAATTTTACAACCTTTTGCATAAAAATTTAGTGTGTGCACCTGATCACACATTTGACTTACACTCAAAATATTATGCTTAAGACCTTCTACATACAAAATATTTTTAATTTTAGTTCTACCATTATCCAAACTTAGTGTACTTTTTCCAATAATTCTAGCAGTAGTATTGTCTTTGAATTTCACTATACCACCATTGATCTTCTTCAAGGTTATGAACTTTCTTTTGTCTCCTATCATGTGCCTCAAACATCCACTGTCAATAAACTATGGCTTTTCTTCATTTATTACATGCAAAGTTGTCTGCACCAACATAGATTTTTTAGATTATTTCTTTTGCCGTGAACCTATCTGAACTATCTTCTTGATGAATGGAGCCTTGAAACTCTGGTCCTTCTTGACTAAATCAAACATGCTTCTATAGTACAAAGCTATGTGTCTAAATTTGTTGAACTTGTAACATATTATGGCCTCTTCATTAAAACCTGATAGAGGAGCAAAAGAGTTGTGGCTTCTACTTGACTCTATCTGAATTTCTTTCTCTTTATTTCTAAAATTGTTAGCCCTTTTTTGAGATTCTATTTTATTATGACCATATCCATTATAATAAAAATATTAACCATAAAAATAGGACCTATTTTTGTATCTCTAACTTGATTAACTTTTGTAGCTCTATTCCCTTCAGCCTTCTTTGTTTGAGATGTCCTCTATATTCTTAACTTCTTCTCTTTTTATTTCTTCTTTTGTAAGAGCTTCAGCATAGCTATTTCACTTTTCCTTGTCTGTGAAAGTAGTGACCTCCTCTTTCTATTTTTCAAATCCAATACCTATCTTATTTTACATTGATCTTTGATTTTCTAATATCTTATTCAACATATTAGTGTTATTCTCAAATTTTGAATCATTGGTTGTTCTATCATTGATTACTTTATTTGTTTTCTCAAGATTTGATTTTAAAGAAATAATTTCAATAACATACCTTTCACATTCTTTACTTACTATTTTCAACTATGCCATTAGATCTTATTCATTCTTCCTGGCTTCTTCAAAGTGTGCTTGTAGATCTTCAATTATTTTCTTTGACTCCTTTTCATGTTTCTTGATCTGGAGCTTTAATCTTTGATTTTTCTTTTCTAGAGCTTTTAACTCTTCTAAGGTACAAATGAGTTCTCCTTCCAAATTAAATTCAGCTTCATCCTATTCTTCTTCTTTATCATCTATACTTTTGCTTGTAGAGGCATCTTCATGTATGGCCATGAATAGAATCTCTTCTTCTTTTGAATCACTGACTCCACTATCTTCAGCTGAGCTAGGATATTTAGAATACAAACTCTTCTTCTTGAATTTACCTTTGAAATTCTTCTTGTCTGTAAACTTTCCTTCTTCATTGTCATCATTACCCTTATTTGGGAATTTGTCTACAAAATGTCCAATATTTCTACAATTAAAACATTTAAAAGGTAATTTTCCTTGATATTTACCTATGCCCTTTTTTGGCTTGCGAATGAAAAGAGATCCATTGTCATCTTCATCATCACTAGAACTATCACTTGATTCTTGAATCTTAACCTTCTCTTTCTTTGATGTCTTGAAAGGAGATTCTCTTTTTGAGGGTTTATCTTGTTCAGTCCGCATCTCATATGCCGTAAGAATACCATGAAGCTCATCCATCTTTAGCTTGGCTAAATTATTCATCTCTTCAATTGCCAAAATTTTTATATCATATCTCAATGGTAGAGATCTCAAAACTTTTTGAGCCACAATTGAATCTTCTAAATTTTCTCCAAGACCTTGAATTTGATTAACTATTTGATCAACCCACAAAAGATAACTTGCTATATTTTCTCCTTCTTCCATCTTCAAACTCTCAAACTATCTTCTAAAAGTTTGAAGCTTAGCTTGTTTAACCTTTCCATCACCTTTGTAAATATTCTCAAGTTTTACCCAAGTTTCATGAGCATATTTACATTTCATAACTTTAACAAATTCTAATTCACATAAACCACATAAAATAGTATTTAAAGCTTTAGCATTATTTTCATTTGCCTTCTTTTCTATCAGAGTAGTTACAAGTGTTTGTGGCTCTTTATATTCCTCCACCACTACTTGTCATATGTTGAATCTAAGGGCCATCAAATAAGTCTTCATCTTTATGCTCCAAAAAACATAATTCATCCCATCAAATAAAGGTGCCTTATATGTATAAAATCCTTCATGTGATCTAGCCATCATGCTTTCCCGATCTACCTTCAAGCTATAAAACTTTTTCAAAAGGAACCTGCTCTGATACCAATTGTTAATCATGAAATATACTGAGAGGGGGGAGGTGAATCAATATATTATATATCTTTTTACTTAATCTGATTTCTTTTCTATAACCTTAATCACACATTCAAGATATGCAATAAAATTGAAACAATAATTTACACCACACAAGAGAGAGAGACACTAGATTTTTACATGGAAACCTAAAGTGGGAAAAACCATAGAGAACAATCTCAAGTATATGAATTAACACTAACTCAAAATACAAATTTTGCAAGAACCAACTTGCAGGAGCACCAAACCCTTTGATGAGCACCAACACAGATACTATTTGTGAGCACCAACCCACAAGAGCACCAACCCCTCATAAATATTTGTGAGCACCAACCCCTCTTGTGTATAAAACACAACTATCTCTCAATGTTGATTACTCAAAAAATGATAGAACTCTACAATATCTCTTGCTTTTCTCTCTTCAAAAACAAATACAAACCATACACTCTCTTGCATATAACAAATGGCTTCTCAATCCTTTATTTATAGCTTTCTGAAAGACCTTTGGCATTCACCCTTTGTGACCCTTCAATCCTCATGAAAAATGGCACCAAACTTGCATGACCCTTCGTATCCTTGCATTTGAAAAGCCATATGGTGACCCTTCATAAGCAAAACCATCCTTTCCTCTTTTGTCTTTATCTTGGTGATTTTTCATATTCCTCAAAGTGTCCCTTCATGTAAAAATGTGTCATACCTCTTTTATCTTCACATGGTGACTCTTAGAATTCCTTAAGATGACTCTTCATGAGAAAATGCATCCCATTCCTCTTTTGTCTTTTACCCCGTGACTCTTTGACTTCTCCATGGGCCCTCTTTTGACTTATATGCAACCAAAAATATATTCATTAATATTAAATAAATATTAACACATATTATCCAAGATATGAATATTAAAAATAACATTAAATGCAATGGGGCCTTTATCACCAATAATGCTAGACCTTTGACATCAATGACAATATGTCCAACACTATGTAAAAACAAGATATTTTTTTACTGTACCATTTAAAATAACTATAAAATAATTATTTTTTAATCCATTTCACCTTGTATCATTTTACTTATGCATCGGTATGATTAAAAGAATTGGAAAAAGGTGTAAACTCAGCAAATTGCAATAAAAAAATTAGAAACTCGATGGAAAAATATTAATGAAAGTAAATTCCACTACATAAAATCATGAATTGAAATTAAAGGAATGTTTACCATATATGGCTACACTTTATCATGTGAAAGGATAAATATTTACATTTAGTATTGAGAGGATCATGAAACCGATAGAAAGTTTCCACTAGACTTACATTTTGAATGGGAATCTTTCAATGCTACCCTTGAACATTTGTTTATTATCGATGATTACTAGTGTTTCACACTTGATACCTATAGATATCCCAGATTCAATGAATTTTTCAATATAATGTATAATGTGACATTGAAGTTCAATCTGAAAGAGTCACCTTAAATTTTCCTGTCTAATTTTGCCTTAAATTTTCCCCTAACATCACCTCAAACTTACCCTATAATGTTATCTTCAAGTGTCTCCTATGACATTGTCGTAAATTTTACCTAATGTCACTTAAATTTGCCTCTTAGCATCACCTTAAAGTCACCCGTCTAAGGTCACCCCTAAATTCATCCAATTTTACTACAACTTTAACATTCAAAATTAGAAATAAAAAACCTTTGGTGACTTAAAGGTGACTTTAAATGGTCAAAATGTTGTAGTGTAATGTAAGCGACATTAGGCTTACTTTCTACCACCTTTGTAAAGGGTTTGCATTAAGTTCAAATTAAAAACTCCTTTTGACATTAAATTTGAATTAAGTTGTTCACTATAGAGTATGGATAACTTTCACTTTATGAATATATTTTGAATTTAAGATGACTTAAAAATGAATATAAACTTGACTATAGTTGGTCAAAATGTTATAGTGATAACATGTTAGAAAGTACATTTGTGATCTTATTTGTGAGAATTTTAGATGGAAATAAGGATTTAATAGAGTGGCTTGGGACTTTTATTTTTATCCCAAATTAGTTGGGTGAATGGGCCTAGTCGATACTTAAAATGAGGGGTTGCTTTGTGTGTGAAATGAATTCCTAGGGCCATTGAAGGTGAAGAAGGTTGGAAGGTGTTTATCAAACATTGTATATCTTCTAAAATCCCCTATGGTTGGTTGCATGGAAAGGGATTGGTTTTCATATCCTTTTCATTTATCATTTACTTATCAACATGTTCAACACTTTTGTTTTCAAAATTATTTGGAAAACTTGGGATGTCATTAAGATTTTATTGTTTGGAAAGGATATAAGTTTATAAATTAACTCTCTTTTGATATTCACTCTTTACTATGGTCTCATGTTATCAACTTTCATGGTGTTCCCTTAGTTAAGGTGCCTTCGATGAAATCACTCAAATTATTTATAAAGGGAATTCACTCCATTATTGATATCTTCAATAAATGCATAAAAACTAGCTCTCTTAGCTTGATCTAAAGGCCAAATATATGTTAAACATTAGGAACTTGAATTTGTTAGTGAAATATAAATGATTTTCATAAAGGATGTTTCACACAATATTGAACTCAAACCTCTAGCTCAATGGATGAGGTATTTGAATTAACATGTGGCCATATCTCTCCTTTGGTCTAAACCTTTATTATCTTATCAATGGATCTTTACCAAATTGATAGCCTATGAGATGATTAACAAACATTGGAATATTAATACTTATTCATTTTCTCAGCTTAGGAGTTTTCTTACAATTTTTTGGTAATCTTTGAGCCTAAAAAGCTCAATTTATTCGGGGTATTATTCACCAAAGTTTGTGTGGGTGACATATTATGCATGTGTGTATTCCCAACCCCAAAATCCATTGATGTGGAAAAAGAGAGTTTATCTAAAAAATATTATGGTATTGTGTATAGGCTCAATATATTTGGAGATGGATTCACTCCTTTAAAGCCTTCATACTATATCCCTTATCTTGGAACATAGTCTTATTGGGAGATTATTCCTTGATTACTATAAAATTTTAAAAAAAAAATGGCATATTTTTTTCATTGAAATTATCTTTTAGATATGAAAAGATAAAAACTATGTTGTTTTGAATCATGATAGTTTGGAAAAATATTTTACTATATTTAACAAAAATATACAGATACAAGTGCAAGATGATAATGTAGTGTTGAAGGTTGAACACATTCATACCTTTATTTATCACTAGGACAATGCCCATTGCATAGTAAAGATATTTCATTGTGATAGTAAAGAGAGTTCCTTGTGATAGGTAGAGCTTGAAGATAGTCTCATAGTTGTTATGTGTATCCTACACATCCCCCTGCTAGTGGGTGGTCATGGAAGTTGACTCTCTATGAAAATTGGGTATGGTCCAATAGGTTAAGGAGATTTTTCAAAGAAGACTCCCTTTTTTAGCCTTGGTAATTTTCCTTAAGAGGCCATAGTCAGAGGAAGAAGAAGAAGAAAAAATAATAATGATCATACAAGGTGGGAGTTGATGCTTTATAATATATATACCTCTAGTAGAGGCATGTGGGGTGACAAACCCAACAATCCTCCTCCTCCATTTATATTTTTTGTTTCCTTTGTGGCATAAAATGTTTGGTCAATATGATTCTATATTTATTTGTGTTTTATAAACTTGTTCTTAAACTGAGTACTTGATTTGGATTTTTAGAGTGTGATCCTTTCCCACCTACCTTTTTTATTAAGTATGTATTTATGTTTAATTTTCTTAATAAATACAACTACATTATGTATTCATTAAAAATTAAATGCCCTCAAGATGGTTGTGATTTTTGTGACCATATTTCCTTTCTCAATGTGGTGGGTAATTTAAGAAAACTGTATATGTTTAATATTGGAATGCTTTAGTACACACACATACACACATATTATTTAATCAAAATTATAAAGTATAAAAAGTTATATAGTAAAGTATTCAGTATATATTCACAACCCAAACTCCACACTTGAAGAAAACCCTAACTCAAAACATGATAATATAAACACCAAAATCAAATAAAATTTGACAAAGCATGCCAATAACATAGAACTATGTTTTAACCTTTTAGGAATTTAACTAGAGTATGTAAAACCTATGTTTGTTAAAGAGATGAGTATAATAAATTATATGAAATTAAGATATCCATTTATTTTTTTATATAATTGACTAGCTTTGACTTTTTTAAAAATAGTAGTAAATAGTGCAAGTAAAGACTTAGCTGGAAAACACTTGTTATAGATGATTTGAGTGATGGAAACTGAGATGAAATCTAGTTTGAATGTCATAAATTGGATCTTTATGTCAAAAACCCTCCTGATATTAGTACCATAATTGGATAGTAGTGCCATTATTGGCAAAGTGGAGATAGTGTCCTGATATTGGTGGTTGTGTCCTATGTGTAAGACTATCCTAAACTTCTTGGTGTACCTATGTCTAGATATATGAGGTTTGTTCCTATGCACATGAGTTATGTAACCTTATATTTTGCTTGTAATGACTGATTTATTGTGAAAACCCTAATCCTCTAGACAACTAGGGCATGATCTTAAAAGTGTATTCATTAGTAGGGTAGGATGGACATCCTTAACACCCCACTATGAAGAGCCTACATACCAATACTCTGAGAGGGATCAATCCTAATGTAGTTCTCCCCACCTAAGTACTGGTGAAAGTGCAAGTGATTCTATTATGATAGTGGCCTTGAGTTTTCTTGAGACTAGATATCTAAAAAAATTGAGCGTAGGGTTACTTTAGATGGTATTATGTATAAGTAGAGAAGAATAGGGATTGATAACCTTAATTATGCTCAACTTGTTCTATGTTTGAATGTGTATTTTGAATTTGATTTCCATATAGTGGATAGAGGGATAAAATTCATGTATATATATTTTTCTATTACTTGTGTGGATGATAAAATATGTCTAGGTTGACCTTAGGAAGCTTTAGTTTTGAAAAGATAACTAATTGGGAAAAACTAGTTCACAAGACATTAGTGCCATTTTGGGGACACTAATGCCATTTGACACTAGTGTATTTATTATGGCACTAGTTTCCATTCTGAATAACACTAAGGATGAAGGTCCAATATCAGGAAATGAGGGTTTGGGACTACTTTAGGGCTGACTAGGGATGTATGCGGTTCACATGAAGGCTGAATAAGTGTGATAATAGGCTCTAGGATAGGTCTAGGGATAAGCTGGGGATAGGTAGTCTAAATTAGAACTATTATAACTCAAATACCACTTTTGGGTGATTAAGTTTATTTCCCCTTTATTATATAAATGCAACAAATAAAAATGACTAGGATAAAGGAAAAATAAGCATACTTGGACTAACCTAGGAAATGAAGGCCATGAAGCTAGATCTGAGTATGTGAAACATGATTCAATTCATGTCCTATAAATGAAACATGGATAAATTAGTCCTTACTTAATAGATATCAAAATTAAAAGAATAAATTTAGTAAAGAAAGAAACTGAGTAAAGAGATAGAAAGGAAGAAAGGAATAAATACACCTCATTGGGTATGTGAACCAATTCATGAACCTAGTGACAGCTTGTGTGTGCATGTATATAGTGATCAATCAGTGAATATCTTGGATGAAGTTGATAGATTTCTCAATCTCATGTGTGGGTGGCTTAATAATTCAATCTAGTTTTGACTCCATCATTTCCCATTGATGTTTGGTGGATCATGACTAGTGCATAACTTGGATTGGACTAATAGTGTATCCAACCCTCTCATATAAGTGGCTCAAGAACTCAAATAGGATATGAATCCATCATTTCCCACCCATGTGTAATATATTCATGTGAAAATGAATTATTCAAAGTACTATAAATGTCTACTTGAGTATATCTAACTATGTATGTTAGCTTTATGACCATTAGGGTATATTAGGTAGATTTAGACCACTCAGGAATGCCAACCACCACAGATGGAATAAGGCATGAAGCTAGTGTGAAAATTGGAATATGATGTTAGAGAATGACATGGTATTTATCATTCCATCTGATTAACTAATGTGTAACTAAGTATATAAAAATAATGTGTTACGTACATGCCCCCAAATCCGATATCTAAGCATATGGATTTTGGATTGAGTTGTAATAAATTATATTTGGGTATCTAAATTAAATATGGGAATGGTCATGTCATGAATTATGCCCCCAATCTGAACAAGTTGATATGAATCTAAGTTGAACTAGTATGAATCTGAGCAAAAACTAAGTATAATTGATAAACCTGTAGCTAATTTTATGCAAACATGTATTGTACCTTCTATACTATTATGGCCAATCTAGATTGTTATGAAACTAAGGATGTTAGATAATAGTGTCATGTGATGATGTGTCCTAATTTGGGTACTAGTTTAATTATGGTCTAAATTTTGTGTAACTGTACTATTTTTTAGGTTTATATTTTCCCACTATGTTTACCTAAGTCTGATTTTATGTAACTAGGCCTATGTGCTAAAAAATGTTTTGAGCATGGAATATAGGAGCTTGATATCTATGAAAAACCCCTATAAATTCACCCTCTTTTTAAGGGAGTTGTTTAACTTATGAAATAACTTTCCTCAAAAGAAAAAGTTCTAAGAAATGTGTGTTAACCCAAGCATATATGATAACTACATGATAATCTAATATAATGTGCATATATAACATCAAAATATAAGAGAATCTGAGCATAAGTATGTAATCTAAGATGTATGTCATGTCTAACATTCCACAAGTGTGTCATTGTATATTTAATAAATGTATGTAACAACAAATCTAAGTAAAACTAGGTAGATACCTAGTAGATGGGGCATGGTGTCCATCACGACACCCAAGTAAGAAGGTTAGATTCATGAGGTCTCTCATGGCATCAAAAACTATCATGTATAACAAGCAAAGAGAAGTGTCATAGACATGATGCATAAAATAAATCATACATACAAAACACATGAGGCACACAAAGTAGGCCAAGGGGACACAATACAAAGGACATGGGCACGTCTGAGAAATAATACATACAAGGATTTGTGTAAATGTCCACATATGTAAGTAACAAGTAAGTTGTCTTAAAGCCACATAAAAGGACATGTTCAAATGTCTTCATACATAATCAAGAAATCACACACAAGGACATGGGCAAATGTCCAAAGCATACATAATGTGAATAGAAGTTGCATAGAACCAAAGAACAATGGCATATTCAAATGATATCGATTAGAAGAAGCATAAAAATACAATCAAGTCTAAATTAGGGAAGATAGAAACAAAATAATGCATGAATATGGAATACAAATTTGTGTAAGATCTAGGATGTACATATACTAATTCTAAATTAGTAATATCCAGCAAAAAATTGGAGTAAGAGTAGCATGATCAATATCAAGATAAAACAATGCTAAAGTTGGGATGTAGAGTATAGAAAGATAGAACCTAGTAATCGAAATTATGTATAAAATGCCCCCATGTGGATGAATGTGTCAAGTGAACCCCTATGTATTGATGTATATGCCCCAATTGGGTAGATAATAGAAAGTCTGGGTTAGTGTAGTGTACTTGATTCCTATAATAAATCTACAACCACTCGAGAAAGACAAGTGAAGCATGTATGTTAAAACTGACTATACTAAGATAGATAGCATATTTAGTTTCTGACCAATATAATAAATGAAAACATAGCAATACATAAAATCTAGAATTTTGTGTTTTTTGATAAATATTTGAATGTTTGTTGTGTTTTTTTAAATATTAAATTATTTTTGTATTTTCTAGATATAATCTATGTACAAGAGATATAAAAATGAAACTATGTACAAGGATCAAAAAATAATGAAAGTATGTATAAGTATGTAGGAACAATACTAACCAATGGGTCTCATGGGAGACTTACTATCAATGTGGACTGTGTCAAAAATAGGAGTGGTAAACTCTCATGCAATGTGATTTATATGTTATAGTTAAATGGTCTTGCAGTAAGAATCTAAGTATTGTTCATCATCATAATCATAATAACATGGAATGCTAGTTTTTACTTCTATTGTATTTGGATGAGCATAGGGAATTGCCTCATACTATGGAGTTAACCTTTCTAAATTATGTTTTTGAATATTGAATGAGATTTTACCCTTTAAAAATATGCTTGTTGTAGGCATATGGTGCTTTGGAGGGTCTTTTTCTAGAAAGCCTTTTTTGAGAATGTTTGTTGGATTAACATGATTTTTTACTTTGGAACTTAAGTTCTTGTTCTTTTTATAACATTTCCTATGTATCTAGATATTTTTCCTTGATAAAATATATTTGTGAATGATCTGCCTTAGGATGTTTAATAAATCCCAAACCTTGTTGACCAACATTATCAACTTACATAATAGTAGGGCATGTTTGCCCAAATCCTAACCATGATAATTATAATGTTGTAGATATTTTTGATCAAACCCATACTGCTTTGAAATTTGAGCCTCATTTTAGAGAGGTATATTTGCATTTTTTTACTTGATTTACCTATGCTTGTTATATTGTCTATGAATTTGACCTTTTTTGAATTTGTAGATGTGTCATTGTATGTTGTTTTAATGATGTATCATTATTTGAATAATATGTATCCATTATCTATTCTATTTTCCTTTTCAATACTAAACATGAATCTATGTGGTACCCATTCATTATATGATATGCACAATAATATTTGGATCTCCTCACTAGGTGTAGAGAAGGTAGGCTCATCAACTCAGCTTTAATATTTTCCCTTAGTATCTCACTTGAAATCTTATTTAATCTTTAAATGATTTTTGAATCACTAGTTGTAGATGTACTTTATTGATATTTATGATTTGGATATGAAAGAGTGATATACACAAGCTTGTTAGGTGTAGATGTATATACATGGTTTACACTAACATATTTTGAAGATTTTATATATGTAATGTGATTTTCCAATAATGTGACTTGTTCATGTAATAAATGATTTTGATTCTATACATTTGATATTAGAATGATCATATTTATAATTTGATCCCTTACAATCTCACAAGTGTAAACCCTAGTTGCTTCTGATTGAACATGTAGGCACACACCCTATATGGAAGAGGTGTGGATAGGATGAGTACATTAAGAATAATAGTATAGGATGCTTCATCTCATGGAGGAGTGATAGCATGGACTTGGTTAGAGGTAAAATATCTATCACCCTCATGGAGATGAGGAGGAGAAGGAGATTCTAACATGTGCATAAGATATGACATTGAAACTTAAAACATAGTTGTTAGATTATGTGCTAAATAATTTATATGTGTAAGGGTATAATTTTTAATTTAACTCCACATAATAAAAAGATGACATGCTATAAAATATGAGATATATTTTAATTGATATAAAGCATCATCTATATGTGTGTTTATTTATTTTCTGAGTTCATTCTGAATTAAAGGTAACAAGCATACAAATGAAAGTTTTAGTCTTTGCATAAAAATTTGATACACTTCTTATGTCATTATTATCATGATTATATGAAATATAAATTAGAAGATATATGGATCTAAAATCTGAGTGTGGGTCTTAGAAACTTGGAAACATAAACCTAGGTTTATCTACGATTAGGGTTTGTGTATTATTTGAAGTATGTCGAGTTCACCAAATGTTTTAACATTTTAAGAATTAACTAGAGTATGTAAATCCTATGTTTTTTTAATATTTGAGTAGACTAAATAAATTAAATAATATGTAATAAATATAGCCAATATTTTGTTATAGAGTTGACTAGCTTTGACGTTTATAAAAATAGTAATAAATAGTGAAAGTAAAGACTTAACTAGAAAACACCTAATATGAATGATCTGAGTGCTAGAAATTGAGATGAAAGGTTGTCTAAGTCTTGTAAGCTAGACCCTATGTCATAACCCATCCTAGATAATAGTGACATAATTGGATAGTAGCACCATTATTAGTAAAATGGTGGTAGTGTCCTGATATTAGTGGTAGTGTCCTTTATGCACGACTATCCTGAACTTATGGGTGTACTTGTGTTTGGATCTCTAAGTTCTATTATTGTGTGCATGAGTTTTAGAACCTTGTATTATTCTTATAATGACTCGTTTATTTTTAAAATCCTAATCCTCCATACAACAAGGCCATGAGCTAAAAAGTGTGTTTGTTAGTAGGGTAGGATGGACATCCTCAACACCTTACTATGAATGGAGTTGTCTACATACCAATTATTTAATGAAGGATCAAGTCTGATGTAGTTCTCCCCACCTAAGTTTTGTTAAAATTTCAAGTGATGTCATTATGATAGTGACCTTGAGTGCCTTGAATGTACTTGAGACTGGAAATCTAGAAAATCTAAGTTTAGGGTTGTTGTAGATGGTAGTATGCATAAGTAGGAAATAATAGGGATTGATAAATTTAATTATGCTCAGCTTATTCTATGTTTGAATGTGTATGTTACATCTAATTTCCATCTAGTGTATAGAGGGATAGAAGTCATGTGTATACACTAGTTTTTTGCTTGTGTGGATGATAAAAGGTGTCTAGGCTAATCTTAAAAGGATTTAATTTTGAAAATATATTCATTTGGGAAAATATATAGAAAAATACAATAGCACCATATTGTGGACATTAGTGTCATGTGGTGCTAGTGTCCTTATTATGGTGCTTGTGTCCAACTAGCATAACACTAGGCATGAAAGGCCAAGATTGATAAATGAGGGTCTAGGACTATTTTAGGGCTTATTAGGGATGCCTATGCCCTACACAAATATTGAATAAGTGTGATAATAAGCTTTAGGAATATAGGTATAGGGCTAAGCTATGGATAGGTAGTCTCAAGTATTACTCTTAGTACTCAAATACCACTTTTAGGGGATTAAAAACTACAAATATCTCAAAATATAATTAATCACAGGTCACCATACCTAGAGGAGGAGGTGGAAGATCATGCTTTGGTGGTATATTAGTTTAAGTGGAAGGTTCTATCGAATGAGGTTCTAAAGCCACCCAACCATCCATGGGATCTAGTGTCATAACAATAATCATATCCCATCCATTAAGAGGCTACATAATAATGTCATAAGGGCCAGTTGGTGTACCCCTCTGAGAAGGACCAACAATAGTTTTTCCACATGGTGGCAGTAATATCCATCCCCACTAATGAATGCGAGGGAAGAATCAAATGTTGATGTGGGAATTACTCTGATGTCTTTTGGGAGGCTAATGTTGTGGGCCTTGAGGTGAATTGTCTATGGGGATGCAACTCATTGTGTAAGGATCACTCCCCTAATGATCAATTAACTCCTGAATATGATAAACCTCCATGGCAACCTTTTCAAATTTAACTCAAATCTATAAATAGGTTGATTATAGCACAATATCTTGTTGCTAATGGAAAAAATTCAAGAAGAATATTCATCGTTCAAAATAATAGCATTTTGGACTTTCCATTATTGTAAAATAATAAAAAATTTGAAAAAAATCCATAAGAAGGTTGTATAATGTATCTAATTAGTAAAATCCCCAAGGAGGGATAAATTCCATGAGCAAGTTTCAAGATGGTAGGGTTGAAAAACACTATGGATGCACTGCCAGGCTGATTGGGCTATAGGGAAAGAATAAATTATGTGCTTAAATGACTCATTATAGTTGTAATTGGGGAACTTGGGTTGAGAAATACCAATATGATAAAGACACTACCCAAGTGGAAGGCCCTAAAAAACTAAACTCTAGAGGAAATGGGCAAGCTTAGATTCAAGGTTGGCCTTCCATATGTGATCTAGTTGGGTAAGCTAGGTCCTAAGAGAAGAATTAAGTTTCCAACACCTATTGATCTTTCCAAGGGTTGAATAAAAATGTCTCATAACTTGATGGAAGTGACCTAGATAATAATTATTTAAGTATCAAAATGCCACCTCAAATATTTCCATCGTAAACATGGTTCATTATAGGCTCAGCTTGTGCAACATAACATTTGGCATTAACTACTGAATGTGGAGAATAGTAGGTAACTCAATATTTTTTAACTTAAATTTTTACTTTAACATAGACCATGAGGCACACTCATGATTAGAAACTAAAGCATTTATAATGTGTATCCCCTTTTTGAAAAGCCTTAAATATTTTATACTAAATAATTCTATGATGAATAGGGTATTATTATTTTTTAGATAGGTACAAATTTTTTGACCAGAGCAACAACTGGTTACATCAAAGGCCATGAAAAGCCAATACCAACACTACCATCACAACTAGTGAATACCAACAATACCTCCATAGTTGGTGAATACCAAAAACTAGCCAATACTAGTGAAACAGCCACAATCGACCTTCCAATATCTCTGAGATTTGAACTTGGGTGGAGCATATAACAATCAAGTTTATTTAGCAATGCACCCCAATCTCATCGGTATGAATAGGGTATTATTAATCATGATGAGGGAATACCAATTATTTGGTCACTGAATGAGATACCACTACAAAATTTATCACCAGCACATTTTATATGTGGATTAATAACCTTATAGTATTTATAAACACTTTTGGCCATAAAAGTGCTTTTGTTTTTAAAGGGAGTAGAAGTGATAACAAGAGTATGAAAGCCAACATCTTCAAACTATAATTACCATAAGAATATCTAGATAAAATACAATTTCATATAAGGATTTTCAAAGATTCATTACCTTCGATGGATTTGATGACCCAATTAGCACATAAGGTAGTACTTTATCTGTATATGTCAATAATTCCCATTCCTCTTTTTTCATGATGAAGACTAAAAATTTCCTATACAACTCTATGAATCCCCCTCAATTGTTTGACATTAGACCATAAGAAGTCTTTGTATGCTTGTAAATTTGAACTATGGTTTCAATATGCTATATATCATAATTTAACCTAAAACTTACAAAAACATCAAAGGGAGAAAATATAAAAGCAATCAGAATTATAAGAAGGCTATTACCATCACCTTGCTTCTCTTATCTTCCCTTTTATATCTTTAAACATATTCTCCAAGGATTATTGACTTGCTTGTTGGATTGATTGATAATGGTGGCTTCAATATCTCAAATGACCATGAAAGGTTTAATGGCTTCTTGGATGCAATGATAATGTGGATGAAATATAGTATGAAGGCTAAGAGAGATAATATATGCATACAAGTTTAAAGGCTTTCAAGTTATTTCAACCAAGCTCCATGCTTGGTTATTTATACGGTGGTGAGAAAGAATTAAAATGAATTTTAAATTCATTAGAACCCTCTAGGTTTAGAGGATTGTAGAAATTTAGAAAAGGATCTAGATTTTAGAGGCTTATATATTTGATTAGGAGTTAATATGGATTGGCTTAGTGTATTTATGGAGGTTTAAGGCTATAGGTGTGTGGGAGAGGCTATGGATGTTGAAAATATTGTCATTTATGTCAAAGGTCTAGTACTATTGGTGATAAAGGCCCCATTGCATTTAATGTTGTTTGTAATAAATATATCTTGGCTAATATGAGTTAATATTTATTTAATATTAATGAATATATCTTTGGTTGCATATGAGACAAAAGAAGGGCCCATGGAGAAGTCGAAGAGCCACAGGATAAAGACAAAAGAAGGATGGGACGCATTTTCCCATGAAGAATCATCTTGGGGAATTCCAAGAGTCACCAAGTGAAGACAAAAGAGTAAGGGTGCAATTTCTCATGAAGGGACACCTTAAGGAATATGAAAAGTCACCAAGATGAGGACAAAAGTGGGAAGGACATTTTTGGTCATGAAGGGTCACCACATAACTTTTCAAAGGCTTGAATATGAAGGGTCATCCAAGATTGGCACCATTTTCCATGAGGATTGAAGGGTCACAAAGGGGGAAGGCCAAAGGTCATTTGGAAAGATATAAATAAAGGCTTGAGAATCCATTTGTAAATATGGTTGAGAGAGGTTGATTTGATATTGTAATATCTAGCTTAGAAGAGAAATCGTGAGAGATGAATAGTATTTTTTATATCTAGCTTAGAAGAACAAAGGTGAAGAGAGAGGAAAGAGATGTTGTATTGAACTAGCATTTGTTGAGATAGCAACATTGAGAGATAGGTGTGTGGTATACACAAAGGGGTTGGTGCTCCTTTGGGTTGGTGCTCACGAATTGTTGTTGGGTTGGTGCTTGGCAAAGGGGTTGGTGCTCCTATGGGTTGGTGCTTGGCAAAGGGGTTTGAAGCTCCTGTGGGTTGGTGCTCATGAATTGTAGCTAGGTTGGTACTTGGTAAAGGGGTATGGTGCTCCTGTGGGTTGTTTCTCATGAATATACTTGAGATTGTTCTCCGTGGTTTTTCCCACATTAGGTTTCCACGTTATATCAGGTGTGTCTCTCTATCTTGTGTGATGTTTATTGTTTGAGTTTTATTGCATATGTTGAATGTTTGATTAAGTGGAATTTGATAAATGGAAAGTTTTATAAGATATATGATATATTGATTCACCCCCCCCCTCTCAGTATATTTCGTGCTTAACAATGGATAGGGGTAAGTATATTATTTTGAATTTTAAATTAGAAAGTGGGGTGAGTGGTTAGTAAATAAAGTGGGATTAGTAGTTTAATAGGATGTTAATTGGATAATCAAGGGATTAATATAGCATGGGGGTGTAGGAAGGTTAGGATGATATAGGAAATATTTAATGGGGATTGGGATTTAATTATTTAATTAGGACTATGGTTACGAGATTAAATAGCAAGATTAATGGAATAGTTAAGGTGAGAATATTTAGGTGTATACATTTTCCCCCTCTTTGTAGGGTCATTGAGAGTGACAAAGTGGGAAAGTAATGGTGTTTTAAATAAAAACTATTTCATGGATGAATTAGTAAAAATGAGGTTGCATGATGCCCCCTCGAGGGGGCATGTACGGAGGAATGGATCGAATGGACACTTAAAAAGAGATCATGGGGTGGGTATATAATTGAGATGATGAGGGGTTGGAATGCCCTAAATGGTATTTTAGCTATGAATGATAACATTACCCAAGAATAATTTCAAGGAAAATAAAGTTGATAATGTAAGACTAGTCCCAAGGGGGAACACACCTTAGCAACAATGATGAGCCTCTATGGACAAGTCCTAGGCAAAGAACAATGCTAAAGAGAGAGGCAAGTAGATTCAAATGATAAGATGAATAATCCCAATAAAATGGCATATGTTTAGGAAATGAATAGATTAGGAGAATTGACATTTTCTAAGCAAAGATGCATGCAAGGGAGAGCTAAATGCTGATAAAAGTATGTAAGATAAGTTATTTGTGATGATAGATGGATTTGATACAATGATCATAACTCAACATGATTTAAATTATATTTGAGTAATAGCAAATTCAATTTATTAATAAGGTTGGTAACAAACTCTCAGAAACACCACAGATAGTGCAAGTGTTTGTGCACCATTATCAGCAAGTGTTCCAAGCTCAAGCCCCATTGACTGAACAAGAAACTATCATTCAACAATGTCTTTCAGTTGTGACATTCAAACTTACTCCCACTCAGTAGGTGGTTTGTGATAGGCCACTCATTGTAGATGATTTGCATGAATCAATGACACATATGGCTAATGATAAAGCCCTTGGCATTGATGGCTTCCCTTGAAAATTCTATAAAACCCTTTGGGATATTTTGGGTAATGACTTTCTCAAGGTTTACCAAGAAGCATTTCACACACAAACACGCTATGTAAAAATATTAATAAATGAAATATTAAATTCATACCCAAGCAGGGAGACCCAGAGTTGATCTACAATTGATGACCCATCAACCTCCTTATGTCTCCTATAAAATCATAGCCAAGGCACTGGTAATATGACTGTACAATCTATTGCCTCTCATTGTGCATCCAAAATAAATTGGCTTCATCAGGAGCTACTACATTTTGGATAACATCATTATTATTTGGGAAGGTATGGACTGGGCCAGACTATCCAAGTAACAAGCCTTGTTCATCAAAATTGACTTTGAAAAAGCTTATGATCACATTGAATGGCCTTTTATCCTAGCCATGATTCACATTCTAGGATTTGGGCCCATTTTCATTCAAAATATTCAAATGATTTTCATAAATTCCTTGGTTTTCCTCTCCATTAATAGACTCACCTCTAAGCAATTTGGCCTTTACCATTCCATTCATAAAGGGTGCCCCTTAGTGCCAACCTTTTATGTGATTGGTACTGAGGGGTTTGGATACCTTCTTAGCAAATCCAAATCCTACAGCCTTGTTAAGGGAATTTACCTCCTCCCTAATGTAGCTAACCCTCATGAGTACATGTAATTACTTAATGGTCATTTTGTAAATGATTCCTTCCTTACCCTCATTAAATATGAAACCAACATGGACAATGTCCTTTAGTGTCTTGACACCTTTATAGCCTTTGGCTCCAACATCTAATGGTAGAAAACTCAATGCTATAGGTATTCATACCTCCCTTCACTTCTGTGGGTAGCTAAGTATGGTTGGACATGGATCCAACATGATAAAAAATTTAAATTTCTTGGCATCCCTTTTGTCATCGATGTTTTTCCACCTTTGTTGTGGCAATATATTATGATAGATTTGCTAAGAATCTAGATTACTAGATGACCAAGTCTCTTTCATTAGCAGGGAAATTTCAAATCTGCTCAAAGATTCTTATGTCCACCCATGTGTACTACTCATCATGTTGGGTCCCTTCAAAAAAATCTAACTAGAAAATGGAGAAATTTCTCAGAGATTTCATGTGGGATAATTCTCCCCAAGGTAAAGGTTTCCACAGGGTGACCTAGGAAAGTTACTACCTTCCACCTGAAGCTGGAGGGATAAGACTTATCAACATAGCTAGGCAAGGATCTACCTTATGTGCCAAATGGGTTATGAGGGACACTAAGGGTCCAAAATCTTGGAAGGTGTTATTCAGACACTACATCTCCTTAGGCTTACATAAGGGCAAGAAAGACCAAAAAGGAATTGGCTTCCCCATTTTTCTCTTCATCCAATCTCCCATTCAAATCACTGGGTCCTTTGTGGAAAAAATCATCTAGAAAGATTGGGAAAATATCAAGCCATGGCTCCTCTAGAATGGTTCTAGTTTACATAATGGGCTCTCTATTAATTCCCAATCTCTTTGGTGGTTCCCCATATTTTCTCAAAATGGGGTTCCTTTGGTAGAATTTCCCTAGATCAATGCCCTCAAGATGTACCATAGAGGAATCCACACTATCCAAGATATCTTCTACAAACACTCTCGCACTTGGCTACCCTAGGAGGATGTAAAATCCAAATTTTAGCTAGCCAATGTAGACCAAAAATCTTACCAAGAAATCCTTAGTGATGTCCCCATTTCCATGCTCTACTTGGTCAATTCTGCTAGACCATGGTGGAAGGACTAGAAATAGTTTATGGAAATCCCATTTCATAATTACACTCCTTGACTTGGATATAATTGGCTCACCCCACATTTTCCCATGGTTGAAAAGATTAAAAATTGTTGAGGGTCACACTCATCTATGAAAATGTGGAGCTTTCACTTCAATGCTATTTTGGGGGCCTGTGTAGAGTCCAAGCTTGCCCATTTTTCATGGTGTATATTTCACCAAGGCTTACCTATTGGTAGAAGGTTGGTTCATCTCACATTCTAATTACCTACTTTTCCCTTCTATAGACATCTTGAGACCCTACCTCATCTCTTCTAGTATTGTCCCAAAGATCAAAGGGTCCAGTCCTAGATCCATGATCTCTTCAGGTCCTTTTAGCTTGACTTATTCACTTGATAACACATCCTCCTAGGGGACAAACCCATGATGCCCACCACAATAGCTCAATTTTGGCATACTTTTAGAGTGGAGATTCTCTTTTTGGATTTATAATGTAAGAAATAATTTTATGTTCAATCATGTTTCTTCTAATTGTAATATTTCTAATCTGCACAAATCTTCCATTATCTCTAATGTTCTTTTGCAAATACAAGTCCAATCCAACAAAGTGTCCATGGAGCTTGGGTATCTCTAAGACCTCTTATCTCACTGGGAAAATGTTCCTTATGCTATGGCTAGGGTTTTGCCTTTTCTACCTACGAATCCTAGATTGGATGACAGAGTTCCTCAACTACCTCATGGTGGACATTACCATAGCCACTCTAGGCATCACTCTTATAGTGGTACCCTGTACTAGTGTGCTTCTCCCTAGGTAGCAACAAGGGTGGTAGCTGCCATCTCCTTCCTCTATTGGGTAGGATGGCTGGGATGTTCCTCCTCCTCCTTTATGCCTAGATGCTTAGGGGTTCCACCTAGAGGCTATGCTAACATGGTGGAAAATTTTCCCAAGCTTTTACTAGTTATCTCACCCATTCAGACTCAAGCAGAAGATGAAATAGACATAACTCAGGCTACTAGTTGGGAGCCTATTCTAAATAGCAATGATTTGCCAAGTTTTGGTTGGGGTCTAGATGATATGGATCCTTCACCTTTGAGCCTTGCTCTAGCTGCTTAATAGTGTTCTCTTATGACTTTTATTTTGTGACTTGTCTCTAGGCGCTGCCTGGATTTGATACTTTGCTCATAGGCTCTACCTAGTGTCATGGTGTGCTCTCATACCACCTTATTATTTTGTGAATTATTTGTATATTTTTGTTAAGTTAATATATAGATATATTTCATAAAATATGTATATATATGTATGTGTTTTTGTGTGTGTGTGTGTGTGTGTGTGTGTGTGTGTGTGTGTGTGTGTGTGTGTGTGTGTGTGTGTGTGTGTGTGTGTGTGTGTGTGTGTGTATGTGTGTGTGTGTGTGTGTGTGTGTGTATTCAAGTGACTAGGAGAGGATGAGATGAAAATTAGTGGTTGAGCTATCCTTGAGCACTAAAAATTGGCCAAATGTTTCCAACATAGTCTAAAAGGACCTCGGGCTGATGTAATTTTGACTTGGGATGTTAGAAAAGGAGCAAGTTAATGGCAGACCATACCCCTAAAAATGATTAAAATTACTTGTGGTATGGAAAGTAGTTAGTGGAAACATGATTGGGCATGATTAATGGAGAGATAAATGGATATAAGATCTAGGGTTAGGTGTTTTGGTAGAAGGATAGGGTTATTGTGGACTAAACAGGGTAAAGGGGGAAAAGAATAGGGTTATGGGGGGTAAAGTAGATAATTAGGGGTAAAAATAAGTCATTTTAACTCTTGAATTTGGTAAATTTGAGATTTGGAGCTAAGGACAATGAATCACATCCCACATGATTCTGACTATGGAGAGAGAGTGCAAGAGTTCTAGAGACCAATGAAGGTGGGACTGAACGTGAGTAATCTATCCTAACTTTATCATTTGAGTAATTAATTGCATTTATTATTGCATTAATTAGAGTAAAAATTAATAGTGAAAAATCATAATTGGGGGCATTACCCTGAGTTGCAATTTTATGTATACAAGCTACATTAACACACTCACTACCTACGGTCTTACAAAATTACTTATGCAAACTGTAGTTTTTCAAAACTACAATAGGTGAATTGTAGTATTGCAATACCACAAAGGGTGACTTTTGGGTTTTGAAAAACCATGGGTGGTGACTTGTGGTTTTACAAAACCATAATAAGTGAGAGGCAATTTTTCCAAAATCATGAGTTAAGATTAGACACTAGGAGTGATTTTATTAAAAGTCATTGTTATGACTTAGTCAGGTAAGGGAATGAAAAGGAAATAGGTATTTAGATAGGTATGATGGGTATAGATAGGTAGGATAAGTGTGATAAGTAGGATATGTATGGATAGGTGTGATAGGTAGGATAAGTAAGATAGGTATGGATAGGTGTGATAGGTAGGATAGGTAGGATAGGTGTGATAGGTGTGATAGGTATGGATATGTAGGAATATGTCAGGTTAGGGTGTATGTTTTTAGTGATTAATGGATCATAGGTTTTTATCATGCAAGAGGATTTAGGTGTGTTGGTGTCTAGATTATGGTGATCATTGGTTTTTCATGAGATGCATCATTTGAGTCTAGTAGATTATAGAGAGTTGGAGATGACTAGATTTTACTACATCACCATAATGCCATTTATTAGGATAGATTGGGTGCTTATCATGATGTTGGTGGAACAATGGAATTCTAAGATGAGCACATTTCATTCTATCACAAGAGAGATGATAGTGACTTTGGAAGATGTGTGGCACATTTTTCGATTACCCATGAGAGAAAACGCGATATACTAGAGGTCACAAGCATTGAGTGTGATCATGTAGTGGTTGTGTGGACATTAACAGGTCAGAGTTTGAGATTCATAGATAAACATTGATAGGCCCTTTATGGATGGGATTATACATAGAGTGACCATGGTATTTGTGTCCCTCATCATTGGCATATTATTTACAGATAATATTAGTCACTAGTTTCATCTTGGGTTAGGCGATGTAGTTGTATACATGGTACATGATTATTGAGTGTTTTCATGGGGACCTATAGTATTGGGCCACTTGTATAAGGAGTTACATATGCATGCTTATAATGGGAGGCAAGCTTCAGAGCCTCATTATTGTTGTAGATTTGGTGTTGGGAGCATGTGGTAATTAAGAGGCCATTATGCATATGAGAAGTACATGATCCTAATCATCTATTAGTATTTAGATGGTATATTATTTTGGGGCTACAGAGAGATAAAGCAAGGGAAATGAGGTTTTATAGATATACATTAGATAGTTTTATTGATGATTAGATTAGTTAGATTCCTTATAGATAGGTGCAATTGGGGTGAGCATAGGATGTTTATTTTACTAGGTACATGTTCATATAGTGTTATTTGATAGGACACAGATTATATCATAGAGAGATATTGACCCAATAGATTACAAAGGTAGTTTAAACATTAGCAAGATGTCTCTAGAGAGAAGCCCATGTTCACTATGAGTGATATAGATAGGAATATAATGCAGAGGCATTAGGGAGAAGTCTTCTCAATCATCCACATTTGAATCTCTATCCAACTGATCACTTGCTTTAGGTGATTTGCCATTTAACAATTTATGTCTAAATCACTCTTTCTATTAGTCCTTGGGTTTTGGAATCCTTTTTGAGGTAATTCCGTACTTATATTAATCTTCAAACATATTTATTATGATAATTAAACCTCTTTAATGACTTTCACATTCACTTTTTATCTTATTCTATCCTTTCATTCTTGATTCTTGCCTTTGAGTTTGTAATAGGATAGCATACCATAGGTCTCAAAGACAAAAATTAGAACTAAGCTTCCAAGGTAAATTATTATTTTTTGTATGGGATTATTGGATCTCATTATACATGTACATACCTCTCTAAAATCATCACATACTCTTTATTATTTTGGCTTGTACCTTAAGGTCTCAATGCCTTAACAAGGCTTGTAGCCATTTTTGCACTTTCCTCTTAGTTTGATCAACCAAGTCACTTTTCCCAAGGTATAAAAACATTTTTATATTTCCCTTATCCCATCTAAGGTATTTTTAAAGTTTCAATTCTTTACCATTCTCCTAGATATGACTTCCTTCTTTAATTTACCCTTAAATAGGCCTAATTAGCACTTTATGACACCTCACTGCCCAAATCTGTACTTGTACGGCTTGTACAACCCTAAAACCTTTTTCATAAATTATATCTCATATAATTATTCCATATTACAAAAAATCATCAATTTTTTAGGGTTACATTTATTTATATTAACTAAACCCTAAATCTAGGGTTTATACCCCTACATAGAGGTTAAGAGCCTTAGAAATAGCATATGTTTCTTTTTATGGAGTTTCGAAATTCCAATTTACCTTTTATAGGAATTTTTTGATGTATTATATTTTTTTATATAGGTTATATCCCCTTTATTTCTTGATTTCATGCCCAAAACAAAGAATCCCAGTCATATTATATACAACTATATGACTGAGATAGGGGTTTCCATTAGTTTTCTTTACCTTTAAACTCTTTCCATATCACCTAGGTTACTCTTATGACTAAAAAAACATCACCCATTTTTTTATTTTAATCTTAAAACATATATTTCCTTACCATAACCCTTTGTTCAACTCTTTATTCATTGATTTTGAAGGTCCTATACCTTATATATAGAACAGGGGCCTGTGATAGCAAGGTATCCACTTTCCTGAGTTTCATTGAATCCTTTTTAAGATATTTAAATCTCAAAACATTCATTATACCATCTCTCATAATCCCCTACAAGTAATTATACCAAAAACAAATGCATTCTTATAAGACATATCAACATGCTCTTACTTGACTATGCACAACAAGGTGACCTTCAGGTCTGTTAGTAGAAGCAAGTATATTAGTGTTTGTTTTAGGTTATTTCACAATTATTTAAGGATATAAAACCTTCCTTACATATTATAATACTCTTTTAATTGAATTTTAATCATATTCCTTTTTTGTGTAAGTCCCTTCTCAAAACAAACATTCTCACAAAGATGTATCAACCAATTAGGGTATAGGTAGGTCATACAATATCTGAGTCATTAAGTTTTATTTAATATATAAATTTAGTAAAATTTATACCATTTTATTCCAATACAATTTAATTGGATTATTCCAAACCTTGATATTCTCAACACCATCTAGCAACTTCATTTTGGCAACTTTGCCCCTCTCAACCATGTTATGTTCAGGTTCATAACAACTAAGTTGTTTTCCATTAGTATCCATTATAAGATATCCTAAATGAAAATAAGAAAGGTTATATGATTCTCATAAGACTCAAAAACAACATCCAAACCTTATTCTTGCATCAACAAACTCTCTATCTCAACTTCATGTAAGTTGATATGATAGTGCACACTCATATCTTTACCCTTACAAAGGAATAGGTTTCCAAAGGAGGTTACTTACTCTAAGTTTCCTATATTTAGGGTCATATATGTAAACATACATATGTTTTAATATAATTATACACTTTCCAAATGAATGACACTTGTTTCTTTCTTTTAAAATAATTCATCTAAAACTTATGTTCTTGACTGTAACTCAGAGTTCATCCAGCCTACAGAACCTCTCATACAGAGCTATACATGCATGGTTTCAAGATTAATTCATGAAAAATATAAACATACAAGAAAAAATATTTATAATCTTTAAATTTAATCAAAACAATGACTACTTCTCATTATTAATTGAATTAGCAATCATACAAAGACAATCCATCAATGGACTTGATCATATTCCATGTGGGCTCTTGATCATTTTCTCTTTTGTCTTTTTCCATATTCTTTGGGGCCATATGATTTTGCCTATATGTCATCCTACTTCTAAAACTTCTTATAATATCTCTTTTACCAACTTCAAGGTTTGGTTATTAATTAGTTACACAAAACAAACTCTTTTACATATCAACTTCAATGTGGGACTTATAATGCCAAGAATTTATATGACCACTAAATTATGTTTTAGACTTATGTACCTTATATAATATTTTACAACTCCTAATTAAACTATTTTATCCCCATTAATCCAACTAAACACCCCAATACATGTATTTGGCCTTCTAGGCTCATTTTGAATATTTGAATTTTCAAATCCCTAGTTTTGGAGGGAAAACTCCAATAAGATAGATAGTTCATCTTGAGGACCCCAAATGGACTCAAATACATGTAATAGACCTTTAAATGTCTCTAAACACACATTATACTCCAACTTGACACACTTTCTCCTACTAATGACCAAAACATGAAATTTGACAACTTTTGCTTGATGTTCCTACATCAACCTCAATGGGGGCATAAATTTGATGGGGTTATGGCATGTGTTGATTAAGACAAAAATTTTATTATGGTATTTTTATGGATGTATATTTCACCCTAGATGAAATTATAAATGTTCAAGTCCTACTTTCAAATCTAGTCCAACATGGGAATGAACCTAGTTGTGGGTTACCTAAACTTGGGTTAGACGTCTAGGGTTTTTAATGAGGCTAGCTCCTCAAATATAACAATATAGTACCTTTTAATAAACCTAAAATATTGGGATGAAAAGGGAGAAGAATAAATAAATGAAATTCTATACTAAAATGGTGATGCACCAAATGCTCAAAATCCACTTCTAGCTTGGACACTTCTATGACTATTGATGAATCAATCAAGACAAAGACTATTCAAATTCTATGACAAGGTTGAAAGCATGAGTATTTTATATGGAGGCTAAAAAGAGACCTGTGACTTGAAAGATATAAAAATATAGGTCTATATAAGACATTATGGACTTATGACACTTCAAGAGGAATGTCACTAGCTAACACTTCATACAACCTACAAGAAACTAATAGAATTGAAGCAAGGTACACGAAGAATATATAGATGATGAATATAAACATACACTCTGCACATCAAAATTCAATAAAGCACACTTAGCATTCAAGTAAAATCTAAAAATTGTCTTATATTGCTTCAAGAGAGTGTTATAAATTAATTTTGGCAGAGCTTCGATATCTCCAATCGAGGGATATAAATCAAGATCTCAAAGCAAGTATTTATAGGAAGAAAAAGGGGAAGAGAGAGAAAATAGTGCTGAACTAATCATTAATGAACCCAATCTCATTCAAAACAACCATCACCATAATCCTCCCCAAGCCTGCTCCTACATTAATGTCATTCTATCCTTTTCTAGCATGATGGAAGATATAAAAATCAAGATAAGTTACAAGGAATGATTTCAACTACTGCATGAATCTTCTCAAGCTCTTTTATATCAATGTCCTTCCTTTTAGGGCAAGGTCTTCTTATTTAGGGCCACGTTTGTGTTTATTTTTAGTGGTTTTTTATCGAAGGTATGGCTAAGAATGCTCCTCTATTAATTGCATGTACTAACCCTATTTGTGAATTAAACCTAGGTTTACTATAGATGAAAACCAATGAAAATATCAGTTTTCCCATAGTCTTAATGTCAACATATGAAACTTGCTAGGTGTTTGATCTTGATTTGTCAAAGAACTACCACCTTTTTGGTTTATACTAGGTCTAAAAGACCTATTTTACCTCTATGAAGCTCTACTAGCAATGCTTGGTCTCAATGTCCTTGCTTTGGTTCCACCTATATCCATTTTATATTGAATTTTGGGTTTGGTTCCTTCATATTTACCTTACATGGGTCAAAAATGGCTTTATTAACTTCCATCAAAAATCTTGGGATCACCTTGGTTTAATTAGCTATCAACCATGACTCAAATCATTGATTCATTGAACTATTATTGCACTATCTGATCTCCATGGTATGAGTTAATTCAAGCCCTTAGATATATCCTTAACCCATCAATTACAAGCTGGTACCATTTGATAGCCCTATATTTATACTTAGAATCTTTTAACAATCTATCTACTCTTGTGTTTATGGCAGTTGGTGGCCTCTAATCTCCTTGACCTTTTAAATTTATCATGTGTTATTGATCTGAATCCATGATTGAATTCAATCCATTGATCCTCTTGGGCCCATTAACCTATCAATTATCACTCGTCATTGGATCTTTTGTATGATCGAATGTTGATCATTTATCCTACTTTTTGAATCCAAATGGCTATTCTAGGGGGATTAAAATTGACATCTACGTGCCTGTATTTGATGTCTCCATGAATGTATTTGACATCTACATGATAATCACTAAATTTTTTAAACCCTAATATTTACTTTTTGTGTCTCAAATTTGACGTCTGTGCACCTATCAATTGACGTTCATGGTAATGTCAATGACATCTACACAACCATCTATATTTGGACCCAATGGATGATTATTGGGATTTAAATTTGACACTTGCACGAATGTCACTTTGTTTTCCATGAATTTTCCCTACAATAAATAATTATTTTGGACTTTGTGTTGGGCATTTGTCTCAAAACTATTTCCTTGGGCTTTTTGTTTCATCCACTTTCCCTGAAATAATTATTCCTTGTACCTTTTTTTGTGGACCTTTTGTTTCAAACAAAATGTTTGATAGAATGATCCTTCAAGTTTATTGTCTCAGACATTTTATTTAGAATAATTCATACCTTTGAGATTTTAACTTGGCCTCTTGATGTGAACAATTTTGCCAAAATAATTAGGTCTTCAGGAAAATTATTGCAAAACAATTTCCTTGAGAGAAATCTATCTTTATCTTTTGCCTCAGATAAAATGTTCAAAATAAATTGGGTCTTTGCGAACTTTGTCACAAATATTTTTTTCGAATGAAATATGTGTTTTACCCAAACACTTTCCCTAAATAATTAGTTCTTCAAAATTTTTATTGTTTGCAGACAATTTGTCTGAAATAAATATAACACTTAGCCAAATACCCAGAATAATTCATCTAAAGGAATTCATGCCTTCGTAAATTATGCTTGTGGATGATTTCCTTCAAGATTTTACAAAGACATTTTTTCCATGGATGTTTTGTCGATGGAAATGTCTTCAATATTTTGCTTGATCCTTGAAAGCCCTAATTATTTTCTAAGGCATATGCAAACTCATCCCATGTCCTTGAACTACATTGACACCATGAATACTTGCTTCCAAACCATTTCTCTTCCTTCATTATTGGGTCCCTCATTTCAATAGGAACATTATTTAGTTGATCTATCCATGCATGACCTCTAGAACATGGATTTTCATCCAAACAAATTTTTGTATGTGGGCCAAAACTAGACAACATTTCTAGTGACTCATAGGGAAGCATGCCTACTATGCTTGAGAACCTATACCATTTGCCTTGTCTGATCCATTGGGCATAGAGTCAAGTCTTTGGTTGATAAGGATGACCCTTTCTAAAAATTCCTCTTGAAGCAACAAGGTCCAAAGAAACAAAACAAAACAAAGTTCCCAAGGTACTTTGGAAAAGGAAAAAATAGAACAAAAAGGTAATGTGCGTAAGGCACTTAGAGGAAAGCATAAACATCTACCCACCCCAAAATAACCAGTCAAAATGGGACCTATATAAAACCATTGACTGGTTACACAAAATAGATTCCCTCTCTTACTAATTTAATATGTTTTACATGCTTGAGGGCAGCCAACCAAAGATGGAAAAGGAGTGGATAATGAACATATTGACAATACAACTCTCCAAGAAAAAGAAAAAAAATAAAATTACCTACCCAATATGATTGATTGGACATACAAACATCTTGGAGTAGATAGGAAAGCTTATCTTACCCTTTTTGATGCTCAAATTTAAGCTCTAAATTTAGCACAACCGACGATGGATCCTCCTTAGCATCTTCCAACTAAGATAGGTACCTGATAGGACATCCTCTTGTCAATACAAACATTGAGCAATCAGATTTTACCTCATTCCTATACTTTGTTGCTTCATCATTATACCCCTTAGGCACAGTCAGATCATAATCTCCTTGAAGCACATACTCATATTGAAATATTTATTCATCCTCAAGGTTTTCCTCTATCACACAAGGTGGTGGTTCATCAAGCTTCATTTCCTGAGCACTCAAGATTTCTTTCTCATCAAACTCACTCATGATCTCATATTGTTCCTCAACTACAAATGAGGGTTGATTTGAACATCTAAGGTCCAAAAGGACATCTTTGTCTTAATCAAGGTCTAATTTCCCTTCCTCTAACTCCAATCCATCAGGGTTATCTTCATTTGATAACTCACCCTAAATTGAACCATCCTCTGGTTCTCAATTTTGATCCTCTTCTTGATCTATGTAGAATGGACTTTCAATAGTTGATTCAAGGTCTAATCCATTTTCAAATTGAGGATTGTCCTCATCAGGATCTATTTTTTTCATGTCAAAGCCATGTAAAGAAGGTTGGTTCAAACATAACTCTTCCCCTTCTAAATGAAGTGGGATGCCTATTATGATCTCATTATAGACACCTTCATTGTCTTATTTAGGTTCATCTATGACTGCAATATCCTCCTCTATCCTTCGTACAACAAGGTCTTTATTTAAGAGGGAGATAGTGGGAGGGTGAAGAAGTTCACCTTGATTGCAGCTTATGAGAGTATCCTTCTAGCTAGGGACCTTGAATGGTACTTTTGGTGGATCTTGAGGGAAGGAGAGAGAGTCTCAAAACTCTTGTATCCCTAACTCATTGAGTTGAGATATGGTTTCTTGATCTACTTTTGGCATAACCTACTCCTCCAAAACTACCTATTGGACTACCTCAACTAACACCTCATCTTTCTGAAAGACTATGAATTGAATTCCATGAGGGAAAAGTGTAGGAAGCAGCCTCTTTTTCTTGAACCAATTCCTAGACATCTATGACTAATACTTCCTTCTTTTTATGCATGCCTTCCTTAATTGATTTCTATAAGGGGAATGTGTAATAAATAGTTGCCTTTTCTTCATTTTGACTCTCTTCCTCTTTCCTCATTTTTAGCTCTAATTCTTTGATTTTTCTATCTATATTCTCTTTCAAAATCCTCTCTTTAAGGTGATCCTTGGCCTCATGAGGATCAGGAACACAAGAGGGTTGATATGAGATACAAGAGGATTCTTGAGGAAGATAAGTGGGATCCTAGATATGAACAATAGGTTGTTCCACAAAAGTCTTATTCTTTCTTTGAAGGCTTGCTTGGATTGAAATCCAAGAAGGGAAAGTTTGAGGAACACATGAATAAATTGGAACATAAGAGGGGTCACTTGGAGTAGTCTCTTGGGGAGGAATGGTGGCACATAATAAGGTTGAGGTGGTGTAAGTGAAGGATTATAAGATTGGCGAGGTTAGACCTATTTCTCTTCAATTCCTTTTAGCTTATCCTTAATGCTTGGATGTGAACACTTGCATCCATCATCTCACATATGAGATTGTTCCAATTTTCTCTCTCAACAGGTGCCCATTCTTCTTTCACTTACTGTAATGACTCCCTCACACAAAGAATTAGGTCAGTAGATAAATCTTGGCCATAATAATTTCATGAGCACAATTCTAATGCATGATTTTTAAGGCTTACTAAATTTTTATTAATTTTTGGTATGGATGGCTCTTGATAGGTTTGGTGAGGAGCAATAATATGATGTGCTTGTTATTCATAAGAAGGATCAAGGCAATATTCTTGCATATATGACTAATGTAGGTCTTCAAATTTTTGGTGAGGATCATGAGGAAGGTAAGAGTGATAAGATTCATATGGATTATGAAAATTATATTGGGATTATTGATAAGGAGGTGGATAATAGGTATATCCACCATAGCTATTCATATTAACCTCGTATATTGAATGAGATATAGGAGTTGACTAAAATTTTCAATGAGACATACCTAGTCTTCTCATAACCAAAAGCCTTGATTCAGAGTCACCGTTGGTGCTAATTTGCTTACTTCCAAAAGTTGATTAGAATAAAGACACACCAAACTCTTTCCACTCAATTTGACCTTGGTCCCACTAGGCATGCCAGAACTGTTATGGATGTAGATTGCACCCTAGATGAAAGTAGAAATTTTTAGGTCCTACTTTCAAATCTAGTCCAATATGGGAATGATCCTAGGTTATGGGTTACCAAAACTTAGGTCAAACCTTTAGGGTTTTTAATGAGGCTAGCTCCTCAAATATAAAAATATAGTCCCTTTTACTAAACCTACACTATTAGGATGAAAAGGGAGAGGAATACATGAATGAAAATATATACTAAATATGGTGATTCACCAAATGTTCAAAGATCCACTTTCATCTTGGACACTTATATGACTACTGATTAATTCAATCAAGACAAGGACTGATTGGATTCTATGACAAGGTTGTAAGCATGAGTATATTTTATGGAGGCTAAAAAGAGACCTATGACTTGAAGGATAGAAAAAGAAAGGTTTATATAAGATAATATGGACTTATGACACTTCAAGAGGAATGTCACTAGTTAACACTTCATACAACCTACAAGAAACTAATAGAATTGAAGTAAGGTACATGAAGAATATACAAATGATGAATAGAAACATACACTCTGCACATCAAACTTCAATAAAGCACAATTATCACTCAACTAGAATGTAAAAATTGTCTTATATTGCTTCAAGAGAGTGTTAAATTTTGATTTTGGTAGAGCTTCGCTATCTCCATCTAAGGAATGCAAATCAAGATCTAAAAGCTAGTATTTATAGGAAGAAAAAGGGGAGGAGAGAGAAAATAGAACTAAAGGGATCATTAATGAACCCAATCTCATTTAGAACAACCATCATTGTAATCCTCCCCAAGCTTGCTCCTACACTAATGTCACTCTATCCTTTTTTGGCATGATGTAAAATATGAAAATCAAGACAAGTTACAAGGAATGAGTTTAGATATTGTATGAATCTTCTTGAGCTCTTTTGTATCAATGTCCTTTGTGGGGCAAGGTGTTCATATTCAGGGACATGCTCATGTTTATTTTTAGCGGTTATTTATTGAGGGTATGGCTCAAGATGATCCTCTATTAATGGCATGTACCGACCCTATTTGGGAAATGAACCTAGGTTTACTATAGATGAAAACCAATGAAAATATTGGTTTTCCAATGTCAACAGATAAAACTCGCCAAGTGTTTGATCTCGATTTGTTAATGAGTCACCACCCTTTTGGTCTGTATTAGGTCTAAAGACCTATTTTACCTCTATGGAGCTCTATTGGCAATGCTTGGTCTCAGTGTCCCTACTCTGGTTCCACCTAGATCCATCCTAGATTGCATTTTGGGTTTGGTTCCCTCGTATTTACCTTACATGGTCAAAAATGGCTTTATTGACTTCCATAAAAAAAAAATTGGGCTCACCTTTGTTTAATAGGCTTTCAACCATGACTCATATCATTAACTCATTGACATTTTTTCACACCATCTAATCTCCATGGTATGAGTTAATTTGAGCCTTTTGATCTATCCGTAACCTATCAACTCTATCTGAGTTGGCATTATTTTGTAACCTCGCATTTGTACTCAAAATCTATTGTCAGTCTATTTGCTCTTGTGCTTATGCCACATGTTGGCCTCTAATATTCTTGACCTTTTGACTTTCTCATGTATCATTGATATGAATCCATGATTTAATGTGATCCATTGATCTTCTTGGGCCCATTAACCTATCAGTTACTACTTATCCTTGTATCTTTTGTATGATCGAATGCCGATCATTGATCCTGCCTTTTGAATCTAAATAGCTATTCCACAAGGCTTAAAAGTGATGTCTACATGCCTGTATTTGATTTTTATGTGAATATATCTAACATTTATATGACTGTCACTAAAATTTTTAAATCCCAATGGTTATTTTCCATGTCTTAAATTTGATGTTTGTGTACCCATCAATTGATGTCCATGGGAATGTCAATGGCGTCTGTGTGATTGTTAATCTTTGGACCCCAATAGATGAATATTGGGATTGAACTTTGACACTTTCATAAAATTTACTCTACTTTCCATGCATTTTCCCTACAACAAACAATTCTTTCAAACTTTATGTTGGGCATTTGTCTCAAAACTATTTCCTCGAGCTTTTTATTTCGGCCACTTTCCCCGAAAGAATTCTACCTTGTACCTTTTGTTTCAGATAAAATGTCTAATAGAATGATAATTTAGGTTTATTATATCAAACATTTTATATAGAATAATTCATGCATTTGTGACTTTGTTAGCCTCTTGATACAGACAATTTTCCAAAAAAAATTAGCTCTTTGGGAAAATTATTGTGGAATTATTAACCTGATAGAAATTTGTCTTTATCTTTTGCCTTAGATAAAATGGATAAAATAAATTGGGTCTTCGATAACTTTGTCATGGATATTTTATCTAAAATAAATATGCCTTTTTCCTAAACACTTTACCCAAATAATTAGTTCTTCAAAAAATTTGTTGTTTGCAGATAATTTATACGAAATAAATATGACACTTAGCCAAATATCTAAAACAATTTCTCCAAAGGAATTCATGCCTTCAGAACTTATGCTTGTAAATGATTTCCTTCAAGATTTGGAAAATATATTTTTATCATGGACATTTTATCGATGGAAATGCCTTCGAGCATTTGCTTGACCCTTGAAAGCCCTAATTATTTTCTAAGGCATATACAAACTCGTCCCATGTCTTTGAACTACATTGATACCATGAAGACTTACTTCCAAACCATTTCTCCTCCTTAATTATTAGGTCCCTCATTTCAATAGGAATATTATTTTGATTATCTATCCATGCATGACATCCAAAACATGACTTTGCCTCTAAACAAATTTTTGTATGTGGTCTAAAAATGGCCAATAGGTATGAGACTATCAAACAACTATAGCAAATCCTAGAGTCACAATAACCTACATAGTTTGGTATCAATAGAGATGGCCACAAAAACTATTGAGACTAGTACATGGGGCCATGAGGAGAAGATTAGTGTGAAGTCTTGTACATGCAAATGCATGTTTGAGATGATAGTGATAATAGACACCATATCCATAGGTAGGGAGAGTGTTAGGTTGTGGAGCTAAAAGCTTCACCCAGATGCAAACAGAAGGAGGTTGATGAGTAACAGTCACCGGCGTCGACTGGCCAAAACTGACGTCGGTCAGGGATCAGTGTAAAGGCAACCGACATCAGCAGGGATCGGCCGATGTCGGTCACCTCCAGTCAGACAGGGATCAACGTCGGTTGCCTGTACGGTTCCAAAACTGCTATTGACGAACAGTCAGTTAAGTGAACGGGTTGTTTGCATGATAAAGAGTAGTTCGAGTCTTGAGCCGCAAGTCTAATCATTGTATGCATGAGATCTATATAATAGACTCATAGGCTGTATTGTTAAGTGTAAAACTTGGAGAGTTCTTCCCATGGTAGAATCAAGTAGGATTCTTCATGTATGTAAGATCAGGGTTGGTCTGCAGGGTGTTGCTAGATCATGGAGGAGATCTACATGTGATAAGTAAGATCAGGTTGGTCTACAGGGGTGTGTGTATGCGAGGGTCAAAATGAGATCGGTGGGGGAGCAAGATCTAAGGTGACAGCAATACATCAATGAGAAAGATCATGGTGAGATCTACTTGGAGTACTAGTTCGTACTCAGTTGTACTGATAGTATAATGAGGTGAACAACAGCTTGTGTTAGCTGTGTGTTGTGACCTCTATTGAGAGAAGATTACTCTTGAGGGAAGATTACTGGTATGCCCACAAAGTGGAAGAAGAGTGTGATCTCTTTGTTGTAATTTCCTTCTAACTGAGTTGAATACAATTGTGTGTTGCCTCTCATATTTTGTGTTATTTCTCATTGATAGTTACTTGTACTTCTGGTTATTTCTGCATGTTTAAGTTGCTTGTACATTGGTAATCACGTGTGCTCTTAAATCTGACAAGTTGTGTCAGAGCTTTGGGGAACCTAGGTCCTATCAAATGGTATCAGAGTGAGGTTGGAGGTTCTCAGAGCGAGGTTTACTAATAGGTGGTTTAGATCTGGTTAGTGTTTGTTGATTACAGGTTACTCACAGGGGTTTCTGTTTGAGTGGGAGTATAGCAACGGCAGAAGAAGGTAAGCTGAGAATGGATAAATTTAGACACAAGTGTAGCACCATAGGATGTGTGGTGGGTGGTCTTCAAGTGGGAGCTTAAAGAGGAATACAAGCCAGGATGCAGATTAGACAAAGTATTGGTATAGGTATAGGTGCAGCTGTTTATCTCCAAGTGGGAGATTGTTAGGTTGTGGAGCTAAAAGCTTCACCCGGATGCAAAAAGAAGGAGGTTGCTGAGTAATAATCACTGGGGTCAGCAGGCCACAACTGACGTCGGTCAAGGATCAATGTAAAGGCAACTGACATCGATAGGGATTAGCCGACGTCGGTCACCTCCAGTCAGACAGGGACCGACGTCGGTCGCCTGTGCGGTTTCGAAACTGTTGTTGATGAACAGTCAGTTAAGTGAACGAGTTGTTTGCATGATAAAGACTAGTTCGAGTCTTGAGCCGCAAGTCTAATCATTGTATGCATGAGATCTATATAATAGACTCATGGGCTGTATTGTTAAGTGTAGAACTTGGAGAGTTCTTCCCATGGTAGAGTCAAGTAGGATTCTTCATGTATGTAAGATCAAGGTTGGTCTGTAGGGTGTTGCTAGATCATGGAGGAGATCTACATGTGATAAGTAAGATCAGGTTGGTCTGCAGGGGTGTGTGTATGCGAGGGCCAAAAGGAGATGGGCGGGGGAGCAAGATCCAAGGTGACAGCAATACATCAAGGAGCAAGATCATGGTGAGATCTACTTGGAGTACCAGTTCGTACTCAGTTGTACTGACAGTACAATGAGGTGAACAACAGCTTGTGTTAGCTATGTGTTGTGAACTGTATTGAGAGAAGATTACTCTTGAGGGAAGATTACTGGTATGCCCACAAAGTGGAAGAAGAGTGTGATCTCTTTGTTGTAATTTCCTTCTAACTGAGTTGAATACAATTGTGTGTTGCCTCTCATATTTTGTGCTATTTCTCATTGATAATTACTTGTACTTCTGGCTATTTCCGCATGTTTAAGTTGCTTGTACATTGGTAATCATGTGTGCTCTTAAATCTGACAAGTTGTGTCAGAGCTTTGGGGAACATAGGTCCTATCAGAGAGACAATAGGGATGATGGGCATGAGCATTGATCAGGTTGTGATGGTTATTGATGTAGGTGATCATGGGGTAGCTAGAGGTGACCAGGGAGTAATTGAGGGTGACCAGGGTGTGGGTGGAGATGATCAGGGAGTGGGTGGTATAGGTCCTGATGTTACATGGCCTTCTAGGCCACCTATTAGTATGGCATACTAGGCATAAATTACTAGCCTATGATAAGAGATGAGGGTGAGGGTGGTTGAGGTGGCCAAGATCATTATTGATCATGACATATATCACCTATAAGTTATATATTTATAGTGACAAATAGATCATAAGGATAGCTAGATGTGCCTAATATTATCTCACCTTACCAATTTATTGGGGTAGATTGGGACTAAAGATGCATAGATTGCATCCTTATAGGGCTAGATAGGTCAAATTCAAGCCAAAAATGCTATATAGTATCCCTACAGGGTTAGCTTTAGGATAAATATGCATAAATAGTGGCCTTATAGGGTCATATAGGTCAGATTCATACCTGATTGAGCCAGAGGGAGTTGGAGCTATAGGTGGATGAGAAGACCAGGGATGAGGGGGCCACCCTATTAAAAAGATAAAGCTTAGGTGATGTGACATGTCAAACATCCCATCTGACTAGAGAGGACCAGTATTACAAGGGTTTGTATGAGGATGTGGTGCTAGTAGATTAGTGAGATCCATATTACAGGGCCATCACTTCTTCTCACTCCATGCATCAGTCACCTAGGAGACCACCAAGACAACCTTGATTTGGTCCTTTGAGACATTTTTGTATTTTGGACATGTATATTTCATACTTAGCATATGGATGCCCATGATGCTCATATTGTATATTTTTTTTATAAGACTCATGGACATTTATGTGATTATGATGAGATTTATTATATGATGTGTTTATATATTTTGCTTATGTGATTGTGATGTGATGGTTAGATTAGATCTATTGATTATATGCATGAGATGATTAGGGTTGATTATATATATGTGATGAGTAGGATTTATTTACATGTATGGAATGATTCAATTATGAATATATGTTGTATGGATGCTATTTGATTTGATGTATATGAGGATGAGAACGACATGGGTTTTATTGATTATATGGATGTTATTAGATATTGATGTATTGTGGATGCTATGATTTTGATGAGGATGACATGGTTTTTGGATAAATGATGTGATGGTTGTTTTAATGTTTTTATATTTTATAAAATGGATAAAATGATATAATGTGATATATGAAATGGAATGTGTTATATCATGTGCTAAGATTTAGATAGACTATCCTTTAATTACTATAATCATATGTCTCACAAATTTGGTAATGGGTAAATCCTCCTACACCAAGGAGGTGGATGGATCTATTTTTAAGTTAGGGTGGTCAAATGGGTTGTGGGGTGTCTTGAAGCCACTGGAAATGTCAAAAATATAGTTTTACTATTGCACTTTGAATAAAATGTTCCTGCGACATGTGGATAGTCAAGGTCACATTTGACTCATAGTGCATGGGGACTTTAAGAGGGAACTCCGTTAATGACATTCCCAATTTACAATGGGTAGTCATTTATGGCCATCCTCATTCCCTAAAAAAGACAAAAACTTCATATTTACAAAACTAATACTTAAAAAATACAATCTAACACAACAAACATTTACATACTTATCTAAGACAAATTGATTACAACAACTTAACATAAAATATTTCAATATTTACATGACATAATTATTGACAAGACAACTTAATGATATGAATATTGACAAAATAGCTTAATGACAAGTTTATATGTCGATAAAAGACTAGATTTATATATATGGTTATTAACAATATGACTTAATAAAAAATTAAAAAGTATTGAAGAAAAAGACAAATGAGATTTTAACCTAACTATATGGGATTTGACTATTATGTTTAGAATAATTAAACTATGTAAGTAAACGGAATAATGAGGATGACTATTTACAAGATGGGTTAAAAATTCTAAAATGGCATATAATGATAATGATGACCTAAAAATTATTTACACAAATATGTTTGTGAAAGAGATGACTATTTACAAGATGACTTATTATATCAACAATATTTATAGGAGTAATCTAAATACATGATAGTGATTAATGATAATCAAGACTAGATCGAACCAGGTAGATTGTAAGCTAATGAACTAGATAAAAATTTTAGGATTTTGTGTTTTAAAAAATGTTTTATACATCCTAAATGAGGAATAATTAATGGCCCTTCTCTAATAATTAGATTAGTGGGTACAGGTGGATGTATTTTTATGGTAATGAATGGGGATGAGCAAATTTTGGTGTGATTGAGGTTGATAGGGAGAAGATCTATCTGGGAGAATTGATTTTAATTTGGATTTGGATATCAGAAGGAAATTTTGATTTCAAAGTGGATTAGACATTTCAGATGACTCTTCAACAGGTGTTATTTTTTCACTTTCAACATTAATCTACCCCATTTTGAGACTCATATATCCTAATTTTCAAAACATATATCTTACACCCATTGTTGGGATCAAGTTCATATGGGAGATGAGTGGACAAGATGGGAAGATGGGAACAATGGGAGATGAGGAATTGAAATGGTGACAGATAGGAGTGCCCCTAAATATGAGTGCTTACAGATGGAGGATCAAATATTTTAGGCCCTCTAGGTATATAATTATTTTAGATGCATAATATTCATTGGTTCTTCAAGCTATTCTCCATCTAGAGTGGCTAATTTATATGCTCCTAACCCAATTTTGGCAATAATAACATAAGGCCTAAACCATTTTGCTTCAAAATTTCCATTCTTTTCACATTCATCATTGGTGTTTTTTTAATTTTCCTTAAGGATTAGGTCACCAATTTCAAATTCTTAAGACAAGATTTTCTTGTGATATTGGCCTTTTAGCTTATTTTAATATACCCTGAGGTGATCAAGGTCATTCTAACACTTTTCATCCAATAACTCTAATTCTTGTAGCCATTATTTTCTACACTCATTGTCTATTATTATGTCCCACAAATATATATGTAATGAGGGGAGTTTGACTTCGACCAACAAGACTACTTTTGTGCCATATAACAAAGAGTATGGAGTGGCCCCAATTGGCATTTGGACACTATTTATATATGACCAAAGTGTTGGATATAGTTGTAGATGTCAGTTTCTTCCAGCATCATTGACAATATTCTTGTAAATTTTGATAAGGGTTTTATTTGTTGCTTCTATGTCTATAGGACTGTGGTATATATGATAGCCATAGCTTTCACCCATTTAGTAAAATACTTTATGGCTGTAATAATAAACTTGTGTCCATTTGATGAAGTAGGATTAATCTTTTCAATAAGATCTAATCCCCACATTGAAAATGGCCATGGGATGATTATAAGTTGAAGCTGTTGAGCAGGGGCATGTAAGAGATTCTCATGATTTTGATAGGCTACACACTTGCACACATACTAAAAAACATCATGATCCATGGTTGGAAAATAATATCCAATCTAAAGTAACTCCTTGGTCAAGGCCATTCCACTGACATGGACTCCATAAATACCATCATGAACTTCATTGATTGTGAGAAGGGCCTCATCTAAGGTCAGGCATCTTAATAGGGTCTCATCATAGCCTCACTAACAGAGCATGCTACTGAGGATGGTGTAATGGGATGTGCATTGGATGAAGGTTTTGCATTGGTGATGGTTAAGATATGGTGGAAGGGTATTGTCATGGAGGTAGACATAAATGACATGGTACCATTATTGAATGGGATTAGGGATTGCAAAGATTTGATAATGATCCAAAGCTTGATGGGCAGGAAATAATAAATGTTCAACCAAAAAATTGCCTTCAAAGACATCTTCTAGGACATCTATGAAGCACCTGATAGTGGCCATTGAATTTACAGCTTTGTTACTTCCTCTTGGCACTTGCTCAAAAGTGAAAAATTGAAAATTTTGCTTTAACTGATCAACCATTTGCTTATAGGGAAGTAAATTATCATCTTTGGTTTGTCAATATTCATTAACCTATTTGATAATCAACTAAGAATCCCTAAAGACCTGAATATGTTGAATATTCCACTAGATGGAAAGTTATAACATGGAAATCAATGCCTCATATTTAATGATATTATTGGTGCATGGGAAAGATATTCAAAAGGATTTATGGATTAGGTCTCCTTGAGTTTTTACCAAAATTATTCTCACTCCTGACCCATGCATGGTAAATGATCCATCAAAATATAATTTCCATCCAAGTGATTCTTTAGTTGTTAATATGGATTCATCAGGGAAGGTTATTGTTAACGGTTTTGTGTCTACTATGGGTGTTGTTGTTAGTTTATCTATGATAATTTTCCCCTTAATGGCTTGTTGATTCACATACTCAATGTCAAATTCACTTAACAACATAATACATTTATCAATCCTTCATGTTAGGGAAGACTTGGACAACATGTATTTAAGTGGATCAATTTTTGTGATTAGCTTGGCTTGGTTATTTAACATATAATGTCTGAGTTTTGGCATGCAAAGACCACAACTAAGCATGCTTTATCTATAGGTGTATAATTGAGCTCGTATGAGATAAGTGTTCTGCTTAGGTAATATAAATCTCTTTCCTTTCCTACATCATTGTGTTGAGATAAGAGAGCCCCTATATCACATGGCGTAGCAAAAATATACAAAAGTAATGGCCTTCTCATTATTGGTGGTGAATGTACTAGAGGATTTAATAGATAATACTTCAAATTATCAAATTCCTTTTGACATTCCAAATTCTAGTCAAACTTAGCTCCTTCTTTTAAGAGATGAGTAAATGGATGGCACTTATCTGCCTACTGAGAAATGAATCAACAAATGCCCTATAATTTTCCTCGAAGGTTCTATAGCTACTTTAGTTTTTTACAGGGAAGTATTTCAACAATGGCTTTTAATTTAGCAAGATCTACCTTGATGCCTCATCGAGAGACTATGAATCCCAAGATTTTCCTTGAAGTGACCCTGAATACACATTTATTTGGGTTTAGTCTAACTTTATATTCTTTGAGCCTCTCAAAGATCCATCTGAGGACTGCTAGATGTTCTTCTCTTAACTTGGGCTTTCCTAAAACATCATCCACATAATATTCCACAATATTATGCATCATGTCATGCAAAATGATTGGCATGGCCCTTTGTTAGGTTGTTCCATCATTTTTCAGTGCAAAGGACATCACTTGATAGCATAAAGTCCCCCATGGAGTGATAAATGTAGTTTTATGATGATCTTTTGGAGTGATTTTGATTTGATTATAACCAAAAAATCCATCCATAAGGGAGAGCATTTTGTATCTTTCTACATAATCCACGATCATGTCAATATTTGGCAAAGAAAATTCATATTTTGGACAAGCCTTTTTTATATCTTAGAGTTCAATATAAATTTGTATCCCTCCATGTGGTTTTGCAATGGGGACAATATTAGAGATCCACTCGGAATAATCAATTGGCCGAACGAATCCTACTTCCAAGAACTTTTGTAATTCTTCCTTGACTAATAACACCACCTTGGGATGCATCTTTCAGAGCTTTTGTTTAATTGGTTTGGCATTTGGATGAAATACTAAGTGATGCACTACCAAATTAGGATCTAATCCAAGCATGTAAGAATAGCTCCATGAGAATATGTTGATAAATTCCTTGAGAATCTCTATAAGGATTTGACATTCTGCGTAAGTGAGAATTACCCCCAATTTGATTATTCTCATATTTTATTTAGTTCTAATATTAATTTATGTGACCTCCTAAATTAGGGAAGGTGATTGATATTGAATATATAATGGGGGTGGTGGTATCTCTTCTATCGAAGCAAACTCAACTAGGAGTTGTGTACCTATCTCTTGATAAAGTGCTTGTTCATTAGGATTTGGCTGAATTTCTTCCATATCTGGAGATGGATCAGCTTTGTCATATTCTTCCTCTTTGAATTGATTTAATGATGCAAGATGTTGTCCAAAATAGGTGGATTCATTTAAATTAATAGTGAATCCCCTTTTTTGATCCCACATAAAACCTTGAGCTCCTTGGTGTTCAATATTAGCCTCATCATTTTGAAATGTATCAAAGGATGGTTCTTTCCTCTAATCCCAGTCTATTAGTTTAGGGTAGTGAAGGGAGATGTTGATAGTATAAATGGTAGTGTTGGAGAATAGGTTCATGGCAGCCAGGTCTTCGTAGATGATATAAATAGAACCTATCTTGCTTTCTTCATCAAGAGTAGACTCTTAAAGAATTGAAGAAGTATCCATGGTGATAGAGTTAAGGTCAATGGCTAGTGGTTTGTACCTTAAGCCAAGTCATCTTGGATGTTATTGAACACCAATAGGTTCTATCCTACCTTGTTCCTTTTGACTTGGTCCTTTACCCTTATAATTCATATGTTGAAGCATTTTTTGTAGTTGGGGATATTTTTGCCTGTGAAACTCTAGGGATGCATCTTCATGAATAATCTAGGAGTTGTTAGGCTCTTTAAAATATTCTTATAATAACATCCCTACACTTATGACGGTAGTTAGTCTGAACTGATAAACAATAGGTTTATCTTGCCGCATAGTTGGGGACCCATAACTAAGTGTGGATAGTGTAAGGTCTCCTACGCATATAATTTTGTATTCATATTTTCCACACCCCTTGGAGATAATTTTCAAGCATGTGATTTATGGTGACTCAGATGAGGCAAGTGACAGACTATCAGGGTGGACATATTGTATAGATTTGGGATTATAATATGATATTTGGGTGCTTGGAAAATAAATATCAAGATTTGGTTGTTCTATTTGATAGCTACAAAATTGTTTGATTTCACTCGAGATGGTGACCTCCATGCCTGAATGTGGGAATTTGAGACATTGGTGAGGGGTGGAGGGTATTCTCTCATATCATGAATCTAGGGTCATCCCAAAATAATATTATAGGGGAGATCTACATCCACTACATGAATCAATGTTTTGTGGACTACATGCCCCACAACTATGAGAAGATATATTATTCCAGTGGACGGCCTTTTATTATCATCATAAGACTTTATCATTATTAGAGTAGGCCCTAATGGAGATTATGAATATCGCATATTTTTTAGAAACTCAATATTTCAAAAATTTAGGGAGGACACTCCATCTATAAGAACCTATGAGATTTTTTGGTTTGCAATGAAGATTTCAATTAATAAGGGATAATTGTGATAAGGGCCTATTGGTGGCATGTCCTAAGCACTGAAGGTGATCTATTGTGATGGAGATAAATGACCCACCAATGCTTGAAATTGATTTATATCAATATCCCTAAGAACTTTTAATTCATGCAAGACTTGATTTAATATTTCTCAATGTATAGTATAAGTTATGAGAAGCTCCATAAAGGGAGATTTGTGTTGGCATCTTCTCAGGCTGTTGAATAATATCATGTCTTATTGGGAGAGTTGGAAGCTTTCTTAGGGATAGTGATTTTTTGAGACAAAGAAATGGGTGGATCCTTTGGGGGTGCTCCAAGAACTGTTATTTTTCCACGTCTGGTAGTAACTACACAATCAACAATGGCCCTATTAATTTTAAGGGTAGGGGATGGTAGATTTGCGGGCTCTTAGGGGCCTTAGATTTTCATGGTGTTAATGTAGTGATATGGGATGGAATGATAATCAATATTGTTGGAGTTAGAGACTTGACCCTGATCCCTTAGTGGTTTCATTTTCTTTTGGTATGTTTTGGTAGTGGGTCATGATATATCCCCAATTATTAATTTTTGGATTGGCTCGTTTGACTTTCTCCTTCTAATTTTTATATCCCCTTTTTCTATCAAGTCTTGGATGAAATGTCTTCATTGCATGCATTTTTCAATATCATGCCCTTTGAATCGATAGTAATGATAAAACTCATCTTCATGGTACCAGTCAAGACATGGTTTATTATCATCCAAGGGTCAAATTTTTGGGAGAGTTATCATACTGACAGCAATTAACTTTTTCAAGACCATTTCAATGGGCACACCAAGACTAGTAAGATGACATTTCCATGCTCTAAGATTTGGTTTTCCCTTTGACACAGTTATGTTGGAGATATTTTGATTTTTGGTAGTGGGGTAAGATTTATGTACTTTTTGTACATGTTTTGAATCAGTAACACCATCCCTAACTACATTCTTGTTCTTATTGAAGACTTTTGGCTTACCTAAAAAAGTATTACCTTGATTTTGACTTTGTTCATTCCGAGTATATAATTTGATTATTCCCCTTTCAATAAGCAATCTTTCTATATGGATACCCTTTTCTATAATCTCATCAAATGATTTGGCACATTGAAATTTTAATTGATATTTTAATTCATCATTTAGATTATCAATGAAGATCTTAGCCAACTCTTTTTCAAGGATCGTACAATAGAAGCAATTGGCTAGACTCCATCATTGTAAGAATGATGTTAGATTCTCTCCATTCCTTTGTTTGGTATTATAGAGATCAATTATATAAATGTCATGTTTTATATTGAAAGTGAAATGTCTCACAAATTTTTCTATTGGCTACTTAAAAGTAGTAATGGACCCCTTAGGTAAATGCATGAACCATTCAAGAATAGGTCCTGTGAGACTTTTAGGAAAGATTCAAAGTAGATAAGCATCATTGTATGTGACCTCATGGCATGCTACATAAAACTCCTAAGCATGGTCACGAGGGTCCCCTCTCCCCTTATATTTATCAAATTTTGGAACTTCAAAATGTGTCGGGAAGGGTATTTATAGAATGCTTATGTCTAATGGGGAAAGTATTCATATCAATATCTCATTACCTGAGTGCAAGGGTCAATCTGCTGAAGAGTTTCCTTCATCATCTTCCACTCTTGGGAAAATGAGAGATCCATTAAGGATTGGAATTATGAGTTTGGCTTGATTTTAGTTTTAATGGGTCAAGATTAGTGTTTTTAGTAGTTCTAGGTGATGAGGGCCTTTGATTTTCAGGGATTTGGGATGCAAGGGAGTTGATTTGTTGGGTAAGTTGGTATAGGTGATCCTCCAAGGCAGATCTCCTTCTTTCAGCCTCAATGTGATTGTTTTAAGGGGCTTCTTCTTCTACGTCTAGCTCTTGTTCATGGTCTACAAGTTTAGGGTTCCCCTCTTCTTGTTTAGTGACATGTGTACAAGGAGTGTTGGGTCTAGATGGGGATAGAATGAGATGTTGTAGGATATTAGGATTAAATTTAGGGGTAATTCCCCCCATTCCAATAAATTGGGCTAGGATTGGGTCACGATTTTCATATATATACTAATCGAATTGGGCTCTAACTTCATCACTATTGAATAACTCATTAGTGAGTATTCCATCTCCTACATAAGTATGCATGTAACTTTGAGTTTTGTCATTATCCCTACTCTGTTCACCTAGTTTTTTTAGGACATCATATTCTTGGTTTGATCCTTGTCCCAATCTTAGGACTTGGGCATGGGCCTTGATTGGCATGGTGGATAATGTAAGCTGGTATGAAGATGATTGAGGGTTGATTTGATGTGGGTAATGTGACCTCGATTAATAAACTATAATGGTCAAGATGGATGTGATAAATGTGGTAAGATTTGGACTATTGAGATTAAGGACTATGATGATCGAGTATTATCAATGTGACAACCCTATTAAGGTTCAACCTAACAAGGAGACTAAATGATAAGATGACTAAATGTCTTCACACTAACAAGACGATGATTGGATAAAGGTTAGTTGTGAATAAGTGAGATGATAAGACGATAGGGTGCTAGGTAAAACCCAACAAAGTTATAGACTTTATGAATATTTAAGCAATGTAGTATATTTTGGGATGAATGATGAATAATATGATTACAAGATTAAGATGGTTAACCATTAGCATAGTTTTAAGACAAAATCTAATACTCAAGATTACAAAGGATGGGATGAAGATGAAAATGGTTTAGTTTTAACCCTAAGTTGGAATGTGTCCTAAGAGTTCTCTAGGTGTTTTGTGAGAAAGGGGATAACGCTGACTCAATTCACAATCAATATGGGTCTAGCATGACATGCACACAAGCATACCAATCACAATCCCTAATATTAGTAAACCAAAGGATGTGTAACCTAATGACTACACCTTCTAACATCTTTGTGGGTGAGGTTGTAGGATGGTGATCCATTATAGAATCTCCCAAACCCTCTCAGCACCGTTTACACTTAACAGTTAATTGGGCACTGATATTGACTATGACAGTAAGTTTCTTATTATAGATGAAAGGTCCTATGCTAGGTTTACGTAAGGTTTTAGGGCCGTCTTTGATATACACAAGGTACATGGAGCCCAAATCCATGTAGGGTGTTATCTAATGCTTGGGTCAAAGAATTAACTCTTTTCCTTAATAGAAGACTTATATGGGATCAACTTATTGGCCTAATGATAGTTTTCCTTGATATTTATGCTCTGCCAGAACATGGAGTGTGGTCAAATGTGCAATGATGAAATCTATGTCACCAACCCTTAGATACTAGGTAAGTGTGTGGGGGCGAATTCACGTCATGTTGTACCTTATGAAAGCAAAATTTGGGGTAATAGATAGGCAAACAAATATATTTAACCAATTATTTAATTATGTGAGAAAAAAACACAATCAAATCAAAGAAATATATACAATAAATTTTAAATCAAAGCCTTAATCCTACAAAGAAAAAATTTAAAAACTTGATTTAGGGCCTCTCACTTAGGTGTCTTCCACAAAAATTGTTAGAAGTTTCTAACCAATCAAAATTACCTTTGGAACCAGCAAAACCAATTTGACATAGTTAGATTTTTAAAATCGATTCCATAGATGCAAAACCATAACTAATAGGGTAATACCATAACTGTCATATCTATAATTTTACAGACAGTTAGCTAGTTATAACCGTGTTGTCAATCAAAACTGCTTGTGGTTAGTCAAATTTGCTACTGGAAATTAAAACTGCGAGTGTCAAGAGGCAATCTTGTAACTTTCAATGAAAGTAATAGATTTTAAAATAGGTTATAAAATAAAATGTTCAAAATGCCAAAAGAGATGTTATTTTACTTGAAGCAAGCTTATATCAGATACTATTAAGTGGATGTATTATAAAACTACCTTAAGTCAAAACCATAGATTAGATCTCAAAATCACCTTTGGAAATCAATATTGCTTCTTTTGACAAGTAATTTTGCTTCTAGGCAAATTAAAATGAAATATATACAAATTACTAAAAATGTTGAAATATATATAGATTATGTCTAGAAATTTAAACTATTTATAAACCCTGTTTCTGAATTGAAAAAGATAAATTATTAAAAAGTAACAACAATACATGTTTCCCAAATATATTCAAAATCACCTATCTATCTTGAAAATTGCCTATGAGAATCAAGATCGCTTCTATCGAGAAACGGTTTTCTATAGATTAAAATTTATAATGTATAGAAGATGTGCAAGAAGATTTATTGAGATTGCTTATGAGAATAAAACCCTACCTATCTACATAAATTTAAATATGTATGACTTGAGATCAAAAATCAGAAAGATATCAATTATTATCTAACTACTATCAAAACCACTTCTGCAACTTTCAAAATTGCAAGTAAGATTCAAAATCACTACTATAGATAAGTGATATTGCAAAATGTAGTCAAGGGGTAATGAGTTTGTCTAAGCAGAATCTCTCCTCCCTTGCAATCAGATTACAAGCAAATAGAAGCAACAAGATTGTCAAAGATCAAAAACACAAATTTTAATTAGTAAACTTATGTGAAAATCAAAACTAGGATTTGCAGATGCAAAATCGTAGATGGAAATCAATATCACGACTATGGATAAGAGACTTTAAGCAATATTAAAAACTAATTATTTTTAAAGTGATACAATTTTGGTGTCTATCACTGCAAGACACCGAGGTTAGCTCAAAGTTTAAAAACCAAAAAAATATCAAAATTCCTAATATTAACCTTAGTGAACTACTTAAGTTAAAATCGTGACTATATTAAGCAAAACTGCAAATGTCTTTCAAAATTGCCTCTGTCGAGAAGCGATTTTACAAGAGGATAGAAAACTACCTAAAAGGTCAATGGTTAATGGTTAATTTGTGCAATTAGTCAAGACCGCAACTAGGATCTACAAAATCGCCTTAGTAAAAACACAATTTACAGTTGAAAATTGCAATCCGTCTAGAACATGAAAATTTCAATATTTTGGGGCACAATCATTTTCTAACCTATTTTGCAAGCTCATTTAACACATGCTACACACACAAGGGTTAGTTTAAAGGAGGGCTCCTACTACAATCTCCAATGTATGCTTGTAAATTTGAACTATGGATTCAATATACTATATATTGTAGTTTAACCCAAAACTTACAAATATATCAAAAGGAAATAATATAGAAGCAATCAGAATTTAAATGAGGCTCTTACCATCACCTTGCTTCTCTTGTCTTCTCTCCAATATCTTCAAATGAATTCTCCAAGGATTATTGACTTGTTGGATTGCTTGATAATGGTGGCTTCAAGATCTCAAATGAGCACGAGTGATTAATGGCTTCTTGGATGCAATGATAATGTGGATGCAAGTTTTAAGGATTTCAATTTAGTTCAACCAAGCTCCATGCTTGGTTATTTACAAGGTGGTGAAGGAGAATTAAAATAAATTTTAAATTCATTAAAACCCTCTAGTTTTAGAGGATTGTAGAAAGTTAGAGAATGATCTAGATTTTAGAGGCTTCTAGATGTGATTAGGAGTTAATAAAGATTTGTTTAGGGGTTTTAGGGAGGTTATAAGGCTCTAGGTGTGTAGGAAAGGCTAAGCATAGGTTGGCTAGGGAGGGTAGGTAGATTATTTTGAAATTTAAATTGGCAAGTGGGGCAAGTGATTAGTAAATGAAGTGGGATTAGTAGTTTAATAGGATGTTAGTGAGATAATCAAGGGATTAATATAGAATGGGGGTGTAGGAAGGTTAGGATGATATAAGAAATATTTAATGAGAAATGAGATTTAATTATTTAATTAGGACTATGGTTATAGGATTAAATAGTAGGATTAATGGAATAGTTAGGGCAAGTGGGTTTAGGTGTATATAGTATTTCCGAATTTTAGTAAGCTTATCATAGGAGGCCTTTGAGGGTGCCCAACATGAAGAATAGTAGACATAAGTGGCATCTAGTATTTTAGTGCACACTTGGAATTTCCTCACTGGAGAGAGGAGCTTCATAACCCAATACTCTACCTTTTGTTTCACTCTTTTAATGGCATATTGCCACAACTCCATATGGGAACTATCAAAGGCAAAGGAGATGCCCAAAATTTTGAATTTCTTTTCTCTAAGAATCCATTTCCATTTTTATTAAATCAACTAATTAAGCATGGGAATCATACTTTGCCTAAAGCATTGGATTTTGCTCCATTGCAAGCTTTAACTAGAAGCTAGGAAAAAGGTATCAAGACAGTGCATAGCTTATTTTAAAGGATTTTCTTGTTCCTTAAGAGTAAAGAAGGTGTCATCAAAAAATTGGCCATTAATGAGTTAAGAGGATCGGTTGAGAAGAGCAATATCCTTAATGAGACCCTGTTTAGCCTTATGAGTTAAGAGATAACCCAAACTTTCCATAAAGAGGACGTACAATGTTGGGCCAAGGAGACAATCTTGGCAAATAGATCATTGGAGGCCAATATATTCATATTTGAGACAATTGATAGGCTGAAGAATCAACCAAAAAGATTCGATAGCTGAAATAAAGAAATGGCCAAAGCCAAGAGCTTGTAACATAGTTATTATTAAAGGCCATTCAATCCTATCATAAGCTTTCTCGAAGTCTAATTTGAGATAGATGGTTATCTGATGAGAGGCCCTTGCCATTACATACCTTCCCAAACAACAATAAGGTTGTAAAGAATGTATTTACTTTTGATAAAGTAAATTTTTTTTGGTTTGATAAATGTAGGCACAATAAGACAAAGACAATTCACAAGAGCTTTACCAAGGATCTTATAAGACCCATTCAACAGAGTGATTGGATGCCAACTAGTGATAAGATTGGGATCTCTAGCTTTAGGCATGAATTTAATATTACCTTGATTAATACTGAAGCTGAATGACTTATTTTGAAGAGCTTCTTTGTAGACTTGAAGTAGATCAGACCCAACATATTCCCATGTGGCTTTGTAGAATTAACAAGGGAAACCATCAAATCCAAGGGCTTTGTCATTGTTCATGCTAGGGAGGGCCTCTGAGAACTCATGGAGAGTCAAGGGTGTGTCATAGAGCTTCTAATCTGCAAGCTTAAATTTTTGAGGAACCACATCTAGGCATTCTTGCAAGGCCTGAGTCCTCTCAATTGTTTCCTCCTAATCTTGGAAGACCAATCTATAGTGGTTTGGAAAGGTAGTGCTGACTTGATGGCCTTGATTTGATCATGATCTTGTTTCGCTCTAAGATATTTTAAAATTTACTTTAAGGCATTGTCTCCAATTTTCAGCTAGAAGGTGAGTACAAATTTGTGCCCCTCTGGCAACATGACTATCCACCACATTATTTTGGTCTTTGAGAGATGCAGCTAGGCTTTTCAAGTGTATATTGAAGGGGTAATCCTCTATTATTCTTTGAACACAACCTCGTCACCCCACTTTCAAATATGAGTGACCTATTTTCCATATTGGCAAAGAAAGGTGGTGGTGCATAGAATAGCCTTATTACACTATTCTATCTAGCTGGCAACAAAAGGACACTGGGGTGCTAGGTTCTAAATTTGATCAATGAGTTGGATGGTTCCCTCATTGATGAGAAGGGAGGTGTTGAGGATGAATTGATTATGTGGCACTTTGAACTAGATATTGCTCCATTCCACTTTGCAGGAGATAAAAGCGTGATTTAAGAGAACGTGCTTAGAATGCATGATGATAGGTTATCCATTGGTAGAGGCAAAGTAAAAAATATTTTGTTACAACATCATATAGTGATATTATCTTTTGAGGACCCGATTGGTGTTAGTACAACAGGTAGACCACGTAAACTAAGACATGGTATTTAATGTGTGATGTCAGAGAATAGGGTCGCTTAGGCCCCATCAATTCTTAAAATAATACCACGCTTCACATTCTCCCACCCACCATATCATAGGCAAGGAAACAACATTTTCCTCCATGTTAAAATCTCCACATACCGGCCACGTGGTAAGGGGTAGATTATTGGCCAAATAATACCATAAATATTGAGGCTCAACCAAATAGTTCGATGGGACAAATCACTCCTCGAGACAATAATTAAGGAGGAAAGCTTTGGTGAAACCAAGATACTGGCACTACCATGTCCCTCATCATGTTGAGTAGAGAACAGGGTGGCATCAAGTTGAATACATTTCAAAGTAATCTACACAAGGAAACCAAAACATTTTACTTGCAAAAGATTTTAAAAAATCTAAACCACTTGTAGAGGATATCCTAGCAAGCAAAGAACCCCTTTGAGGATGAGAGACTTGAAAAATGTGATTCTACTGGGCCTTGCAAACACTAACAAATGGGGGAGTGGTATTGAGAACTTCCGAGGATGACTTGGTTCCCTGAGGAGAAATGATTGGAGGTGAGGGTTTAGGTCCATAAAACAATTTTTTGTTGAAAACTGTTGTCTAACCGCTATTTTTTTCTGCCACCATAAGCTTCTCAACTTGTAGAAAATCCAAAGAGGGTTTTGAGAGTTCCAATTCACACAATTCAAAAAAAACGATACAATTTTTAAATTGTGTTAATTGAACCCTTACAAAAACATTTTTTTAAGTAATTGTCTTCCATTCAGCTGGTATTAACAATGGGGTATACACCCTGTATTAACAGTAGGATATACACCCTTCTCAAAAACATTGCAGCATAAAATATTATTGAAAAATATGTATTTCTAAATCAGCAGCCGGTTACAATCTACCTTTTGAAAATACATAATATTCTCAAAAGCTTACTAATGATTACAATTTTTTTTAATGCAAGTTTAATAGTGGTTTAGTAGACTGGCTTGCATGTTTTTTTGAAGGGTTTAGAGCAGTGATCCATGGTATACAATGGAAGTGCGTAGTAGCTTTCCACTAAATTAGAAAAAGTGTGGAAATTTCTAGAGAAATAGAAGCATAATTCAATAGCCTCCTATATCTGTGCGGCTGAAATGTAGGCTGTCTGATTCATCTTGAAGTTGTAACTCATCCTAGGCCTACCAAGTCTCTTAGTGCTCCGGATCCCAATAGCATGGAAGTAGGAGGACAGACTTATTTTGTACCTACTTTGTCTCTTTTTATTTCATCTATTACCAATGGTCTGAAAGTAAATAACCTGTGCATTCATGTTGACTGTGTTGCCCTTATAAGGCTTAAAGCTCACCAACAAGCAAAATTGTTAAATAACCCATGCATTAACGCTAATCATTGTGAGTCAACTTAAACACACCTGCTGTTTGAACTTTACCCATCCAATGACCTGAGAGTAGGAGGTGATTTAAGTCTGAAGCCAGTAGTAAAACCATTCCAAACTTGTTAACTCATTCATAATTCCTTCACAATTGTACTGCAGAAGACGACTTTCCAGTTTCAATATGCAGCTCAGAAGGCCTGCTCCTCAACCTTTTTCTCACACCCTTCCCCTGTTCACACACAATCTTTCTCCATTCCTTCCACCACATTGCAGTGTTGGCCTTCTCTCCTCCATTATAATAAACCTTATCCAGCCATATCTCTTCAATCAATCTGTACCTCCCCGGTATATTGGCCTCCAAATAGTATTCCTCATTCTGCTGATCAGATCCACTCCCGTAAAAAATTGCAATATCAATGGCTTCCACCACATTTCTATTTTTCTCCCACTTGTCCAATTTTTTGATGGCAAAGAAATTGTCCTCAAGCAAACTTTGCTGATACATTTCAACAACAGAATCCCAATAAGTTGCAGCAATCTCTCTGTAGAGCTCTGCTTCTTTTATTCTGCGGACATTATTGGAGGGCATTTGGACCTGTAAAAGTACAAGAGGAAAGTGAAGTTGTGGGTCTTGTTACGTTTTTCTACACCCCATTCTGAGTATTCTTCAAGCTTAAGAATGGCTATTCTGCATAGAATTTCTTTGTGTTCAAGCCATAATTTCAGTGTTTGTAACTTTTCTTTCTTTCTGTTTCTTTCTCCTGCAACAAATGCTGCTCCACTGAGAACAACTGACACAAAGTAGATTACAACCCACACTGCTACTTCAGAGGAAGCCATTTTTCCAGCTTTCTTTTGCAAAGTAGAGAATTATATAATTTGAGGCTTTGTGTTTTCCTGCAATGCAAAAGCTTTATTTTGTGATCTTTAACTTTCCAAGCGGATCTTTTAAGAAAGCTAAGAGAGGAATCCATGTAAGCGAGCATTATAGAAAAGTAGCACTTATGATGTGCGCTTGAAAGGTAATTGGAACTACTGTTTCTTTATTGATAACTTAACATAAAATTTCCCCAGTGGTTAGGGCAATTTACAGTTGGAGTAATCTAGGACTGTAGTTTATTGGCATATTGGATAATTGACAGTTTAAGAATTGGAATCCCAGTATTGCAGATGAGGGAGGGCCCATCCACTCCGTCCAGGAAGTGAATGACCAGAACAGTCAACATCAATTTTAAATAGGTAAGTAGATGCTTCCATATCAGGACTGAGGATTGTTTTGTTGTCTGCTAAATTTTTTTAAAAAAAATACTTCCAAAGAAGAATAAAACTGCTCGACTATTAGGTGTAGGCAGGGCTTACCTGTTTGTTCTTATCAACATACAAGAAAAGTTGGTAGATAATGAGATTTTATAAATGTTGAAGCGTATGGCACTACATGGATACCCCCTCAAGCTGAAAAAGTTTGTAGTGTGTATATAAATATGTTTATATTAAATTAAATATTATGAAATATATAAAATATAGTAAATAACTGGTATTTTGTAGCAGAGAAGTTGTAATCTTATTCATATTTATTGTTAATGTTTTTAGTTACTTATTAAATTTATCATCGATATTAAATATTGATTAGATTGTAGTTTCTCCATTACAAAATGTCAATTCTATTTATTGCGAATTTTTAATTGGTAATATATTATTCGAGGATGGATCAGATATTTTAAGAGAGCTTAAAAGATTTGAGAAACTTCGTATCATCGACAATAAATATGGATCACATCGTAGCTTCTCCACTACAAGATGCCAATTCTATTTATTACTAATTTTCAACTGATAATATAATATTTAATTAAAAATATAATTAGATATAAAAAGAGATAGACTCTTAATTTTTTTAAATATTGTTACAAGGATTTTTTTTTGGGCATCCTCTCTTCAAAATCTTCCCTCTTATAACATCTACAATCTACCACTAAGTCACATGTATATTATTAAGAATTACTTTTAATGAATATATTTTTTTATAACTTTTTTTAATAAACATATCAATTTTGAGAAGTATATGATATAACCAATTTTACATATTATTCATAAATGCTTTTAATTGGAGCTATGAACCACAAGAGTGATTTTTAAAAGTGATGAAACTCTTTTACAAACTGCAAACAAGATCTCAAAAGCCAAATAAAACAAAAAAGTTTGCAAATAAAAACCAAAACATCCAGGGATCACCTACTGAAAATAAACTACGCTACTAGAGAGAACACAGTAGGAACACAACAAACTAGTAGCAGGGAAAAGAAAAATACAATGCATGACTAACAATGACAACTCAGTAGCGTAAGACAAACGCCCTTCCCAAAGAAAGGAGATACCCAACAGAGAAAACCTCAAGGCAACAACCAAAATACAAGTAAGAAAAAATGTGTAAGCACAACAAAGATTCCATGTGATCAAGGGAGGAAGATTATCCACAGGGCGCAGCCATTCTTCTTCCTCAATGAGAAAGAAGTTCATCCAATGTCCACTGAATGCCATCAAACACCGGAGATTTTGCTTCCACTCTCAGCAATTCAACTTCTGAACTGCAGCCTTTCTTTTTGGAGGTAGCACCCACGTCAACTGCACGTTTAGTAACAGATGGTCGAGGAGAGACCGCTGAATTCTCCACCTAAGAACCAGCTCCAAATAAGCCATTGGAACGTCTTTGGACAACTCCTTCGAAGGGATGAAAGAGAAAGGAGGATGAAAGAACTTGCTTTGGTTGCGCCATACAAACCACTAATCAGGGGGGCACCTTTTTTCTTTCTAAAAAGTTGATGGATGGACGAAGAGAATCCACAAGCCTTGAAGGAGCATCCAACAATTTGATGTCTGATGAGATTACAATGAAAATAGTGGAAGGGGAATCCTTCAAAATTGAGGCACTGAGTCCAAGAGCCATGGCCCGAATATACCTTGATCGAATGAGGGATATGTTTAGAGAGCTCCAAAATCGTGCAGGCACTTATGAATCTTCTACCCATCAATATCTCATCCAAGTTTACGAAACGGCCTACCCGACTAACCCCTGTTTAATATGCTCTTCATTCCTTAAGAAGGGAGGAAGATTATAAACCCTGATCCAAAGAAGATCCGTTGTAATCTTTGTCATGAATAGGTCAAAAACGGTGACCATAGGCAAAGGAAAATCTCATGCTTTCAAAAAAAATTAGGTGCCTGATGACCAGACCAAATCCCGATCTGTACTAGATTCCAATACAACTTGGAAGAATCCACGATTAAGCTAGGAAAAGACCGGGGCAGCTGATAAACTCCACGCTGAAGTAACTCAACGAATAAACTCAGAAATAGAAACAGGGTTCCACAGCTAAGAGTTGATTCCATCTCAACCATCTCTTGCTCAGAAAACTGAATCTCAGGAATATCGTCCGAGGAGGAGACCGAAATGTCTCCAAACAGGAAGGAGCGAAAGGAATTCAGAGAAGGAGCCGAATGAGCCGAAGAACCCAACACCACTCCTGCCAACGAGGGAAGGGATCCATTTGAAGCAGAAGCAAGCAGAAATTTGCAAAGGCTGCTACACGAATGGAACGGATTCCCAACGTTTTTAGAATTGACAAAAATACACCTTTTAATTGCATCTTCCAACGCAGAATCAACAGAAGGTAAAGGGAAAGGCGATATGCTAAGCTTTTCACAGACAGGGCTCCCAATTCCATCAACATCGAACACGTCCCTTGGCTCCACGTTTTCAAAGAAACCTCTTTAACCGGTATCGACTACTGATCAGAAGAAGACGACGGAGAATGAGAAGAGGGGACTGTCAGGACGCAGGTGTTATCAGCAGATATGTTTAGGTGGTCCCAAAAGAAACTCCTGCAGTCCTAAACCTCCCTTCGGAAGTGGTCGTATGGGAGGGGGCTCCTAAATTTTCTTAGGGGTAGTGAAGAGTGAATTTAGGAGTATATGTAGTAAAAAGGGTCCCATGGAATAAAAATTCTAAGTGTATGCTGGAGAAAATATTTAAAATTATTATATTTTTATTTATAATTAAAGTTTACATAAATTTTGTCCATTCATATATTTATAATAGGTATAATATCTTCCTACAAAATAGAAGCATATATGGGAAACTCTAGCCCCCTTTTTTTCCACGCCCTCAAACTTTCCCCTTAAAAAGTAGCCAACCCCTCACTTTTAGGAAAAGATTCTAAAATTTCCTTTTACCATACCTTTCATTTTTCATGGGGCCACCTGCTCATTAAAAATAGGAGCAGCAACGCTCTCCATGGGACACCTGCCTTAGAGAAAGATGAAGGAACCGATCTCCCAGAGGATGGTTGGGAACTAGGAACAATTGAAGCACAAAACACCGATGGAGGGCCATCCTCAACTTCAAGGCATCATCCAAGACTGAAATACAATCAAATGCCCTCCAACCAATCAAGCCCTGCAAATGACCGTTGGGGGAGGGAGCCAACCCCTTCAGCGTAAATTTCGTTTCCCCTCTCATTTCATAAAATTAATGTGGACTATTGAAGTGAGTTTGGATAGTGCCCTCTATCCCCTACTCTTTTTGGTTTATATATTGATAAACTCAAAGATTGGTTAAACAAAATTAATTGGGAAGGTATTCAGCAGGCAAGTTATGTGGTAACGCTATTTTTGTATGTGGATGATCTTATTCTAATTGCAAAAATAGTTAATGATTTGAGACAACATTTGAAAGCTTTGGAGCTTTCTTGCCAGGAAGTCGGGATGCAACTGAATATCAACGAGACCAAAGACATGATTTTTTCACTAAAAAAGATAAAGCTGCAGGGAATTTTATTTTTGAAGGGAGCTCACTGGAGGTAGTATAAAAGTACAAATACTTAGGAATTGATTTTCACAACAAACTTAGTTGGGATACATGCAGATCAAAGAGAATCCAAGGTGGATGGAGGGCATCTTGCCTTCTTCAAAACAAGGGTAGGAAAGTTGAATTATGGGATTGGAAAACCAAAAAAACCCTTTTTGGTTTGTTGGTCATGTCTGTTGTCCTCTATGCTTGTGAGGTTTGGGGTAGTAGCATGTCAAACTACAAGTGAAAACAATTAGAAAGAATTCAAAAACACCTAATCACTCACAGCTTCAAAGTCAAAACGATGGTCCCCTATGAGGTCCTCTTAGTTGAAGCAAGAATGTTTCTAATGGAGGCTTCAGCATTAATCAGGGCACTAAGCTATTTAAAAAAGGTTGGAAACATGGATAATCATTGCTGACTCAAAATGGTCATAGAGGAGAAACTAAATCGGAGGAAGAAGACATGGATGAAGCAGAACAACAAATTGTTGGCCAAGTGGGATATTAATTTACAAGAATGTCCTAACAACAACGAGAAAATAAAGAAGTTTGTATTAGGAAAATTCAAGATTGTCATGTGTTCAAATCAGAATGGACGAAAAAAAGTGCATTATATCAAAGAATTCAACTCCACATGGGAGCATGGTGAGAAGGCTTCTATGCACGCTGAGCTTAAAGGCAAGGCTAAGATTTTAGTGGCTCAATTGAGGACTAGGCCACATCATCTTAGATGCAAAACTGGTAGATAGAAGGTTTCCAAGAAAAATGAGAAGAAAGAACTTGCATCTTCTACAGCAAAGAGGTGGTTGAAACTGAAAGGTATTTCATCATTGAATGTACAACGTATGTGGATATTCAGAGTCAATATGAAAACAGTTTGAAAGTACGCAGCCTAAGTGAGCTTTTTTAGAAGCCTACGCTGCACAATACAATTGGTTTATTGATCAAGCTTCATAATAGAAGATCTGATATCGAAAAGATCAAAAGAATGTCTTAATATTTCAAATCTTAGTCCCTTAGACTGTGCGATCTCGTGAACGTTATTAAAATCTTTCATTCATTCATTGTTACAATCCTAACATAAGATACAACGAATTCAAATGTTATCCCGAATTGAAAGGAGACAAAATGAAAAAGAAAGAGACATTTTTTTAAAGCCAGTAAGTCCCATTTCTTTCTCTTGTTTTTCCCATAAAAATGGCTCCTAAACTAAATCTCCATGAATAGGGTTGTGATTGTGGCTGCATAGACCACTTTAATGTGAGATTCTTTTTGGTTTTTCTAAATGTGGTTTGTCTATACAATTTTTTAGATTGTAGAAAAGGAGCCCCCAAAAAGCATTGCCTCCATAGACAGCGCTTTAATGTGAGAAATTATTTGCAATAGATTTATTCTCAAACCATCATATAATTGTCAAAAATAGTGAGTCATTTGATGGAATGATTGGATTCATTTGAAACTACCGTGATTTTATTCTTGTGAAGTGTCATTGTAATTTAATTTTTGTTTTGAGATTAGGTTTTATACAATGTATTATAAAATAGTATTCTTCTCAAATTAATTGTGTAATAAAATTATTTTCTAACATTTCGGATGTCATTATTGATTTAACTTCAAAAAAATAAACAGTTGATTAGATAAGAATATTATTTATAATCTATTTTTTCAAAACATATGATATCATTAACAACTTACTAATAACTATATAACTTTTTTTATTTCATGCAATGCTTTATTGGATTGACTTCCATACTTTTTATTAACGATTTTGACAAGTAAACCATTTGGAGCTCAAGAAAATGTGTTGAGAAGGATAATATCTGTGAAATTTAATTTCTATCAAAGCAGTTTGCATTAAAATGGGACACACTCTGCATCATTCTCAAATCTAGATCCAACACCAAGAACAACTAATACCAACGTATGGACCTATACTACATATCAACTCATTCAAAGTGTTGACTCAATATTTACTTCAAGAGTTAGGTCAAAACAACTCCTCAAGCAGAAAATGTTAATAGGAATGCCATTATATTCGTCAACATACTCTGAATTGCTTAAAACACAAACCATATTCAGGATGAGACTTGTTTTTGTCACAATTTAGCATCCTAGGGCATTTAATCTTCGAAAAAGCTTATTGACATCATCTTACTTATGATTGTTCTTTTCAAGCCAAGTTCAAATATTGTATGCATTCATTGGTATCATAAATTTTAAGCTAACCTTTGCTTTTTGTGACACTACGAGACAACCAATTTGTCTTTCATTATCACATCATCCACATGACAATTGTCACGAGGCCAACTCTTCGACGCTGACCACCCATGCGGCACCGCTTGTCCTAACCTAAATCCCTCATTGTGAAGGACTCTACAAGAACTACAAACTACGCCTTCAGTGTTTACCTGCACAAGTACACCCACAAACACAGTGGACAACAACTTGTATAATAAAGGATTAGTAGTGGAAAGAAAAACACACACTTGCAAAGATCGAGAAATTGACTCAAACACACATGAGCATTCACATAATGCAAGAAAACTAGGAGTAACGTGTATTTTATTAACTCTTCAGAACAATCCAATCCAAAGTACAATAAACGGGCCAACTAGCCAACATACACAACAACCACCAAGTCAGGCTCAACCGATAATGCTCAGAACCACTCGAATGATCATAATGAAGAATTCGATCCCAAGGTCTGATTACTCCTTGCCTAGGACAAACCAACCCCTGGTTCACAAAATTTGAGACCAATAGAACTGCTCACAAACACCAGCACGATGCTTGCATAAACACGTGCCCATGGTCCACATAAACTTGGGACTGACATAGACTTGCTTCACAATGATTCACTTTTCACCACTTTGACAGTTCAGACTTTCATTCACTCAAATCACTGTGCAAAGAAAGCTCACCATTCGCTTGATCAAGGCAGACCAGCTCATGAATGTAGATAGGGATGTTGAAGCAACACATCCCTCATAAACTCCCCCACTTAAAAAATTGGTGACGTCCTCAGCACTGACACGACTCCAATGGTAGGAATCCATAGGGCAATCTTCTATTTCGACTTAACCCAAAGCCAAAAGATTCACACATCCCTTCTTTAGACCCAATCCAAGCCAAAAGGCCAATACGCCCCCTTTCCAGGCTCTATCTAGAATCCAGAGTCAAGAGACCACTATGTCCCCTTTTTAGACCCAAAAATAAGAGATAAACACATCCCCTTTTCAAGCTCCCTTCAGAGTCAAGAGACCAACACAACCCCTTTCTAGACCCAAAGCTAAGAGATAAACACATCCCCTTTTCAACCTCCATTCAGAGTCAAGAGATTAACACGTCTCCTTTTCAAACCCAAAGCCAAGAGATAAACACATCCCCTATTTAGGCTCCATCCATAGTTAAGAGACCAAGGCCAAACTCCATGACCTTAACTTTGAGGGTTTCCACCTGCTCCCAACTTGCTAAAAAATTACCATTCCAACACCACTAGAAACTCCCTCTACTTCAGATTGCCAAGTAACCCACTGTCTTCACCTCAACAAACTATTCCAACTACCACTCCAGTTTAACCCATCACATACACAAAAGGGTGCTTAGGTGGGAACCATCATTGGTTCAGCTTCATCAATGACTAAGGTATCCAATTGGTCACAAACTAAGAAACAAACTGAATCTCTGGTACCTTTGGCACATAGACAAGCTTGCCTACACAAGCCACACCAAACCAATGCAGCTTCACAAGATCACCCTGATCTTGCCAACCCCCAAACATGGGGTGGAGGAAAATGGTTCTTGATGACCCACCTCTTCAAGACTCTGCAAACCCAACAAATCCTAAGTGACCCCATCGAACTTTCCCCCAAAATAGTACTGAAATTCCAAAACAAGAGTACAATAGGCAAAGATAACTCTTCAGATCCAACACCCCAAGTCCAATAATAGGAATAGAGTCCTTACCCAAGAAATCTCCTCTAGAACCAATGCGATTCACTTGATCAATTATCTTCTCTGTGACACAACAAGATGATGTTTCCTTGAGCATACTCCATGGTTATGAAGAACCCACCTCACATCAACGGGAAAAAGGAACCTATTACTCCCCTTCAACATCCCAATTGCCAAAAATCAATACAAAATACATTTAATCCTCACTAATTCTTGCACTCTTCTACATACTCAACCCAACACCCTTTCATCTTCTCAATCCCACTCCTCTACACATCTTCACCACACAAGTCTGCAACGGATCCGACACAAAAGAACTCCAAGATGGGAAAAAATTGTCACCTTACCCAACCTAGGTAAACCCTGTCTCAGCACAAAATGGATGACTTGTAACTGTTCTAAGCCTACTTGAACCTTTGAAGGTCTGGAGGCCAAGTTTCCAAGGCTAAACTAGCTGACTTCCAATTGTAGGACCACTCGAGTCCATGAGAAGTAAGAGGTTTTCAAACATGGATCACCCTCCTGCAATAATCAACCCCATCAAGTTACAACAACCACCTCCAAACCCAAGCCTTACCTAGCATTGAGCTCCCCTGAGCACACACATCGTCTACTCACACAGTTCATCTGACTCCTCCATCTAAACTGCAAACACCCCCTGCCACTTCGGACAATCTCAGTTGTAGTGATTCCCACCACACATCCAACACTTCAAACAGAACTACTTCCCACTTGACTCTCCAACTAGTGACTTCTTCTTGCCACCCATGGAAGTGCTCCAAGACTTTCAAGATCCCTATGACGACTCCAGAGTAGCCTTCCTTCCTTGGTCACCCACTGGCTTCCCTAAAGACTTACTCAACCCCTTAGCAATGCCTCCACCCATGGATGCGCAAGGGCCCAAGGTATTTTTGGATGAAAAACCATCTCTAAAATCCAAGAAACGGTCTACTAAGCAATTGCTTCGCTAACATCAGACACTTTATGGTGATGGAGCTCCACCTGAGCCCATGAGTAAACTGAAACAACTTATCCACCTCTGACATTCCAACAAAAGGCTTTGGAAAGAATTGATGTACTCTCTCACCTCCCCCACTTGCTTCAACTGACTCAACTTGGTCCTAGCCAACCATGCTGCATTCCTAGGTCAAAACTGAACGCTAAGGGCTTCCTTCAGATCCTCCCAAGAGTCTAACCTCCTCATCGAACTCCTTGATGTAATGTCATTAGCCAAGGTTCTATACCAAACCTTTACCATACCCATGAGGTACCTTGCTACAATGCACACCTCCTATGCGTCTGACAAACCCCCTAACCCTGTCAGATACTCCTCCATGTCCTATAAGAAACTCTTCAGAAGATGGTCATCTTGCTCACCATCATAACACTTTAGTTCCTGCAACTTGGGGAGCTTCAAGACTGAAGAAGAACTATACCCTGATGCTTTCACCAAACCTGATACCACTGATGGGTACAGAGCCACTTCATCTTGTAACTTCATCTAGAACACCAAACTCTTCTCCAACCTTCCAGTAAGTTCCAAGATTGTCTACCCCATGGTAGTCACCTTCTCCTCAAGCTCGCTAAATCTCATACCCACACGATCTCCTATCTTTTGGAACAGGGCAACAACTCACTCAATAAGGCCTTCACCCACCACAATAACTCTTGACTTACTACCATGGCAACTGCCACCACCTTCACCTTTGCCTTGACCCTGCTCTCGACCCCTACTAGCCACTTTCTTGAGCAACATCCTAAATAGATCTCCTGCCATACTGACTCAGACACAACCAAACACAACACTAGACTGACTCGACAGGGGAACACACAAGACTATTTAACTTAGGTAAACACAATCCTACAAAACATAAACTGTGTGCTCTGATACCAACTGTCATGGGGCTAGCTCTTTGGAGCTGACCGCCCATGTGGTACCACTTGTCCTAACTTGAATCCATCATTGTGATGGGACTCTACAAGAACTATAGACTATGCCTTTAGTGTTTACCTGCACAAGTACACCCACAAACACAATGGACAACAACTTGTATAATAAAGGATTGACAATGGAAAGAAAAACACACACTTGTAAAGATCAAGAAATTGACTCAAACACACATGAGCATTCACACAATGCAAGAAAACTGAGAGTAACGTGTATTTTATTAACTCTTCAGCACAATCCAGTCTAAAGTACAATAAATGGGCCAACTAGCCAACATACACAATAACCACTGAGTCGAGCTCAGCCGATAATGCTTGAAACCACTCAAATGATTACAATGAACAATTCCCTCCCAAGGTCTGATTACTCTCTACCTAGGACAACCCAGCCCCTAATTCACAAAATTTGAGACCAACAAAATTGCTCACAAACACCCACACGATGCTTGCATGGACACGTGCCCACAGTCCACATAAACTTGGGACTGACATAGACTTGCTTCACAATGATTCAATTTTCACCACTTCGATAGTTCAGACTTGCATTCACTCAAATCAATGTGCAAATAAAACCCACCATTCACTTGATCAAGGTAGACCAGCTCGTGAATGTAGATAGGGATGTTGAAGCAACACATCCCTCATAACAGTGATCCCCCCGCGGGTGGTCATGGAACTTGACCCTTTTTACAAAATGGGTATGGTTCAATAAGTTGGGTAGCCTTGTGTTAAAATGATATATTCTTGCCTTTTTCATCTAACATGCGCAGCGCTGGAGTCTTTCAACAGTTATTAAGCAACATTTTGAATTTGAATTTTTTGGCAGCGGTTTGGATTTGGGGGAAAGTTGGGTGGTAGGTGGAGTTAGAGAACATGTAGACAAAAAGGAGAAGAGACCCAAAAAAAATGTAAGAAGTGGTAGTAGTGCACTTGTTTTAGGAGAGAGAGCAGCCTGGAGAAAATAGGTAGAGGAACAAAACAACAAACAAAGAATATAAAAAAGAGAAAACAGTTTTGAAAGAGCATGAGTAGGTTAGAATAGAAGGTTAGTGAACAACACTTTGATCAGCTTCAGAACAATTGAACATAGTGTATATAATTAGCATGATATAGGGAGAAAATAGAGTTTTAGTGCAACCAATAGCAAGGAAGGAGGACAAAATTCAAGTTTTGTAAGAGTCTTATGAATAATTGTAGCTATAGATGTTTATAAGTTATAATCAATCATTGTAATAGAGTTTTCGAATCTTTTAATATATGTAAATTTGTGTTCCTTCCAACCTATCTCTACCTCCCCTATTTTATTGTTTTAGGATATTCATTTTGTGTGTTCCTATTATTAGTATTTAGCCTCGGTATAACTCTGAAGTTTCAGTTTTTATCTTGAGCCTTGTTTGCTTCCCACCTAGGCCCACAATCTTTTTCTGCCAACACCTTGCCAAAGCACAAATTTCCTTGTTTAATTTTGGTCATTTCATCTTAGCAGCCACAATTTGAGGAAGAAAGAGAAAAAAGTTGATGATTATAAAAGGTGGATAGTTTAATTGTATTGTTGATGGGATTTAAACCTAGGTCACATCTATTTGAATCATTACACCACAACTTGAAGAACAAATCAATTGATAAATGAGCCAAATGATAGTTGTTTTTATAAATGAGCCAAATCATTTAACCATTTTACCACAATTCAACCAATTTTATATATTTTTGGATAATCATTTTCTTTATAACTAAATGGACCATGCTATTTTTCAACACAAACAATTATGTTTTATTGGAAGAATCAATTACCAAAGTGTTTGTACTTAATATTTTTTTGGTATGATTTATATTATTCCTTGGAGAAAGTGGAGCTCACCAATTTGTACATACAATATATTTTTCAGACCTAGTGATCGATACTGTTGACTTTCAAATTATGATCCTTCCTGGCCTATTTTTTCTATTTTTAAGACCTGGTGATCGATGATGTTGACTTTCGAATTATGATCCTTCTTGGCCTATTTTTTATATTGAAATATATATTTATATTTAATTTTTTTAATAAATATAATTACATAATGCTTTCAATTAAAAACACATTGTTAAAAGGGTTGTGATTGTCATTCTATATTTCCTTTCTGAATGTGGTGTGTGTATGAAAAAAAGTGTATATGTTGAGATCAGTACAAAGAACAAAGAAAATGGATACAATTTCTTTTTTATGCAAGTTTAATAGTGGTTTCGCAGACTGACTTTCTTATTTTTTAAAGGGTTTAAAGCAACGATCCATAGTTCAAAACTATACAATGGAAGTGCGTAGTAGCTTTCCAATAAAGTATAGAAAATATGGAAAATTCTAGAGCAATAGAAGCATAATTTGTTTAGTTGAAATGTAAGTTGTCTGATTTATCTTGAAGTTGTAACTCATCCTAGGCCTAGTAGGTCTCTTAGTGCTCTGGCCACCAATTTCATGAAAGTAGAAGGGATATCATCCATTATCAATGGCGTGAAAGTAAACAGAACATGCATTCATGTTGAATGCTATTAAAATTATAGAGCTTCAACATTCATCAACACTCACCAACATGGAAAAGTGTCAAATAAATCATGCCTTAACACTAATTAATATGAATAAACTTGAACACACCTACCATTTGAACATTACCCAACCTTGTGACTGGAGAGTAGGATGTGATAAGTGGCAGAGCTTAACTAGCATGCACTAACTCCTGACGTGCTGGTGTCAACTGTCGGTCTTTGCCGGTCCTCATCCATCGACTGCAGTTGTTCCAAATAGTAACATAAAACATGAAACCACAACCGCTAGCAAAGCATGACCATGACCATTTTTCAACTCCTGTTCCAGTTCTATTTTCCTTTCGATTTCCTATGCACTCTATTAACTGCCATGTTAGCCAACTGCCTATCAACCATAATCAGAGTGGAAATTTCAAATTTGAAAAATCCTGCCATTCCTCTCAGCAGCAATTAAATTTGATGTAAAATATACTATGAATTTTATAAATAGTAGAATTTTAGTTGCCCTGCTAATGCTTTTTGTTTGCCGTTCTATGAATCAGGGTCTCATATATTGACAACAAAAGGGGAGGCTTAGGAGGCGACAAACGTGACATGTTGGTGTATCATAAATTTTTAGAAGAGGCATTGAAGGATATGTCAGGAGGTCAGGGGGATTATTTTGGTGGAGAGGAATTCGGCTTCATCGATATTGCCTTATTTCCCTTTGCATCCTGGTTCCATACTTATGAAACCATTAGGAATATCAGGTTGTCATTCGAGAATCAATTTCCATTGCTCGATACTTGCATTAAGAAATGTATGGAGAGGGAAAGCGTCGAGAAAATTCTTCCTACTCGTAAATGGGTTCTGGAATTTGGCCTCCAAATCAGGGAGAAATTTGTGGTCGATTGATATAATTGTTTCACGTTTGATCCAGTGATTTATGCATTTATAGTATTTTTGTGAGTACGCAGTGTGTAGGCATACTTAAGATGACCCTAGACTATGAGCATAAGTGCCACATGTCCAAACTTTAGTACATATTTTAGATTGGATCATGCTCTATTTATCGTTGGATGGTTAAATAATTGGAAGCTCACTTGTTTTAATGGCAGACTATTTGCATCATTCAATTTATTGTTGAATAGTATAAAATGACGTAAATTTATATAATATACTCTTGTTCTCTTTATTTATATTGTTTCAAAATTTTAAAAAGAAAGAGTATCTCCCCTCAAGGAAACTTCTCTATGACCCTCCGTTCTTTTTGGAGATATTGTAGAGTTAATTACAATGTAAAATATTATAACGTATATGTACTAATGCAAAGATCTTAAATATATATATTTAAAAAGTATTGTATATATATTTAAAAAGTATTGTATAGATATAAATTTCAAGGTGTTTATTTTGGATTTGTTGCATATGTAATTGATTAATGATTCTATTATCTTCTTCACAAATTTTTTATAAATTGGTGGTATATGGTCTCAATTTAAGTGCATCATTCTATCGTGCTCGAAAAATATTTCTAGAAAATAATGGTTCTAAACTCCTCCATATGTCCAAGATATATTTTTTTAATCAACTTCTAGCAAAAAGGAAAATTTTCTATAAAATGGTTAAATATATCTCAGTTAATTTTAAAAATAAGCTTAACTAAATTTTTCTTAATGTCATAACTAATTTATATTCCAAGACGTCCCAATTACTAACTTTACTTAAATGAGATCTATAAAGCCTAGAGCCTTATAAGCCATTTTCTTCAAAGCTTCAACATTACTATAACACACATCTTCACTTTGAGGATGGGATCATCTAGGCTACATGCAACTCTAATTATCTTATAGTTTGAGGGTTCCATTGGTATAATTCAAAGTTTGTTCACATCACCTCCACATTGAGAAAAATTGCCATATGCTTAAGGGACAGTGTATTTGTCATATTTGTTCTTTAGAACCTAAATTCAAGAGTCATTTCATATTTAGATATTCTCCTTACTATGAGATTAAGGGGTGATATTTTTGCCTCTTTAGAGATCCATATAACTCTCTTGATACCTTCATGTATACAAATATTAGAGATGTTTGGTTCTCTTCTTTCGAGAGATGTTTTAGATTCACTAAAATTTGGCTACATATTTTTTAGATCACCATGCATCATTTCTTCTTCATTCATGTATCCTTTTTAGAGAGAATGTGTAGTAATGGGTCCCCTTTCATATTTAATGAAGGTAACATTTGTCAATTTAACGCTAGAGGACATATTAAATACCATCACATGTGTTTTTTTTGTTGATGTTTCAATTTAAGAGTGAATTGATATTAATGAGGCCCATTTTGCATACAATAGAGGAATTGTTTCTCGCTTTAGGGGTAGGGGACACATTAGGCCACCATGTATCATTTTCGTGTGTCCATCTTTCATTTATAAGAAAAAATTGCCTAAAAGGGGCCCCATTAACACGAAATTGATGCAACAGAGAAAGATTTAGGGCTTTGGGGAGAAATTAGACCACCATGTGTTGTTTGTGTGTGTTCATGTTTCCTTTGCAGAAAGAAATCAACTAAAAAGGGCTCCTCTTTCATGCAACATTGAATATTTAGGGATAAGGGACATGTTGGACTACCATGTGTCATTTTTTTATGTTCATGTATCCTTATTAAAGACAACGCATTATAATGGGTCCCCTTTCACATTCATTGGGGGGAAATATTTGTAAATTTAGAGCTCAAGGACATATTAAATACCACCATAAATGTTATTTTTTCCATGTCAATGTTTTATTTATAGAGTGAATTCATAGTAATGGGGCCCATTTCATATGTAATCAAGTCAATTTTTTCTAATTTATGGGTGGGGTACATATTAGACCACCATGCTTTTTTTGTGTGTTCATGTTTATTTTCTAGAGATATTTTGACTAAAAAAACCCATTTCACATGCAATCAACACAAGGGAGGAATATTTATCATTATGGGGATAAAATAGACCATCATATATTGTTTTTGTGTGTTATGTTTTCCATTATAAAGTGAAATCGACTAAACAGAGTACCTCTCACATGTTATCTAGGAAATAAAGGAAAATTTGGGGGCATGGGACACATTAGACTACCACGTGTTGTTTTTCTATGTTTATGTGTCCCTTTAAAATAAAATTTGTTGTAATAGGGTCCCTTTCACATGCAAAGGATTTTTTTTATCAATTTCGGACTAGGGGACATATTAAAGACCACAACATATTTTGTTTTTCTATTTATAGAATTAAATCAAATTAATGAGGACCATTTCACATGCAACAGAGGCAACATTTTCAAATATATAGGTAGCAGATACATTAGACCACCACGTATCCTTGTTTTTATCCATGTTTCTTTTACAAAGAGAATTTGACTAAAAGGGGCCCATTTCACATGCAATCGACTCAAAAAATGAAGACTTATGACTATGGGAATAAAATAAAACACCATGTGTCATTTTTCTGTGTTCATGTTTTATTTTTTAAAGCAAAATGACTAGTAAATGGTGCCTTTATCACATACAATCAAGAAAACAAAGAAATATTTATGTGTAGGGACACATTAGACCACCATGTTTCATTTTTTGTGTTCAAGTATCCTTTTTATAATGAATTCATAGTAACATGACTGCTTTCACATGCAATGGAGGCAACATTTTTCAATTTAGGGTTATAGGACATATTGAACACCACCACATTCTCTCTCTCTCTCTCTCTCTCTCTCTCTCTCTCTCTCTCTCTCTCTCTCTCTCTCTCTCTCTCTCTCTCTCTGTGTGTGTGTGTGTGTGTGTGTGTGTGTGTGTGTGTGTGTGTGTGTGTGTGTGTGTGTGTGTGTGTGTGTGTGTGTGTGTGTTGATGCTTGCTTTTTAGAGTGAATTCATAATAATGGGGCCCATTTCATATGAAATATAGGAAACATTTTCAAATTGATGGGTAGGAGAACATTAGACAAATACATGTCATTTTTATGTGTTTATGTTTCCTTTGTAGATAAAATTTGACTAAAAGTGACCCATTTCACTTTAAATTAGTGTAACAAAGGAATATTAATGGATATGGAGAGAAAATCAACTACCATGTGTCATTTTTATGTGTTCATGTTTCCTTTATAGAGTGAAATAAATTAAATAGGGCCCCTCTTTCTTAAAATCGAGGCGACATAAGAAGATTTAGGGGAAGGGGACACATTAGATCACCTTGTTACATTTTTTAAATTCATGTATCCTTTTTAGAGTGACTTCATTGTAACTAGGCTCATTTCACATGCAATGGAGGATATGTTTATCAATTTAGGGCTAGGGTACATATTAAATACAACCACGTGTCATTTTTTGATGTCAATGTAAAGTTTGTGGAGTGAATTCAAAGTAATAGAGCCCATTTCAAATGCAATAGAGGAAATGTTTTTTTATTTATCAATAGGGGAAATAGTAGATCACCATGTGTCATTTTTGTGTCTTCATGTTTCCTTTCTCAAGTGAATTTGACTAAAAGGGGCCCTTTTCACATGCAATTGATGCAATGGTGGATGATTTAGGTTTATGTCGATAAATTATACCACCATGAATCATTTTTTGTTTTCATGATTCATTTATAGATTGAAAGTGACTAAATAGGGCCCTTGTCACATGCAATTGAGGTGGTGAAGGAATATTTAGGATCAGGTAACACATTAAAATAAATTGTCTCATTTTTGTGTTCATGTTTTCTTTTTAGAGTGAGTTCATAGTAATAGGGCATATTTTACATCCAATGGAGGAAATGCTTTTCAATTTGGAGCTAGGGGAAATATCAAATACCAACACATGTTTCAAGGTTTGTGTTGATGTTTCATTTATAGAGTGAATTCATAGAAACATGGCCTATTTCACTTAGAATATAGGCAACATTTGTAGATTTAGGGTTATGGGACACATTATACTAGCATGTGTGATTTTTGTGCATCCATGTTTCATTTGTTGAGCATAGTTTCCATTATTTAATATCTCTTAGGTGTAAAATAATCAAAACATTTTATGAACCCAATTATTGAATTGAGCTCAAAAACCCTAGATTTCCTTATATATTAGGGTTTCAAAAATTTCTTAGCATTTCATATTTATTCCCTCTTAGGATTTATTCTTAGCTCCTTCCTTTTTCTAGGGTTTTAATTTTTAGCTTATACAACCTGTAGAGACCCTAATATGGATACAATGCAAGATACCAATGATTTGTATACTTTTTTTGACATACATAGAGATAAAAACACAAAAGATAATAATGATTTTTGTGATCAATTTTATTATGTAGATTTGGTTGAGATTAAATAATATCTTGAGATAAGCCCCCATATGATTGAAGCATTATTTCAAGTAACTAGATACAAAAATAAAAATATAACTAAGGAACCAATATATAACCAACAACATGATTACATTTATAATGATACCAATCCACCTTATAGAGGCAAACAAACTACATTGGGCATTCAAGTTTTTATTTCTACTATTTATACTAATGTGTTTGCACCTATGGTTACATAAATTATGCCTACACCTAGTACACCTTGTAGACATCCAATTCCTAACAACATTGTGTTGAAATTGTCAATCGCACTCAAAATTCATTGAAATGCATAATTTGAGCCAAAATCACTTAAAGGTGCTAAATGGTTCGCGTTTGTTGTATACAAATGCTGATTTAGGCTAATGTATCCCTGAATGGGGTAATGCATTTTATGTGATTATTATTTTTTTTCAAATCATTTCAAATCAAAATGGTAAAAATGCAATTTGATGCTCTGAACCACTGAATTCTTCTAATTCAGAAGCACATGACATGTGCATGTGTTATTTCACATCCACAATGCTCTAAATGGTGTATTGGTCCATATGCAACTGACACCTTGTAATTATAATCCAGTCAAATTATAACCCAGTAACTTGATATTTTGACTAGTTTGATTAAGTGGACAACTAATTTCCTAAGAAATTTAATTAACCTCACATAAGCAAATTAATCCAAATCAAGAGCTCAACTGGAAAATCCATGTAAGTTATTGAATATTTCTTAATTGTAAATTCATTGTTAATATCTACATCATCCGGGTGACATCATCTATGAGGTGGTATCCATAAGCCATAAATGGAACAAATATTAGGTTTAAGGCCTCCCATGTCTCATTAATGCCCCATTTATCTAAATATTAATGGGGATATTTGTGGATTAAGCCTCTAAAATTGAATTGATTCATGGCCACACATCTTGATCTCAATATGGATGGTCATGGTTGATTCTGATCATTTCCAAAATCTATAAATAGGAGGACCAAGACCACCATTTTCAAACTCTTTTGGTTTAATTTTATTGTGCAGAATTATCTTCACAACATTTATTTGTGTAGTGTTATTATGCTTAGTTTACAATAGTATAGCTTCACTATAAGCATAACATTGATCAAATATCATGAGCCTAGTTTCATGGGTGCACTTGAGATGATGGAGGAACAAGCCACTCATCATTTCTAAAGACTTGAGCACCAAATCAAGGGGAAACTCACATTTTGAGCCGCATTTGGAGATGGGATACTCTTGGGAGGGTTTGATGTATATTCCTTCTTTCAATAGTTCTTAATTTCCTTTTGTAAAACCCTGTTGAGGAAGTTGGCTTAGTTAGTTATGTTATTTATGTATTTTTTGATTTTCTTGACTAATGATTGATCTAACTCACTTTGAATTCCATCTCTACACACCTACTATGGGGGAACCGCCATTTACTTCTCAGATATATGTATATATTACTATAAAACATACTCTCTCTTATGTGTTTCCTATTTACAATATGTAACTAATGATAAGTAATTAAAAAAGGATTTTTTCTAGGAGCATTATTAACTATGCCTTGATATGGGTTCAATATTTAATCGATACATGCTTTTAATTATTTATTTGACCAATTATTATCTCCTTTATCTATCAAAATTATTGATAAGTTCTCCTATTCTCAAATTGCACAACTCAAATAAGGACCTAATGTGCCCACTGGTGACTATGCCCTTCGCTAAATGATTATGAATTGAATAATTTAAAATTATATGGATGAAAAGTAATTAAAATATATTTTCAATAAAAGACTACTTTTGGCCATTCATAAGTCTTTTTTTCTATTCAAATGTTTTTAATATTTCAATGACATGTGCCATACACTTATATGTTGTGAGATCAAGATTATCGCCATGAACAATTAAAATATGTGAGCAAACATCCAAAATACTCTAAGTTAAAAAAATGCATTTTAAAGATAATAATAATGATACTAATAAAGATGATAAAAAATTAGTTAATGCTTTTCACAACCTAATAATAGGCTTGTCCTTTCCTCTCCTCAATGGAGATAATTTACCTGATTATTTGAACCTCTTCATAAGGTGTTGAAAATGCTTATTGAGTACAACATTTTATCCCTTCCTTCACCCATAGAGGTTGACATGACAATGTCACAACCTAATAATTTCAATATCAATGCTTATTATGATTAGCATTAATGCACAATACATTTGACTACTAGAAACTTTGGTTTAAAACATAAGATATAAGATATAATTTAGAAGAATACTATTGATATTAATGATAATAAAACACCTATTTTAGATATTAAAATATATTATTAAGTAATTGAAAATGACAAGGTTGACATTCATTTACCATGCATGAATTTAACACACAATTATGGTCTTAATAGGGAATTCTCTCACACCTACATGTTATCTTAAGAGTTTGACCCTCTTTGTTTGTTGTCAAACACCTACATAAACCATACACTCTATGCCAAACCAAATTATTATCTCATAATAAACATCCATAGACCTTTATTTTAGTCCTCATGTGCATAGGTCACTCCCATCACATTAGGTCAATATCATCAATCAATACTGACCTACATCTAATGATAGTGATCATGTCCCACCAATGACTCCCTATTAAAATAAATTATTTTTTTAAGGTCAACCCATCTAACCATCATGTCAGTGGCATGATAAATTACCTAATTGTACTTATATATATGTGTGTGTATAAAGGTCTCACTTGCAAGGGGACTTGGCACTTATCTGGTACACATCTATAAACTATTGAGCATTGAGAAAAATTATCCCATTCCTCCCAATTTCCAAATCAATCACTATGGGAATTCCACAACCAAGTCTAAAGCATACTGAATCCATTTCAAATCAAGAATTGTCAAGTATTAAATTCAAGTCCTTAGTTACATTCATATAGTAAATGAGCACAATTTCACAATCATAGTAGGTGAGAGAACTATGTGTGGCTTAATTTCACTCCTTGGTTTATAGATATGTAGGCAATAGTCAATCATCAGCATAAGTGATTTGGGTCAACTCAGTGCATTAATATTTCTCAAATTTTTGAGGTTTCTAGCCCTCAAAAGCACACCTAAGCTTTCAAGTTGAAGGAGAATGATTTATGAAGTAACACACATAACACTAGTAGAATTTGGCAAATAAATGACTACATGACTAAAACTTTTAGTCACAACAACGAAAAATGTCTAAATTCTATTAATTTTTTACAACTCAGCTATAAATGACTAATTTGGTCATTGACTAAAAAATTATTTATCTATACAAATAAAAATGACTAAATAGTTACTCACATAAATACAAATTAAATGAAATTTTAAAAAAAAAATTGGCAGGAGTGTATTGTACGCAATTCATTATTCATTAAATATTTCCTCATTTCATTAGTTGGTAATTTTCATGGCACTAAGGCATTTGGGTTATAGAATCTACTTGTATGGATGATAAAGCTTGTTTGGAGAGGACCTGGAGACTTTTGAAAAGGTGGGCAAGGAATTTGGAGTTTGTTGCAAAGAATTTGAAGTTAGTGAGGCCCTCTGTAGTGAAGTCTAATTTGGGGATCCCCTCTGTAGTGGATTTATAGGTAATTCAAAACCCTCATTACATTAAACACAAAATCTATAGCTTTTTGATTGGAAACTTACAATAGTTACATGTGTAACTGAGTACCAAAACCATACAGGAAGTTTAGGGTTTAGGGGACTATTTTTTCATTAGGTTCCTCTATGCATTTTGGAGCATATGGGAATTGAACTTGTAACTCAATTGAAACATCACCTTATTCTAGTCATTGGAAGAATTCCATATCCTTAGATCGCATAGAAAAAACTACAAAATTGGCACTAGGGCTTTTATTTATGAATTCAACCCAAATGCCATTTCCTAATGCCTCCTTAAAAGTTTGTTGAGCCAAATATAGTTCATCACGCTAAACATGAAGAACCCCAATGTTGTTTAACAATTCAATGGGTGCTTCTTGTCTGCTCTTCTTCAGAAGAGACTTTATTGTCTTACGAGAATCTAAGGCTGCACTAGGGCTTGATGATATTAATAACTTACCCATTTTGATAAATGCATGGGCATCATGTAGATCTATGCAAGTTGCCTTTCTTAAAATTTCCAAAGCCTTCTCTGCCTACCCTTGCTGAGCATATATATGTCCTACAAATTTTAAGCTCTCACAGTTTTCAGGGTGGACCTCCAAAACCTTTTCAAAAGTTGAGAGAGAACTCTTAAGATCTCCTAGCTTCAATTGAACGTGTCCACAAAATCTTGTGGCCTCTAGCTTTCCTTGATTGATGCCATGTAGTAGTGGCTAGTGGTGTCATAATCACCTTTACTATGATAAGATCATGAAAGATTCATGAGAGGGTGGTCAGTTGAAACAAGATCTATCACAGTCAATTGTTCCACAATAAAATGCTTCCCTGTGAAGAAAAAATGGTTTGCTAAAGGATTTGATGCCATTGCACAGTACGGGTATAATTCAAAGGCTCTATGCATCTTTTTTATTCTTTCATGAACACTACCTTTTTCACTAACTATGAGAATCCTAGAAGTAAAAAATGCACAAAACTAACCACATAGATTTATGTAGAGGTAGAACATCATTTCCTAATTCCTCCATAAAAGTTTGTTGAGCCAAATCTAGTTCATCACACTCAAAATGAAAAACCCCAATGTTGTTTAACGATTGAATGGGTACTTCTTCTCTACTCTTCTTCAAAAGAGACTTTGGCATCTTAAGAGAATCTAAGGCTGCACTAGGGTTTGATGATATTAATAACTCACCCATCTTGATAAATGCATGGGCATCATGTGGATCTATGCAAGTTGCCTTTCTTAAAATTTCCAAATCCTTCTATTGGTTCTCAATTTTGTAGTATGTAAAACCTTAAAAAGATGCCAAGCTTTATGATTAGGTTATGTAACCAATTTGGCCAGCTAAAAGAATCAACCCAAGTGTTTAGGATTTTCCACACTTTAGCCTCTACTTTGCCCAGGTGAGTGTTACCTTATATTCACCAATGATTAATTACTCATCAAATTTGTTAGTGACTTTAGAGCAGATTAAGGGATTTATGTAATTTTGTCAATTGAATCATCTAATTTACCCTAATCCAAACTGTCATATGATTTGAATTAGATTTTTTTTTTTAAATTTTTTATTCTACTATTACTCCTACACAATAAAAAATGAAAATTGGAATTTTTGAATATGATACAAGGAAATGATTTTGGAAAAGGATTGATCGATGCCTTTCTCAACAATTAGGTAATGGAGTCTGTTCACAGAAAGATTTGTGCTTTATATCTAGCCACAAATCAAATTACTTGGCATGGGATTATCTATGACTGGCATAGACATGTAAGATTATTATTAACTGGCTCTTCTTAATTATCCAAATTGAATCCTCCAAGTTACAGTGATCTATTCAATGGAATTTAATCCCTACTTGAGGAAATCCAATTAGATAAACCACCCAAAAACAACAAATGTGTTTTAAAGTACTAAAGATATACTTGTATCTTAATTCAAATAACAAGGAGAAACAAAAATAGAAACAAAAATGGATAAAGTATAACATGAATATTCAACAAGCAATTGAGAACTAGATATATGGCACTAGAGAAATGTCATTTGCTTTTATTGATATATCTTTGAAGAGTAGGTTGTACAATGTATTTTTCCAAAATCAAATTCCCAAAGAGCTTTCCCAAGGTCTTGGTTTCCTTCTTATAGGGGTGAAGGAAGCTAAAAGCTTCAGACCTTTCATATTCCAAAAAATGACTTTTCATATATCCACCCCTTAATATGACCTATTACAACATATAATTTTTGACAAGTCTTAAAAAAATTGCCAAATATATTTTGAATACATATTGGAAAGCATAAAAACAAGAAAAAGACAAAATAGGAGGACGTCTAAGATTTATTGGTGCCATGTTGACATCGACTTGATACTCATTGATCCTCTGCGTACTTGGCATGCTTATTCTTCAGTTGTCAAATACTAATTCTCCCATTGGTATACTATGAAATCATTAGGCCACTTATATTCTTAGATCTAGAGTAGGTTGGCTTGGTGATCTTTCCATCTTTTTTCTAGTAGCTCTTTGACATCAATGATGAACTTTGCATATCCAACATCCAGAGTAATTACTCTATCCAAAATGACATTAAAATTGAGAATATTTATGTTTTGATCTTTTTTCAAGAAATCAATGACTTGAGAAACTGTTTGACCATATTCACTTTTTCATGAATCAAAACCTTTGATCTTTTTAACCTCTATCAAAATGGAAGGAAGAAATTGGTGTTTTAAGTTAGCAAAAGAATTAATCTTTTCTTGGATTTTTTGGGCTCTCACCATTCACATAATAAAATTCATCCAAGATCATTTTTACTATCTTCTCTATTGGCTTGAGTGAGGCCAAAGCACCTAGATCTATTTGTATAACTTTGCACAAGTTTAGCAATAAATGATGTGCAAGTTGCCATTTCTTGTATATTGGATCCAAAACAAAAAGATTAACCTTCAACTGATCAATGGCTTGAGATAAGGAAGAATAGTATTCATGCACATCTCCCAACTTGTCAACAACTAATTTTATTTTGTACTCCAAAATCTTCTCAAACACCTCAAGGATTTTCAATTTGGCCTCATCCTTTGTCTTCTCATTTTGATTTTTCAAATCTTCAATTTCTTTCTCCAAATTCAACTTCAATGCATTCAACTGATCAACTGGGATGGTATTATCACTGGTTATTTATGACACAGGGGATTAGTATAGCACAATTGCTTGGCTTTGAGAATCAACACCCTTCAACTGTTACTTTAGTTTGACATTTTCCAAGTACAGCCTATTCACTTCATCATTCATCTCAATTTGAGTTTTTTCATAGTCAAGCAATCTTTGCTCCATTTTATTGATAGCATCTTGTGTGAACATTGCAGAGTGTATAGTAAGGGTGGTAGCTTCAAGCACTAATGCATCCTAAAATGTTTTCACCATAGTTGTTCCCCTCAAATCCTAGACTACATCAAGCAAACTTGGCTTGCTGGTGTTCTTCTGTGTGGCCCATATTGCTAGATTCTCTGTCTTTGGGTCAAACCCACAACTACTGACACCATCCTCACAATCAAACTTAGAAACCATAATGGGGTCATTTTGATTTTTCACTTGGTCCAACAAAAACATTTTATTCAATTCAAGGCTAGGGATGATCAACATATTACTCTTCAAAATCATTTATCTAGCCTCATCAAGGCTGACATTTATTTCATCAATTTTCAAATCCTTGAATGTCTATGTCATAATTTTATAATGCTAAGATTCATTATCACCCATTTTATTTATTTCCACCTTTTCTTCAAATTATTTCATCTTCATTTTGAGCCAAAAATATTTGAATTATGGGGTATTGATGAAATCATCATCCTTGATGAACCTCATAGAAGCCACAACCCTTTCATCTTCTTGTAGTTCAGGCTCACCTTGTCCCTATTGATCCATTATTGCTTCTAGTTTGTGTGCTTCTATTTCTTGACCAACAAGGGGTTGATCAACTTCCTCTTTCACTCCCATATACCTCAAAATATTGGCCACCTCCTTAGAGTCACCAACTCCTTTCGTCATTTCATACGGAACAAGTGGAGAAACATCATCAGTCTTTTGCCTTTTGGTAGGTGGTGAATCAGGAACAACTGGATCTTGCATTGACATTGGGACCAAGTTTTTGAATCATAACTCCTATTGGATTTTTCATAGGGAGGTTGGTAGCCTTTGTAGCCTGCTTCTCAGACTTGCCATTTATTTTTTCAAAATTATCAATTATCAAATCTACTCTTTTCAAAGGGTCCTTCTCTTCAACAAAAAATTCTAAAAAATTTAGGTTTTCTTTTCTTTTGTCATTCTCAATCTTCTTCAAAATTTCCCATTTTATTTTCCTATTATATACCTCTTCAAAAGTGACACAATTTATGATCATATCCTCATCAAAATTGATTTGATGGGATATCCCCATCCTGGTAAGGATGACTTTTCTAAAAAAGTTCATGTGACCCTCTAGATCACAAACCCTTTATGTCCTTGATTTCAAAGAATATTTATCCTTCAAATAGGCTTGAAACTCCTCCAAGGTATATACACTAATGTACCATTCACCAAACATAGTGGAATCTAGAAGAAATGTGCCCTTTTGTTTTTTCATCACATCTTTCTCCATTGAGTGCATCTACCACATGAACTCGAGAAAATCAATTCTATTTGGCATAAATGTTAGCAACACATGGGGTGGTTGAGTACACCCATATACTCTGATTATAGTATGGTCAGGTAATAAATACGAATAAAAAAAGTTATGTTTGTGACCTTGTTCTAGCCTATGAGCAAGAGGCATCAACATTTCTCTAACCTCTTTGGTCAATCTAGGAAAAATGCTACCAAGGGAATTCATTATTATGACTGAGAAATTATCATGGAACACAACATAGTTACAATTTTGACAATGAGTGTCCCATTTGTAACACCAACACTGTGTAGGCAATCTATGTCTCTTTTGATCAATCATGCTCAAGTCCATCCTATTGGGCCAATTTCTTATGGTCTGATACAAAATTAAATGACACAACAAAGAATAATATTTGAACTCCATAGGTGTCTTTTTCTCCCTTATTTGCAAAAATCCGTCATGCAATTTATTCTCAATAAATGATGCAAAATCATACTCAACATTAACCTCTAGGTTATGTATTCTCATGGCCATCATCATCATGCCAACTGGCATTCTATCTTGGGCATCAATTTTTAGAACTTGACATAAAGTAAAATATGTCCTTTTGAAATACACAACAAAGTCATCAACTAAAAAAGGCTCAACTATAGTGTTTGGGATTGAAAGCCTTTTATTATTGTCCCTTTTCCTATTGTACATGGGAAAATCATCACTCTTATATGTATTTCTCAAATTGGTATATTCTTTTTCACTCTTCTTCAAGTCAACTTTTGTGAGGGCTTACTTGTTAAGCATGAAGTAATCAATGATTTCATTTTTATTCATAGCCACTAATGGTGACCCATTTGGTAACCTAACAGTTTTGGAGGATAGATGATAGTGTTGTACTAATATCCTTATCAAATCCACATCAATGAATACATTTGGCACCACAAGCTTATCCAAATTCAAATTCCATGGGTTTACAACTGGTCCCTGCCCATCTTGATTTTCACAAAAATACTAAAAAAGGTTCCATCCTGAGATAGGGAATCTAGCATCCCAACACCCCTATGCTACATCCTTGAATAATTTCTTATACCCTTTGTCAACCAAATTTGGAAAAATGTCCAATAGTGATTGTTGAAGGGACAACTTATTGACAACAGGGGGTTCAGTGCTCTTACTTGTAGATTTAGATTTCTTAGGTGTCATAGTTTGATGCTTTTATGAACTAGGGTTTTGATAGTCACTTGCTTTACCAAACTAGTTGAAAACAAAGCACAAACTAAATACCAACTTTTATGAAGAGAGTGATGAGGTAGACTTACCTGGTTGGAAGATGGCTAAAGTATGCACATAGAACTTGAATTCACCATCTACAATCACCACTGAATTTGCTTGAATGACAAAACACAAAGAAATTACAAATTTTATTCTATTATGGCGCTTGTCATTTTACCATTACTCTAGTTCATGCCACAAAATCAAAAAATCTCAGCATTCAAATATTTCAAATAGAGACCATTGATTTGGTCCAATCCAATGGATAAGAAGGCACTTTAATCATAAGCATTAATGATAACCACTATGGAGTGGTGATATAGTCATTTTAGCATTTAATACGTTACTGCATCACCAAAAGACCTATTTAGATCTATCACAAGACTACGAGAGCTTCTAGATAGTTATACCACATCTTTCACCACTTACCACCACCTTACAAACCTTGATACACATCATCACAGGATGGTGGGACACATGTTACCCCTTATACCTCATACCACGTTACTGCCAACCTTTGATCTGACCATCACAAGACCATGAGATCCTTTGACATCCCTTCACTGTTTACCATATCACTACAAGCATTGGATTTGACATGTTAAAAAATAAGGAAAGACTAATAAATAGGCTAATGAGTTGGTTTCACAACAACCATTTGATTGTTGTTATCAATCATATTAGAGGTGGATTGTCTAAATAAATACACAATAAAATATTGTTTGTGTACACGAAGAAAACAATCCAACGATCATAACAAAACACTCCAAATCAAAATTAACTCTATGAATGAACATGAATGCTCACTCGAAAACTTAAGTAAATGAGACTAATGTGGAAAGGCTACTTCTTTAACTTTAATATCTTTCTTGTCTACTTGACAAACATTTTTTTATATTGATTTGTTTTTCTTTGAGTGCCTTATACTTCAACTCTTTCTATGTTTGGGTTTTTTGGATGGTTATATCCATGTATTTCATCACTATAGTATGATTTTAGATGCAACTGATATTATCCAATTTCTTACTTTTAAATATGAGATTATGATTTTATCCTAAGGAAAAAAAAAGATCATGTATCAACTAAAAAATCCAAAAAATAGAATTGTATCAAATAAGGTACTCTAATAATAGTAGGCGGTGAAGGAATCTTGAGGGACCACCAAGGTAAACCTTGTCTTGTATGCTCATTGGATATTGGGAATGATGAAAGTAATTGGGTGGACACAACATGGCACTCCTAAAGGGGATGTATTTAGTAGTGTTGAAGGGATGGAAAAAGGTAATAATAAAATGTGATATAAAAATATTAATCAATTCAATATCAAGTGGATCGATAAGTGCATAGATAATAGATGAGATTGTAAAATAGATTAAATGTATTTCTATAAAATTAAAATAAGCAATCTCTAAACATATAAAAATAAAAGGAAATTATGTAAAAAATTATTGCGAGGGTGCAAGACATATTTTATGTAACTTTTACTGCTTATCGCTAGCCCACAAGACCTTCTTTAAACTATTACAGGGCTGCGGTATGTGTTGTCTATCGACTTAGCACTTACCACCATACCACCATTTATCTTCTTGTCTGCTACAGGGCCACTATTTGATCTTATCCCATCACCATAGGTCAACATTTTATTTGTTGTAGGGTCATGGTTAAATATTATATGCTACTCAAATTCTTGCTGCCAACTCGCCAATTACTTTTGAGACCTCCGTAGGGTCGTGGTAACCAGTCTATGTATACATCAACACCACAATTGAAGTTCTTACATGTTGTGGGGAAGCGGTAACTATATTTTCACTTCCTTTGGTTCTTGCACACTTGCCAAAGCTATTTGAATGTATTGCAGGGCTGCAATAAGAGACAAAAAACACATCAATGATCAAAATACAAATGACTTTCACATGGACATGATATGGGATGCTTATAAATGACTCCTGGAATAATTGTAAAAAAATATGGAATCCTAGGATGAATTTTATGAATTTTGGAAAAAATGCTTCAAAGAAATATGGTCTCATGGTGATGGAATGCCATGACAAGCGAATTGTTATGGATTGTCATGGAATTCCATCACCATGAGACCACATTTATTTGGGGCATTTATATTATATACTACTCAAAATATTTTCATTAGCCCACCAATTACTTTTGAGACATCTGCAAAGCCACGATAATCATTCTCTATATACTGCAACACCATAAGTGAAGTTTCTGCATGCTACGAGGAAGTGGTAATCGTCTTTTCACTTCCCTTGGTTCTCACACACCTGCCAAAGCTATTTGAATGTACTACATGGTTGTGATAAGAGACAAAAAACACATCAATGATAAAAATACAAATGTCTTTCACATGGACATGATATGGGATGCTTATGAATAACTCCTGGAATAATTGTAAAAAGAATATGGAACCCTAGGATGAATTTTTTGAATTTTGGAAAAAATGCTTCAAGAAATGTGGTCTCATGGTGATGGAATGCCATTAAAAGTGAATTGTTATGGATTTTCATGGCATTCCATCACCATGAGACCACATTTATTTGAGGCATTTATATTATATGCTACTCAAACTCTTATCGTTAGCCTGCCAATTACTTTTGAGACCTCTGCAAGGCCATAGTAATCAATCTCTATATACTACAACACCGTAAGTGAAGTTTTTGCATGTTACGAGGAAGTGGTATTCATCTTTTCACTTTCTTTGGTTCTCGCACACTTGCCAAAGCTATTTGAATGTACTGTAGGGCTATGATAAGAGACAAAAAACACATCAATGATCAAAATACAAATGTCTTTCACATGGACATGATATGGGATGCTTATGAATGACTCCTAAAATAATTGTAAAAGGAATATGGACTCTTAGGATGAATTTTATAAATTTTGGAAAAAATACCTCAAAGAAATGTGGTCTCATGGTGATGGAATACCATGATGAATGCCATGACAAGCGAATTGTTATGGATTGTCATGGCATTCCATGACCATGAAACACTATTTCTTTGAGGCATTTATATTATATGATACTCAAACTCTTGTCACAGGCCTACCAATTAATTTTGAGACCTCTATGAGACCATGGTAACCAGTCTTTGTATACCGCAACACTACAAATGAAGTTCCTGCATGCTGTGGGGAAATGGTAACTATATTTTCACTTCTTTTGGTTGTCGCACACTTGTTAAAGATATTTAAATGTACTGTGGGGCTATGGTAAGAGACAAAAAAATACATCAATGATCAAATACAAATGTATTTCACATGGACATGATATGGGATGCTTATGAATGACTCCTGGAATAATTGTAAAATGAATATGGACTCCTAAGATGAATTTTATCAATTTTAGAAAATATGCCTCAAAAAAATGTGGTCTCATGGTGATGGAATGCAATGACAAGTGGATTGTTATAGATTATCATGGCATTCCATCACCATGAGACCACATTCCTTTGAGGCATTTTTTTAACTAGTTCACTACATTGTCTATGCTATTGCTTACTATTATGCTTTGATAGATTTTTTCCAAGCATCTATAGCTTGTTTGAAAGCACTTGTTTTAGGATTTTAGTCATAACAACAAGGAAGTGAACTTTTTGATAAAATACTTTGGTAGACATGTATGAAAAATGTGGTAGCATAGACAAGGCAGTGAACTATTTGAAAAAAATGCCTCAAAGAAATGTGGTCTCATGGAATGCTATGACAAGCAAATGCAATTGGTAACTGCTCCTAGTTATTAGTTATTAAATGTGAAGTAATTGTATAACTGCTTAAGTTGACTTTGTAAAAACTATATTTTAATTAAAATTTTGTCATCTATCAGCATCTAGTTATTAGTTATGCAATGTGAAGTAATGCTTTGAGTTTGAAAGATGTGCAATGCAATGTAATCAATAATTTGAATATAAACTACAAAAATATATTTTTTACAATTCATTAGTTAAACTTTCTATTTTATTTGCTCTCCATAAATCCATTACTATGTAAATGCCTTTCAATTAAAAAAAAACAATTTTTTTCTCTTAGTCTATAATTTTTTACATTTTAAAAAAATCTAGTTTTTTCTCAATATTTTCAAAAAATCTTGAACTTTTCGTTTGTCAAATTTTTCCCCAAAAGATTTTTGTTTCTATGTGTAGAAAATTATAGATGGATCAACATCGAAGGTTGATTATGGATCAATACTATGCATTTGATGAGAGAATAGCCATTGAGAGGGACATGGACAAATATCTGTCCATATAATGACTATCTTGGTGTAAAGGTGAGAAAAAGAAATCTGATTTATTGACATATGATAAGATATGGGCATAGGGGTATAAGCCCTTAGGATTACAATTATTATGAAGATATGATAGAATTACAGAGTGTGAGAGATGAAGAGGAAATAAACATAGATGAAGTGGTACCAAACATAGATGAAGAGGCAACAATGTTAGACGAAGGGTTTGAAGTTGATAGAATGTTGAATGACTTTATAAATGATGATTGGGCCAAGTTGATAGAGGATAATTTAAAGCCTGCATATACTCATTGCAAGTTAAGTCATTTGATAACAATCCTTTAAATTCTTAATTTTCAAGTGGTGTTTGGTTAAACAAATGAGAGTGTAGATCCGTTATTGGCATTATTAAGTTTATTATTACCACTTGACTCCACATTGCCAACAAAATGAAGTCAATGTAAAAATAAAATCGCTAAGCTAGGATTAGGGTATGAAAACATCCACACATGTGTGAATGGTTGTGTATTATTTCATAATAATATTGCAAGTGAGAGTGAATGTCTGAAATGTCATGAAGCGAAGTATAGACAAGGGTTGAAATCAATTGTGGTTCCTAGAAAGTCTATTCACCACTTTTGATAATCCTATGATTACTCTGAATGTATAGGTGTAGAGAAATCGCTGAACTTATGCAATGGCATGCCCAAAATAAGAGCACTGATGGAAAATAATGACATGTGCCTGATTCTAAGATGTGAATGGAATTTGATAATAGAAGGCCTAATTTTTCTCAAGATCCTCATAATATAAGGTTGGGTTTGGCTCTAGATGGGTTGAACCCATTCTCAGATCAAAGTACTAAATGGTCAACTTGGTCAGTGTTTAAAAAAATTATAACTTGCCTCCATGGTTAGCAATTAAACCATTTTTCTTAATGCTATCATTGATTATACCAGGAAATAAAAGTGTGACTTTAGATACAATTGATGCTTATCTAGAGCCATTATATGACGAGCTAATGGAATTGTGGAAAGGAATTGAAGCAATTCAATCTTTAATGGATGGTCATTCAATCAAATTCACTTTAAGATCTTCCTTATTGTTTATTATTCATGATCTTCCTGCATATGGTACATCGGCTGGTCTCAATGTTCATGGATACCATGGATGTCTTGCTTACAACTTTAAGGATTTTGTGAGGCACTTAAGAATTTTGCGTAAGTGTATTTCTTATGGACACCGTGCTTATCTTAAAATGGATCATCCATATCGTTGATAAAAAACATGTTTCAATGGTCAAGAAAAGAATCGTGAAGCACCATTGCTAATAACAGGTGATTACATTGTTGAGAATGGACAAAAAAGAATGTCATTTATTGAAAATGATGAGATTACTAGTCGTAGATATGATCCATTTAATGAAAGTCATGTAAAATGGTTGTGTATATTCTATAAGTTGCCATACTTTAAAGATATAGCCATTAGGCATACTATTGACTTTATGCATACTAAGAAAAATATAGCCTATGCTATTACAGAAACTCTTTTTGATGCTTTTGATACTATTTCATCACGTGAAGACTTTCGACAACTAAAGATTCATTGAAATCTTTGGGTTAGAAAATGTGATGATGAAAAATATAAAAAACCTAGTGCTCCTTATGTCTAGATAAAGGAACAATGTGTACAATTATTACATTTGATGTCTCAGATTTGCTTTCCCATTGGATATGTAAGTAGTAGTATTAGAAGCCAAACTAAAATTAATGACTGAAGAGGCCTCAAGACCCATGACTATCATGTCATAACTGAGAATATTTTACCTATTGTGGTAAATATATCAATTTTGGAAAAGGGTCCAAGATTGGCAATTATAAGGTTGGGCCTAGTATTAAAGAGAATGAGTTTACATGTATTATATCCTTTGAACTTTGATAGTTTGAGGGAGGAGGTTGTTGAAGTCCTTTGTCTATTAGAATGAGAATTTCCACCAACAATCTTTAACATTTATATGCATCTTTTGATACATCTAGAATATGAACTAGAGTATTATGGCCCAGTAAGAATGAGATGGATGTATCCTATAGAATGATATATGAAGGTTTTGAAAACAATTGTTCATACTAGGGCAAAACCGAAAGGCAACATGTCTAAGGGATATTCAATGCAAGAGGCCATGGGATTTTGCATAGAATATATGAAGGATTTTAAAAACATCAATCAACATGTATAGGATGATGATGAAGATGAGAGAGTTGCAGGTGAAGTACTAGAAGGCAATGGATTTCACTTCAAGCTATCACATCAAGAAAGAAGTGCAATACATGCCTATATTCTTCAAAACACATGTTCGTTCGATAAGTGGCATAGGTAAATAAAATTTACACAATAATTTATTTACTCAATTGCATTTACACATTTATATTATTAATCTTACTATTTGTATGTTAATATTCTATGTAGAAAATATGAAGAAGAGAATTAAGCTTGGATGCAACATCGACCTCAAAAGTGCAGATGTCATGATTTGATTGGAGGTGATTCTTTTCTAAAATTTGAAGAATGGATTGCTAATACAATCAGTGATGCAAAAGAAAAATGCCAAGATATAACAATGGAAGAAAGTGAGCTTTCAAAATCTCCACATTTATGGGCTATGTATTTTAGTGGAATGTGGACCTATGGTAAACATTTAAGAGTGGAAGAAAAAGACAAAGGAAAGAGAAATTGTGATTGTGTTTTTAGTGTTGAATTTCTTCATGAAACTGAGAAGAAATTTTATATTAGATTCATCCAAGAAATTATTCAAGTGTATTTTGGTGAAAATAGTCCTATATTATTAAAATGTAAGTGGATCTGACAATCCGCGGTATAATTTGATGAGTATGGATTTGTACACACAAATACAGGTCAATTTTTATCAAAGATGGATGAGCATATGCTTCCCCTCTTCAAATGAACCAATCATTTATAATTGATGATGTAAGAAGCCTGGGATGGTTGTATTGCATTCAAATAGAGTCTCATTTCAAATGAAATTCATGGAAGTTGTTGATATAATTCCTGATGGGCGATATGTTAATTTAAAACAAACATTCAAAAAAATGGTTGAAAATGATGATGGAGTGTTTGAAGAAGAGATTTTGATTACAAATGAAGAGATTGAGAGAGATAATGTAATTCATGTCACAAATGAGGATGAGGAAGAAAATCAAGCAGATGCAGACATGAGTGATCATGATTCATAAGTGTCAATATCCAGTTGAAACAAGGAATAGTCATATTGATAGTTTGATACTTGTAATTGTAAACATCTTCTTGGTTTTTGACTGCAATTTTTTTCAATCTGTAAACTGAATTCTATTTTAAGTTTCCATTTTAACTTATGAACTCAATAAAGTTTTATTGATTAAAGTTGTTGATTTATACATTAATGTTTATTTGGACTTCAGGAAATGAGGAAAAGGACTATAAGGTGGAAATTAGTCAATGATAGTTATCATAATGCTGAAATTTCATTGATAGATTATGAGTGCTTTCATAAAGAAAAAGGGTCAAGAATAATGAATATTTATCATGTCTTGGTTTGACACATAGGCAAGTTGTAAATCCACTAAGTAGTATATTATTTATTTAATAGTGTTTAATGAAATTTTATAGGCAAGAGATTTATGTATATAAGACATAATATGATTTTTGTTTTGTTTTATATGCAAGAAAAAGAGTGCAAAAAAAATGTGGAGAAAAAAAAGAAAGAAAGAAAAGATACAATGTCGCCATCTCGTAAAAGCCAACACATTTGTGATTCAATAAATGCAGTTGGTGAAAACAATAGTTATGATAATGTGTAGCTTGATATATCACATGGTGATGTGCAACTTGATATATCACATGGTGATGTGCAACATCATGATGATCTCTTAGCATAAAGTCTAAGAGAGATTATTGAAAAAAATTAGAGCAAAGGAACAATAGGTTTGTAGATGATTTATTCACCATTAAAGGATGTGTTTGAAGTGAAATCTATGGAGATCAGTATTGATCTACCTACTCATGCCACACCTGATGTGGCCAAAGAGAATTAAGTTATGGTTAATGAAAGTCATGAAGAGAGACCACTTGCATCTGTTGTGCCTTAGAGTGCACCTATTACATCTAGAACTTTTGATGGAACTAGTGGATTAGCCAAAAATACTGGTAGTGGTTTAATAAAAGATGTGTTTTCTTTTGTCAAAAGACAAAGATTGAGTCAAGATTTGTATATATCTACACAGAGGAATGCAAAATAAAGAAAATTATAAGGTAAAAATCCATTCTTGGTTGAGGTATCGAGAGATGGTGAGCCCATTGGGCCAAATGCTACAAAGTGGGCCTCTGAGTTGGGTGTAAGATGTAGGGCCCATTTGGATATTTGAAAATCAAGTTTTACAGAGCAAGATCCACGAACTATAGAAAATTTTATACAAAAAATGGAAAATGCTTTTGAGACTACTGGTGGATAAATCTCTAGAAAATATTACAAGCAAAAGATGAGAATTTTGATGAACAATTTTAGATACAATTGTCGAAAAATAATCATGGAGGGAAAAGAGAGGTTAGACTCCACTCTATCTCCCAAATAGTGGGAGGCATTGAAATAAAGTATGCATCCCAAATAATATTTGGAAAAGAGTAACAGAGGCAAGAGAGCAAAAAATAATGTGAGGGCTAGATATACATGTGGCCAAGGCAGGTTGTAGGCCAAAATGGACAAATTTACAATAAGTATATGGCTTTTTGGTTTAATTTACATTGTGTTATTTATTTTCAATTTTTTATTGAACTAACTATATGTTTAAATTGACATTGTATTTTTAATGGAAAATAGTAATAGAGAAGCAGATGTAAAAGATATTGTCAAATATATGGCAACACTAGATCGACCTAGTAAATCTAAGAGTGGGATGAAGTGGAAATCTAGTTCGTTAATAGAGATTTCATAGCCATCTTTTAAATGACTAGTAGGAGCCTCTCTAGATCATGTCAACTCAAATGAATGGTACCAACAGGTAATGAGTTGCATATTTAGTCTCACTCAGCAAGTTTCACAATTGGTTGCCTTTGTTAACCCTATAATTTCTACATGGAATGAGCATAAATCCACGGGTTCAGTTGAGGTAAGAGGCTCTATTGATCTCATTTCTTCTTGTTTGGAAATTTTGTATACAAATGCCTCTTAATATGTAGATTATTGAAATCTGAATGTAGGAGAATCCAACCTAGTTTCTTTATTGTTGGAGTGATCCAAAAAATGTTCTTTTGGATAAATTTATATCTTGCATTCTTTACTTGACTATTGAATGCTTTGTATATTTTTTTTTCATGATGGTTAAACCACATGCATAGAAATTTTATCAAAGCAGTAGGAAAATAAAAATGCCTTCATGATGTCAATAGAGTTGTCGATATTGATAGTGATCATGATGAACTGGACAAGAATATATAGCACAATCATCATAGTTGTGTTGAATTAGTTGAGGTAATATAATAGTTGTCAGTTATCTGTCTTAATATCTTATCATTATTCATACTTAAAATATTATTTTAACTTAATAGAGTTAATTTTGATATTAATTATTTCCATAATACTTGCTTCAATCTTGTTTTGGAGGGATTTGAGACTCATTTCCTTGTCTTAGAACAATCTTCTATTTCATTCCTTCTAGAGTTCCCATATTATAATTGTGGGACTTATCAACCATAAACAATGATAAGTAGAATGTCTTTTGATATTGGGCCAGTATTGAAACAAAGTCATTATATCATTGGGAAGGGCACTCTTCCATCCTAGCTTCATGCATAACCACCTCCAGCATTCAAAAGAGAATTGATAGCCAAAATCTTTTCCCTTTGACTCGCTTCAACTCTGCTATATCCTAAATTTCCATCAATACCTTATGAATCCCCTTTCCTTAGGTCATCATTTTATTCTCAAAGAACCCAGAATGAGTTCAAATTTCCTCTGTAACTTTGTATGTTACCATTACCTCATTCCATTTTTACAATATAATGTGTGTTTTAGTCATCAATTTGGTCGCATTATAAATGACTAGCAATAAACTACTAATAGTCACGTGATCATGTTTGGTCATTTATATGCAGTTTTTAGTAGTTTTTTAAATCATTTATTATTATTTCTATATTAGTGTAATCAGTATTTGCATCACACATAAATATATTTCAAAGATAGGCAAAGTTGACTATATGGTCATAAACCCTTTTTCTATATACTTAACTATCCACCACTCTAGGTCAAGTTAGTATCGATAGTCGATACTAACCCAAAGTTGATGAAATTGACATTGTGTAGATATAAATAATCATATATTTGGATGAATAATATGCCTACTTCAATTTATTTTCTAGTGTTAGAAGTCAATTATAATTAGACAATCAATCATAAAAGCTAAGTAGTTATCAATTTTTGGTACTTATTGTAATTAGTATATGCCACTTATCAAGTCATTACAATATGTTTCAAGCTTCTACATTCAAATTCATGCTTAAATGCCATATTTAGTAATTTAAATTCACATACTAGTTTCTATCCTATTAGAATTTATAAAACCAAACTATGGTAAAAAATATTGGTGAGCCCATATATTAATCAAATCGTGTCAAACCCTAGGTATCTCTTAGGGTATTATCCTTTTATGGTTTCATATTTTAGTCTTAAGGTTTTATTTTTAGACCCGATTTCTTATTATTCCCTAATAATACACATTACCAATGAATATAATGAATGAACATTATCTTTAATTATTAATACAAATCACTAAGATATTATTTTCATATTATTCCACTTGGCTATGTTACATTTTGATTAATCATATATTCAAATGGATCAAATCTAAGAACAATAATAATTCTAACATTAATAATGAACAATCCCAAGCCTTCCTTAAATTATATTATGGAAACAACAAATTTTAGTTGCATTTTATTACTACTTGACACCAAATAGCATGCATGCCTCCTTTTCTTCTTCTTCCCCTAGACCTCAAGGTTGTAGTAGCCACCATACCACTCCCCTTATTCTCCCACAACTTATTTTGGATTCTATAATTCATGATGTTAAAAATAGACAATGTACAGTGCCCCATCATGCGTGACATAATGAAGGTAGTCAACATATTCCTACTCAACCCCATCTAGATCATGTTCATACTCTTGAGGGTTCTTGTATGTATATACAATCAAAATTGCCTAAGGTTTTTTATTGTGAAACTTTTCTAAATCAAATGGTTACCATGGGGAGTCCATAGAGAAGTTATAATTTTAAAATGAAGATCTAAGTTTAAAAGATACATTACTTGAAGGAAATATTACACATACAGTAAATCCTTGGAATGTTAGTGTTAATCATATATCTACGTCTCTATTCAAAGGATTTGTACGTCAAAATATTTCTTTTCAAGAACATATTCAACAAAATAATACATCTAAAATTAAATG